>JAOSBP010000206.1:43324327-43370446 GCA_027563825.1 Erythroxylum mucronatum
GCTCTTAGCTCTCTTCCTTCATTTGCTTCTCTTTTATAGAGAATTCACTGGGTGTGAACAAAGCCACCATTGTTGATCATCGGAAAAATCCAAGCCTCCATAGGCTCCATTGTTGATCAACATTAGCTGCACCAATCTCCAATCAAGCCACCATTGTTGATCACCGAAAGCATCAATTTCTGACTTGAGAGGTTGAGACAATATTCAAGATCGGTGTCCATTGGTTGTTTGATGCTGTAGAGGGTCTCTCCTCACTTCTGTTTGCTGATGCTGTTGGGGTTACTTTTCCCCGTTTCACTGCTCTGTAAATTTTCTTTCCGGGTGTAAACCCTGCCTTTTAACAAAAAGAAAAAAAATTTCTTTCACACCTTACGTCATCGCGAAATTTCAGGATAATCTTATTTTATTGCGAAACTTGACGATGGTGACGGTGATGAGATGGGCGTTACCCCGGTTAGCACTTCCACTTCATTCTTCTAATATAATAACATATCTATAAAAGGAGTCGCCAATCAAGAACTTTCTTCTTCTTTGCATCTCTCTAATCACGCCATTTTCACTATTTCTCTGTGTCCGTCTCTAAACTTCCCAAGTTGTTTTTCATTTCTCTCTTATTTAATTGCCTCATTTTGATCTTTTGTTGACTCTTTTTTTAGGGTTTCTTTCTATTATTATTATCTGGTTCCGTAACTTGAGGATGAGTGCTGGTGGGTCGAAGCCTCTCGTTGGCTCGGATATTCATGGGTTTCATACGTTAGAAGGTATTCTTCAGCCTTTTCTTTGGGATTTCTTTTTGGTTTCTCGTTCTTATTTTCTGGGTTGGTGATTGTTGTGAATTTTAATATGTTTTTTTTTCGGATTTCTTCTTGTTCTTGTTCTTTTTGGGTTAGTGATTGTTGTGAATATTGATGCTTGTATACTTGAAAAATTAAAGATTTTCTGTTTTGAATGGAAATGCCCAACCAGTTGTTAGAGTGAGGTTTAAACTTTCTTGGCTTAGTAAGTGGCGGGTTAGTGGGATGCTGTGCTTGAATTTTGATAGTATTAGGGTGACATAGGTTCATGGAACTTACTTGAGTAATCCCTAGTCACGTTTAAATCTTTTAAAATAGGGAAATAACGATTTTAGATTGATTGTAGTAATGCATAAAGGGGAAAATAAAATGAGTGTGGAGAAAGTAATGACAAAACCTAATTCTCGCTGTCCCAGAGAGTGTGTTAGAGCAACATTGTTGGCAACTAGTTTTGTTATACTTTATTAATTTACTGCAAATATGAGATTGATTAGTAAAACACTAGATTTTTTCGTATACTATGCATTTCAATGCCTAACTTATGATTCCGTCATCTAAGTACTTGTCATCATATGAAACTGATGCTTTTCTTCCATGCACAGATTTGGATGTTGCAAATATAAGGGAAGAAGCCCAAAAAAGATGGCTACGTCCCAATGAGATTCAAGCAATGCTATCTAATTATAAAAATTTCCCCATTAATGTCAAGCCAATGCATTTACCTAAAAGTAAGTATGTGTTCCTATTGTTCATACCATTAATGGGATCTGTGATTTTGCATCCGGCAGGAGATTATTGTGAGTTTGGACCCACAGTTCTTTTCTATACGAGCTAGTCTTTTCAAATGTTTTCCTGAATTTTGGCATACCTTGCTAATCATGATAAGTTGGACCTGTATCCTTGCTGAATCTCATACGTTTTCATCGTCATTTCACATTATCCGTCGCCTTCTTTTGTAATGGTATTGTATCTTTGGTATTCTTCTAATACTGCTTTTCTATAATGTAAATTTTTAAATGTTAGCTTCTACCAACGTTAACTCTCTTGACCTATTGCAACTTTAATGCCTTATATTTTCCTAAAAATTGATTACTGTGCGTGATAATTGCTGTTTGGTAAATAAGTAAAGAGTGGATTGTTTTGTCGCATGATTTTTCAAGTCTTCGCCATCCAACTAATATATATATATGTGTGTGTGTGTATGTATGTACTTATGTATATATGTATGCATGTATAGATCAAGCAACTTTTCTGTGGTTGTGTAACAGGTGGCTCAATCGTGTTGTTTGACCGCAAGAAACTTAGGAACTTCCGTAAAGATGGGCATAACTGGAAGAAGAAAAACGATGGAAAGACTGTTAAAGAAGCTCATGAACACCTAAAAGTGAGTTTTTTTGATTTCCTAATGAAGTAAACATTGACCTACACTTATCCGGACCAGTTAACATTGTTCATTATTGGATATATTTGTAGCAAATCAAGATTCCTAGTTTTTAACAAATTGGATGATACATTTGAGGAAAATGTTTTATGAGATGATTTTGTCTGCCCATGATTATGGTCTCCATGTTCATATTTATTTACTAAAGGTAAAAGGACGTGGATTTAGCTACCTATTTTTAGGATTGTGATAGGTTCCAGAAAACAGGTATGGAAAATGTATATTTTGCTATTGATTTCTGTAAATGAATACAAATGATAATCTGGTTTTCGAGGCCCAGTACCTCCAGCCTAGGGCTCATACATCTGTCATTCTTCACGCACCTTCTCTCTCCCCTCCACTCTATTATTTGTACTAAGAATCTGTGGCTACTAACAGATTCTGTTAACTGACAACCCGATGATTGGTTGTCAGTACTATTAACTAACTACCCGAATAGCATAATACCATCTTCCTCAGCCTATTGCTCCTCTGCTCTCTGCTTATTTTTTCCTAACATAGAATCGGGTTACCTTAGGTCTATCAGATTGTAATGACCTTCTGGTTTTCCTCATGTTAAAACATTGTAAATACGAAAGCAGTACTGATAAACCACAGATTAAGAAATTGCTTTACAATTGTGTTAGTGTTTTTCCAATTTTTTGTGCAGGGATTGTTAGGTGCTAGTGCAATTACTCAATGCTCTTTTCTACACCTTCTCTTTAGTCCTTCTTTTCTGCTTTTTTTCTTTGATCACTTAACATCACCTAGGTACTTCAGGATGGTAGTTGATGCAAATATGATTTATTGTGAACTTCAATTTGGTGATCTTTTTAACGGTATACTTCAAGATGTAAATAGTTTCCTAATTGTTTTTCTCCTGTCCACGGAAAGAAAAATTGAAAGCAATTGTGATTTTACATGTGTGTCTTCTTTGGATTATAGTTTACAAATCACCAAGTGCATTACCTAGTTTCATCTTTGCCGCTTATCTTTTTTATTTATGTTGAAAGATTTCTTAATTCCTGTAAAATAATCTTTATCAGTAAAAATGCATTGCGCTTTGATGTGGCTTACTATTTTGGGTGTTGCTACAGGTTGGTAATGATGAAAGGATTCATGTTTACTATGCACATGGCGAGGATAACCCAACCTTTGTTCGCAGGTGTTATTGGCTACTTGATAAGTATGTAATAGCTTGTGTCCACTTGATTGTCCTCTTTACGAACTGTCCTTTTCCATTTTTTGACAATCTGTTAAGCATTTTAACCATAAGATTTGCTTCAGGACTCTAGAACACATAGTTCTTGTGCACTACCGTGAAACAAGGGAGGTTTGTTTCATAAAGCTTATCTAATGTTGTTAAATCTAAGTTCTTGTACCTTTGATTCTACTTGACTTATATTGCAATCACAGGGTTCTCAGGCCACTCTTGTGAACTCAAATTCTAGTCCAGTCTCAGACCAGGCTACTTCTTGGTGTTTATCAGAAGAATTTGATTCTGGAGCTGGTCAGGCATATCATGCTGGTGAGGAAGCACCTCTAAGTGATCATGGGACCAATTTTTACTACATTGATTATTAAGGGGGCAAGGTTTAGGAAAATGTTTTGATGTTATTCTTTATTCTGTTAAACCACTGATACATATGCTAAATGACCAATGAAAGTTTGTCAATTGTTGGACAATTGTATTGTTGGGATTTGTTCTGAGTCATCACTCTTTTGGCAAGTCAACAGAGGCTGGTGACAATTTAACTGTCAGAAATCACGAAATGAGACTTCATGAGATTAATACACTTGATTGGGATCAGCTGGTGGCAACTGATGCCAAAAATGTAGCTGTTTCTAAGGAAGGTAATAGGCCAGCAGTTACTCTTGGCAAGGCAGTGCGTTAGAGGTTATTTTCTAGTGTGATTTATTATGGTTTGTTTTAAATTTGACAGGTAAGATATCATGCTTTAACCAATCAAATCAAGTTGCACTGAAGGGGTCTCCACATGATGTAAGTGGGACCATCTGTCCACACTTTGAAATTTCTGTTTTTCAGTTCATTGTATTCCTAAATTTTTCTTACTCAAGCTGCATAATCTTTGTCTTATATAGTAAAAAGGAAAATTCTGTGCTTCAAACTTCATCTGAATATGGATTTTGGTTGTCACAGATGTGATATTTGTACAAGAACTTTATAGTTACTAATTTGCATGTTTCCCTTAAAATTATGATTATTGTTCTGTTGACTTCTTTTGTTTGTATATTTCAACCCTTATAAAATAGACATTAAAGTACACTTTTTCTCTTGTAACTTTCCTGATACTAGCATATGATATTACTAATTATTGTTCACCTTTGCAGGGTGGTTCTTTTCCATCTTATAATATATCTACAGAACTTTCTCCTTTGGTTAACTTACCCGAGTCAATTGATAAGAGTGATATCACTCATTTCAATATAGCAGATGGTGCTTATGTTCAGACAACTGGGATCCAAGTAAATTCAAATATGCAGAATAAGGATATTGATGTCCTAAGAAAGGGTGATGCTTCAGACATTTTTGTTAATGATGGTTTGCTAAGTCAGGATAGCTTTGGAAGGTGGATGAACTCTTTTACAGTGGACTCTCCTGGTTCAGTTGATGATCCTGTGCAAGATGCTTCAATTTCATCAAGTCGTCATTCATTTGCTTCAACTCCCGTTGATCAATATCAGAGTTCCATTCCAGAACAAACATTCTTCATAACTGATGTCTCACCTGCATGGGCTTTTTCGGGTGAAACAACAAAGGTTTGTCCTTTTCCTACAACTGCTTATCATGATCTGGCATTTATTAGACTTTTTATTGTTTGATGGTTGGCTTGACATTAAAGAGATGTCGACTTTGAGTTGTTGGTTGAAGTCAATGGGACCTTGACGTGTTGTTTGAAGATAGATAATAGATGCTTAGCTAAGCCAAAGACAAAGTTCCCAATGACCTTGTCTACTTGTAGATTATAGGCATCTTTGAAGTTTCTGAAAAGCAAGTGTTGTCTGAAACCAAAGATTTTCAGTAGCTGTCTTGAATCCAGAGTTTACATTTTGCTCCTTCCTAAGCGAGGAATCTGCCACAAGTTTCATATCTCCTTTGGGCCTGTTGATATTTGATTGATTACTTGGCTAAAACAGTTGTGTGAACTCATGTATAGTTGTCTCCTTGGACCTGTTGCTATTGGGATTAGTTATATTTTGATATTTTTTTAAGATTGATCCAATCATTAATCACTATCATTTTTGTCTCACTTGTCAAGTTGTGATGATTGGGGTGATGACTGTATGAACATCCTTGAGAAAAGAAGTATTGTTTTGAGCTTGAATGAAGGCTGGATTTCTGTATTAACATGAACATTATTTGCCTTTTTGGACATAACGTGCAATGCTTATGAGTATAGAGTAATTGTGAGGAGGTGAGACTCATAGAACCGCTCTACAGAGCATTCTACAAGTGAAAGCATTACTCTCAGTTTCACAATAGAAAGATCTTAACCTTCAGTTATAATTGCAGATTCTAATTACTGGATATTTTCCCGAACAATACCATGATCTTGCAAAGAGTGATCTACATTGTATCTGTGGTGATGAAAGTCTTCCTCTAGAAACTGTTCAAACTGGAGTATATCGCTGTTTTGTTTCACCGCATTCCCCTGGGTTAGTAAGTATTTGTCTTAGTTTGGATGGTTGTAAACCTATCAGCCAGGTCCTAAATTTTGAGTACCGTAGTTGTTCAGTCCAAGATCCCACTATATCTTCAGAAAGCATGTCCAAGTGGGAAGAATTTCATCTCCAGATGAGACTTGTCCATTTGCTCTTCTCCACATCCAAGAACCTTAACATCCTATCCGGTAAGGTGTCTCCAGTTAACTTGAAGGAGGCTAAGAAGTTTGCCCATAAAACTTCTCACATTTCTGGAAGTTGGGAATATTTGATTAAGTCAATTGAGGAGAACAGGGTTTCATTTGCTCAAGCAAAGGATGGCCTATTTGAAATTGCTTTGAAGAACATTCTGCGGGAATGGCTTCTGGAAAGAGTGGCTGAAGGTTGCAAAGCCACTGACCATGATGGATATGGCCAAGGAGTTATCCATTTATGTGCTATTCTTGGGTATACTTGGGCAGTCTATTTATTTTCGTGGTCAGGATTGTCTTTGGACTTTCGTGATAAACGTGGATGGACTGCTCTTCATTGGGCAGCATATTGTGGAAGGTATTTTCAATTTTCTTAATTAGAATATCCTCTGTCATGGCTGTTGAGTATGCTCATTCTTTTCAGTGCTCTTAAAATTAATTATGTAGGATGCTATTGATGTTTTCAATTGTCCTGTAATTTCCTTGTCCACTTATATCATGAGACTGTTGAAACAAATGTCTCTGGATCTCACCAATCAAAAATCAAATAGTTTTTCTGGAAATTTTGGTTTCTTGTTAAGATTGGAAGCTTATATCTCTCTCCATTTCTTGCTTTGGAAATCATTGCCAAGATTGGAAAAACTTTTCAGTATTCTTGAACTCTGAAAATATCCATGTTCAGGGAAAAAATGGTTGCTGTTCTCTTATCTGCTGGGGCAAAGCCAAACTTGGTTACTGATCCTACTTCACAAAAACCTGGTGGATGCACTGCTGCTGATCTTGCATCTGCAAATGGTTATGATGGCTTGGCAGCTTATTTGTCAGAAAAGGCTTTAATAGCACATTTTGAAGATATGTCTGTAGCAGGGAATGCTACTGGCACTCTGCAAACTGTTGCACCTGAAACAGCTAATGCTGTGAATCTAAGTGAGGAAGAGCTCTGTCTGAAGGACACTTTGGCAGCTTACCGAACAGCTGCTGATGCAGCAGCTCGGATTCAAGGTGCATTCAGAGAGCACTCCTTGAAAGTAAGAACTACAGCAGTGGAGGCTGCCAGTCCAGAGGCGGAGGCTCGGGTCATAATTGCAGCAATGAAAATACAACATGCCTTTCGTAATTATGAGACACATAAAAAGATGGCTGCTGCGGCCCGCATTCAGCATAGGTTCCGTACATGGAAAATCCGAAAGGAGTTCCTTAATATCCGTCGTCATGCTATCAAAATTCAAGTAAGTGTTCTTTCATGTTGCTTACCTGTCCTAACTGTGCACAAGTAGCTGCAAATTTGAATCAGTAGTTGAAATTTGTTCTGCTGTCAGTCAATACGATGTATTAAAATGGACACAAATTACAAGCAAACCAAAACTGAGTATGGTTGTCACAGAAGCATGAAATTGACTAACTTCGGTCCTAATCTGCTCTGATTGTGTCATGCTTTAAAAGTGTATTTTGTGGACAAATGTTCTTTTGACATTGTCCAGTTAAAATTAGTCGACATTGATAAATCAATCCAATGCAGGCTGCTTTCAGAGGCCTCCAAGTGAGGAGGCAATACCGCAAGATTATCTGGTCAGTTGGAATAGTTGAGAAAGCAATTCTCCGATGGCGCTTAAAGAGAAGAGGTTTTCGTGGCCTTCGTGTAGATTCTGTTGAGGTGGTTTCAGATCAAAAGCAAGAAAGTGATACAGAAGAGGACTTCTATAAAGCGAGCCAACATCAAGCGGAAGAGCGCATCGAGAGATCTGTTGTACAGGTTCAAGCCATGTTTCGTTCAAAGAAAGCACAAGAGGAATACCGGAGAATGAAATTGGCTCATAATGAAGCAAAGGTATGTGATTTACCTACAAAATGATGGTCTTTCAATTTGATCTTGCAGACTATTTATATACTTTATTCTTTCTGCAGCTGGAATACCAAGAACTCATTGAACCTGATACATACATGGACAGATAAGGATAATCTCTTGGCTGGTGATCGGATCGGACCCTTGTTGACGTAGTTCACATACATAGTTGTTTTACACAGGGATTTGCCCTATGGTACATATTTGATAAATTTGTAGCTTAGTCTGAGTGTATATCTGATACCCTTCCAATCTGTTTTAAGATTTTGAGAGGGGGTCTTGCTGTAACCTGGATGACTATGAAATGAAACTAGACATTTTTACGGATGATTAATCTTAGTTCTCAAAACATTTTATAGGTTTCGACTCTCTTCCACAACTAAACTATATAAGATTAAAATTTGTACCCCCACTAAGATGCCGGACTTTTAGTCTGACTAGTTAAAGAATCTCCTAAACTATTCATAGAAGACGACCTTTGAAATGGGGGTTTTTTGTGAGCGAAAAAGAAGACTATTGAACGAGAAGATAATTGAGCTGAGCTCTTTGGTACGCCAAATTCAATCTTATATAGAAGAAAAGGAAATATGGTTAAATGGAAAAGAAGGCCTCATAACATAGCAACAAAACTAAATTTAACACACCTCCTCGTTCCAGAAAATGTGATCTATTGGGATGATGCACACAAGTTCCTTCAATAACGCCAGTTTCACAAGGGCCAGGTTATGAATCAAATGTTTAATGCTAAGCCAATAGAATTGGGAAAGGCAAACAAAGAATTCCATTTTTTCAACTAATTATCGCGAGAGACTGCAAACTAACCCAACAACTCAAAAAGAATACAGCGCCAGATAGCAATTCAAAACTCTACTTGATGTATTGGGAGAGCCACTTGAAGCCATCACCATATCCCATCTTGCGGACGATACTGCACATGAAAACCTCGAGAGGCCTAACGTTTGAGTCTGTAAGATTCACCTTGCCCTTACCAGTAGTGAAATTGCTGAGCCCAAGATGATAACGAAGCTCATCCTCAGAAACTGCATAGGGAATGTCAATTTTGTTACCAAGAATGAGAAAAGGAACATTAGCTAAGGCTTCATCAGATAGGAGGGCATCTAGCTCCTTCTTTGATTCTGCGAACCTCTCCTTGTCATAGGCATCCACCAGGTAAACCACTGCATCCACCTGATCATAGAGATATAAATTATCTGTATCATACTCTTTCTAGATCATACAAACACACCAAGGATGTGTTCAGAAAACTTAGATTGTCAGCAGGTAAGTTGGACAACCAACAAACTACAATACAGACACATCAAAGATGATGCCAGTACCAGACTAAGTATGAGAAGCTCGATGACCAAATCAATCTGATTTTGAACACTTCAGCTGGAACACAAAGAATCCTTCCAGTATGTGTGATCTCACAAGCACTAACACTATCCAAAATCATTCTATGAAAGGCTGCAAATGGTTGCATAAATTGTGAATGTATGGAATGATGCACTAACACTATCCAAAATCATTCTATGAAAGGGTGCAAATGGTTGCATAACTGTGAATGTATGGAATGATACTACAATATACCTCAACGGAAATTTATAAGGCAATATCAGCGAAACTTCCATCATCAATATTGGCCTCCCATGAATCAGATAAACACAAGGGAAGCTTATCTGGGATTATGAAGGCACATTGTAATATGAAAAAAGAAAATCAGCATGCCTTAATCCTTCATTCCACACAACAACAACTTGAATTAAGCTATGTCCATGGAAACGAAGAAAAGCAGAAACAATCTTGCAGAATAGAGGGAGGACCTTCCTCATCTTTATTGTACCGAAGACTTGCAAGGGAAATAAAAATATGAAACTTGTGACAATTTAGCCAGGAATGAAATCTATCAGACATCAATGAGGCGAATGTGCAGAAAGCAAAGTAGTCTAACCATCACAGACAACAAAGATAAATCACCTCGAGAACCTAAGTACCCATGAACTGATTCGGAAATAAACATTTAAAACAAGCAATAATCTCTTGTACTACGATCGATTTAGAATCTCCAGTTTTCCTATAAAACGTAATTTCCAACATCAAAACACACAACAAGCAATAGGAAATGAAGGAACGATTACCTTAGCATAGTAATCTTTCCAAACCCTGCGAGCGATTTGATGACCACCCAAATCAAAAGCCTTGAACTTGATTTTTCCTATGCTCAACTCCTCAGATGTAGGGTGTTGTGTCGGCTGGTGTTGTACTAGTCTCTGCAAACAAACAGTATCTCATGACAAAAACAAAAACCCACATCAGAAACACAAAGACAACGAGGAACCCTTTATAAAGACCTCATCTTTCAACATGTGAAGAAGGGTTGTTTTGCCGGCATTATCGAGACCCAGAAACAAAATCTTAGCCTCTTTCTGCCATAGACCGAGAGAAGCGAGAATTCCATAGAACCAATCAAAGAGAAACATGACGTTGTTTAAGGATCGGAATCCTAAATCTCAAGAAAACTGGAGACAACAAATGGATCCAGAATTGAAATGGTGGGGTTGAGAAATGTAATATAAATATATATGTAAATAAGACAAAGCATAGAAGAGAAACTGAGAGGTTTAATATAAAAGATGAAAATTTTCGGTGTAAGATTGAACTTACATTACATGTCCACTTTAACCAAAAATTTAAATAAATTTATAATATGTTATATCTAGGCCACGTATTATTAGACCTTTTCAGATATTTTACGAAAAATTATTTTTGTTATATTTATAGGTTAACTTTTTTAATTTATAAAAAATACTATTTAAACAAAATTGAGTGCCAATTTATTTCTTTATGGTATGCTAAAATTTTAAAGAATTCAAAACATAAAAGAATTGTTTTATTGCAATTGTCATATAAACATTATAATTTAAAAATTGTATTAAATTAAAAAAACTTCTAGATATATTTACTTTTTTGCAAAATTATAGACCTAGACATAGGGTTGAGAGTTAGTTTAATCCACAAAGTATGTTGAAAATAGTAGAATTTTGGACTTTTTTCTAATATTATTCAATCTTACCAATTTCCTCTTAGTTAAGTATTGATTTTTAATACAACACCAACAGGATTGATTCCTAATACTCAACTTGATTTTCATATCAAATATTGAGACTATTGGGTATAGATGTAACCATTTATACTTGAAACATAATAAATATACTAAAAAAAACGATTTATATGTATTTAAAAAATAATAATTTACACTCAAAAAGTGTAAGTTTTAAAAAATAATGCGTTAAAAAATATAAATGTAATTAAATAGAATGTAATAAATGTTTTTATAAGAATTTATTAAGTAATAAAATGATAAATGTAAAATAGGCCCAAAAAATAATATATCAATCAAAGCTCATATTTAGCCCAAGCCCCAAATGTCATTGTGACATTCTATTGTATTGTATAAATAACAAAAAACCACAAAATTAGGGTTTCAGACGACGCCTTCTTCATCTTCTCTAAAGCTTAGCTTCAAGGTATGTGTCTTCACAAAGACAGCTTTTTTTCCTTAACCCATTACGCAAGATCTGCCGTTATATAGGTCAAAGGCCCTTTTCTCTGTTTTGGTGGCTGAGATTTCGTTTAAACTGTACTCTTCTTTTCGCAGAAATGGCGAAGTCTAAGAATCATACAGCTCACAACCAGTCATACAAGGCCCACAAGAATGGAATCAAGAAGCCTAAGAAGCAACGCCACACCTCCACCAAAGGGGTATAGTTTAGAAGTTTGGCTGATATTGTGTTGCTTATTTTAAGGTCTATATTTCATTTTTCCGTTTTGGATCTTGATTTGTTTCTTCTTTTCTTTGGTGTTGTTAGATGGACCCCAAGTTCTTGAGGAACCAGAGGTATGCTAGGAAGCACAACAAGAAGAGCGGTGAAGCAGCTACAGAGGAAGAGTAAACACAACTACCTGTATTTCCTGCTTGATATGGGTTTCTGAGAACTTAAGAGTTTATGTGACGTAATCTTTATCAGAAGTATAGTGTAATGCTTGATTTTCGTCTTTATCCACTTGCTTAGAAGCAAGTTCTGAACTTCAGATCATGAAATGAATCATTTTATTATTATCTTGATTTCCCTTTATCAGTTATCTCTGTTTGAGACCCTTATTATTGGATGGCCAGCTTCTTGGATCTTATAATCCAATTTGGTTGTGGTTGATTGAATCGAAGGTTTTGACCTTTGCATATGCAATTCATTTTCTGTGTCTGTCTGGCTTTTAATATTCAGATAAGCACCCTCCATATTCTAATGATTATGCTCCATAATGTGATTCCCTATGTGCAACGGTTCGTGTAATTACATTATATTGGCTTAGTAGTTCTGAAACCAGAACTACTGGTTTGTTCAAAGTTTGGTTTTCACGAAAGTTTAAGGTGCCCATTATTAAGTTATAGGTGTCAACTGTAAGAGTTAATTTATGAATCGTTACATTTGGTGAATTTCTATGAAAAATTTAAGGACTATCATATGTTTTAATTACAAAGTTTTTAGTTTTGCAAGTGTAAGGACCATAACAATGAGAACAGGTGAGTTGGTTACGGAGTCATGAAGGCAAAAGCCATTTTCCAAGCCCATTTACACTCCAACAATTTGCATTCGGAGCTCCCATAGCCATATCTCTATTTTCCAAGCCAACCATTAACGAACTTCAAACATATTGTGTACTTGGAATTTTGGGGTATTGCAATATTTGGATAAAGAGGTTACTGTTTGCTAGAGGTTTTAGATTGTCCAAAGTTTATTACTTATTAGAGAATACTCTTTCACAAAATGTGATAGTTCCTCCGTTAAAACCTGCCTCGAGGGGATGAATTGGAGCCCCAGTGGTCAATGGTCATTCATAGTCTTTTTAAGCGGGGAATAAAATACTTGATTAGAGAGCCAAAAATGGAGGAGAGATGCCATAAGGAACTAGTGTTCTGTAATATCTTATTCATACTTAAGGACAGGAAGATAAGTTTAACGTGCAAGTATTCTCTAAATATAAGGTTAGCTAAAGAGTTCGCATACAAAGTGATGATTCCCTTGCCGGTAGAAGCTTTGTCCAGGTTGATAGGTATCAACAATCATAGTAGCAGTGGAGGATAAGAGTACAATAATAAATGATGGATCTGCATCACCAATCAAATCCTACCCACGTAAAGTAAATTCAAGATCATGTCTACATACACCAAATTTAGCATTCTAGTAAATACTTCAGATTACTGCATCAAAATGCAACAACAAAAGTTAAGCTAGAAAAGGAAAACACACAATTGCAACCTTATTTTTTGCTTAATCGGTTATGCGCCAAGCCTTTCACCTGATCAACGCCTTCTGCCATTTCTTTTTTTTCTTCGGCCCTTCCTATCATCAGAATCAGAATCTGAACCAGTGTCCGAATCAGAAGACTCAGAAGATGAACTGCTCCTCCTTCGCCTCTCCTTCTTCTTTTGCTTTTTTCTCCTTCGCCTCCTTCTTTCTTCCTCAGAATCAGTGGATGAACTGTCATCTGAGCTACTCTCACCAGAAGAAGATTCTGACCCCGTCACAGATGATGACCCACTATCAGTCTCAAAAACTGAAGCCTCACTATCACTGCCAGAGTGAGAGTTTGATCTATGCTTCCTCTTGCTTTTCTTAGACTCCTTGCTCTTCTCTTCTTTATCAGCCTCCGGATTATCCAAATCATAAGAAATAGACAGCCTCATCCTCAATTTAGGGTTCTTGAGCTGCTGGGTTCGTGAAGGTCGTGCCATATAAACTCTCTCATTCTTGCACTCATACGTCCAGTGACCAGTTTGGAAGCATTTCTGGCATTGGGCAGTGCCACCAACTGCAGATATACTTGTTTTAAGGTCTTTCCTTTCGCCCAATCTCACTTGCTTTTCAGTACTCATCAAATACATTTGCCGTTTTGCTTCCCTTTTCTCTTGCCATCTGCTAGGCCCTTCCTCTTTCTGCCCATAAGCATTGACATTACGAGCAGCTGCAGCAGCTGCCCTTTCAGCCTGAGCACGACTGAGACCTTTCGCAGCACTCAAGGCTGCAGCTTTGATCCTGTCAGCTGCAGCCTGACCTTTTTCTTCTTTCTTTGACATCACCTGTGAAACCCAAATCCAGAATATCTTCAAGAACCCCAGAAAAATTACAAACCCTACACCACAAAAGGGTTTTTCAACAAAATCTACAAAAACCCCAGAACAAATACAAAACCCCAAATCGACACAATCTTCAAAATTCCCACACAAGTTACAAACCCTAATTCAAACAATTTTCAAAATCCAAGCCAAACTATAAACCCTAGGCAGCACAATAGTCAAAACCCCAGATCATGATGCCAAAACCTTATTCAAACAAAGTCAACTCCAACCGTTAATTACCCTTAATTCAGAAACATCGGCCACTTAAAAAATCACTCTCAAACCCTAGATCTCCAATTACGTAAAAAATGAAAAAAATCTACTTTCGTTGCGCTTTCTAGCCCCAAATTCCAATTATCGCACAGATTTAAACGAAAAACTAAAATACTCCTAACAACGAATGATAAGAAATAGGAAATCATAGAGATCAAATAGCTAATATCTGAAGTAAAGGTTGGAAACGAAATATATTAGGGCAAACATGTTCATACCTCAAGATCGCGTCTTGCTTGGAGAGAGGAAAGGAGAGTTTGAAGATTTTTATTTATAGAAATTTAATGGATCGCAATGGTTCTAGGCCCAAGTTTCAAGATCCATGTTTGGGCTTAGGTGAGCCCATGAGTAAAGAATCAACATCTTTAATTTCTTAAAATAGATATATTTAAGAAAATAGTTTATATATTTATATTGTACAAGTTCATACACGACACATGATTTTATTAATTACTAGAAGGCAATTTAAAAATAATACATGAAAAATATCCATCCATTTAATTTTTTTATATTTTCAAAAAGTGTCTTTAACAAAAAATGCACTCGCTTTGAAAAAAAAGTAAAAAAAATTCAACATTATGCATACATATATATATTTCTTTATTTCTTCTCCTTTTTTAAACAAATTTTCATCTAAAATTCAATTAATATTTTTAAGTATAAAGTGTACGAGAATATAATATAAATATTTTTTCGCAACAGTAGAGATTAATAATCAAATTTAGAAATTTGGGATGAATTGGTGTGATTCTTTTACACCAAAATAAGGAACTATAAATGAAAATAAAAAAATTACCAGTAAAAGACATATAATCAAATCATAATATTTTTAAAACAAACAAATTATGATTTTGATATTCAACATTTTGTGTAAATGATGTAATAATTATTATTACCGTAAGAAAGTGTTCAATGTCATCAACATCATAGATTAATTACCAAGACAGAAAGTGAAGTTGCGTCACTAAATGTTGTCGTCGTTGCGTCAAAAGACTATACCAATTTAGACAACAAGCCAAGGTATATTTTAGGGGATGAGATCTTTTGTCTATTTTATTCTGTCATAACTTTGTCCCATAAATTTTAGCCATTCATTTATGTGAGACCCACGTAAAATATGACTAAGATTCATAGAACAAGATAAAGACAGAATAAAATAGTCAAAAAATCTTGACTCATATTTTAGTGAGCGGTGAAGAAAAACTAGTACAAAATGGTCTGCCACACGAGACCTTCCTCTGTTAAAAAAGAAACATAATGACTCCTTTCAAAAGGAAAATGACTTAAAAATCAGAATACTAAATAACATGTAAACACATTTATACATAAACAGAAGTTTTCCAAAATCATATACTCTGTAAAGAACATCATCAAGAGCAAAGTATGCATGAATTTCAGACAAATGCCGCATACGCATTCAAAGTAAGGCAACTTGGAGACAACATGTGACGAGACCTTTAACTTGAAAGGCCTGTCCCTGAAACATAACAAGTACAAGCTGTAATTTACAATGTTCTATGAATGAGATCTCGCTAGTACAGTTGAGAAAATTTGGTCTCTGACCCACATCGCCAAAAACCTTCCTCTGTTACATTACAACCCACTGGTAATCAAAGAAAAAACAAAGCAACCTATAAGGAGCATATAGTATTCATGCCCTTTTGTCTACCAATCTGTCCACTGAAGCTTACAATTGACAAAATAGGAAGAAAAAATGAAACAAAACGACATTGAAGAGAAAATTTTAATGCTGAGGAACGGTGTACAAAGTCAAAATGCCCAAAGCCGTACACAGACTGGCCCACCTCACTGAGTCTTTCCTCTTGATCAAGGAGTCAGCGCTATACAGTAGTACAACAGGAAGGTCATAAACCGCTCACTCACCACCACCCTCCGGTCCTTTTTCTTGCCGTTCTTCCAGTGGTCTAAGGCACTGAATTGTCACATTTGTTCAAGTCAAACAAAAAAGCCACCTTTCCGAACATTAATCTATCAGATGGCTTATGATCCACTTACAGTCATTTCCGGTGAGGATTTTGGTGGTATTAAAGAACCATCCTCTCCGCTTTCCGAGGTGTTGTGCACACTATCGGAGCAACTTCTAGATGTGGAAGGTTCCTTCTCCCCACAATTTTCCTCACCTGAACTACTGCTGTTATCAATAGAGTTGGCAGGTTCCTTCTCTTGATAATTTTGTTCATCCGAGTCTTTGTTTGTCTCTGATACGCGTGGAGCTATTTGTGTGGTATTCACATTTTTCTTAATAGGTAATACGCTCAGTGTTGAACACAGAGCCGCAAAAACACTCTCCCTCGACTTAGAGTTCTTCACCAGTCGCGGCTTTTTTGCTAACTCGGACTCCTTATCTTTCATAGGCAAGTTGCGCTTCAATCGAAGCGACTCCATAACTCCCTCATCTTCTTCTGAAGTTTCTTGCTGTTTTTTCGGTGGTGGTCTATAGTCTTCGTCGTCCTCATCATCATCATAATCAACCAGTCCACCAGATCTAGGAATACAAAGCAACGGGGAAGATGAAAAGCTTGTACCAAAAATTTTTAAGATAGTAAGGTCTCACATGTGGGCAAAAAATGTCGTACCTTGTAGCAACTCCATTGGATAAAACAGGTTGAACTTGTATTTTTTGAGAATGTGCTGCAGATGCTGTGTCCTCTTCATCACTGCTTATGTGTTCAAACTCAGAACTTGGACGGACAATGCATCAACAACTGGAAGTATTTGCAACAACATACCTGTCCTCGTTGAAATACTCTTCCTCTTCTTTTTCCAGTGCACGCTCATCAATTCTTCTTCTTGGGTCTGATGTTGTTACAGTGTTCTTTGATCCAGAATTATCCATGCACTGGAATTACTGCACTACTTAGCACTGGCAAACCACAATCTCACTTGAAAATCAGGAAGACAGTCAAATGTAAAGTACCTGCTCATATTTGATTTTCAAAGCTTTTATCGAAGTCAAATGCTCGAATTTGACCAATTCATTCCAGAAAGTATCAACTATGTACTTGAGCAGTAATTTCAGATTTTCCTACATGTAAACAAGATGTCAGAAACTTGTGTATGCTTCATTGGTGCAAACAGGAGGCATTTTACTAAGATTCAAACCTTGAGGATATATTCGAAAAGCTCCAATACTGCAGAGTTCAGTAGGTTATAACGGTTGCCATTGCTAATAAAAGCATCAATAATTGGTTTGAGGAGATTGTTCTTCACAAAATGATTTATCAAATGCTCATCCTGACACTTCAGAACCAAATAGCGCAATGAAAAGCTAATTTCAGCTAATCATAAGTGAAACAACGATGCAAAGTGCAATAGACGATGATAATGCCTTCCTATGAAAAAGTAAAATTAAAGGTGTTCTCTATGAAAAAAGGTTGGCCACAACAAAACGACTTTACAATCCAAAAACAACTATAAGAACAAAGCAAACCTACAAAAGAGAGGTTTGACCAATCCTGCATGCACTTACGACTCCCAGAATCACGTTGCACAAGAGTAACTTAAATCTCAAAACTGTAAATGGATGATTTACAGCTCAAGAAATTTAACACCAAAATCAATATTGCCAACAATTAATATTAAGTACATTGAAATATTGACAATATTAAGTACTTAATATTAATCCCCTCACAGAAAATTCCATTTCCGTTAGACCAACTTACAAATATGAGATGCTGCAGTTGTGTGAGACCGCAATTATTAACCAACTTAAAAATACATGAAGCAAATGCCAAAAGTAAGTCACGGAACAAATATTTTCCCAAATGAAAAGGTAATGATAGTTGAGAAGTAGCCTACAGGTCGGGACAGAATAGTGCGAACAAATCGGACTGCAGCAACTACAAGGTACTTTTCCCTTCTTCGCGTGAGTAGCAAAACTTTGTCTATAACATTATTGAGGAGAAAATTACCCCTGTAAATGAAGGAGATAAAAAGACAATTCATATTGTGCACCTTCTTATGAATCAATCAAGTGTGTGCACTGGGAAAGAAAATGCTAGAAACTTACTTTATTCTGTAAGGATGGTGCAGAACACAGAAACATAGCAATTCACATATGTTTGAGAGTATTTCTGGCTTCACACAATTCTGATTTTCAGTGAACTCTGAAGATCTACCACTTGATTCAGCCACACCTTCGGTAGGACACGAGGCTGTTATCATATCAATCAATTGGCCCAAGTGCCTCTCATAAAAAATCTCTATTATATTGTCTCTCTGCATAAAGGGTGTGAACTTCAATGAACAGCTGACAAATTGAAAATATAAAATGAAATACATTCCCAATAAAAATTCCAACAGGCAGCTTTAGCAATAATATGAATTAACATGCCGAAGGCGTACATTCAGCAAATTCCCTTCCCATGAGTGGGACTCAAGATAATTTATTGAAGAGCTACCTGGCAAAGCTACTGCAATGTAGAAACTCTCATCTGTTGCATTTAGTTTTTTTGCCAGGAGTAAAGCCTAAAAATGAGCTAAGTTGTGAAGACCTACCCTTCCCATGATATTGGTTAACCCTACACACTCTACAGCTATAGATCAGGTTGAGATTTACTAGCCTTTTATTTGAAGGTGAAAAAGAGCTCATTCAGTAAGGACATAAACATGGAAAAAGTAGTAAACATCAATGCCCAATCAGCCAAAAAATGGGATGGCCCTAGTACAGATATTGAAGCAACAATCGAAAGCAAGTTGTAATGTTGAACTAGCTTTTGCTAGTGTTAATACATTTTATTCATTTTACAAAAAAAAAAAGAAAATCAAAAGCAAGTCAAAGACCAACACAGTATTTACATATTGGAATTCCAATAATCAAACTTAATGGACAAGTTGTAATGGAAGAATAATGGAATGAATATAAAGGCAGGCACCTGTGCCCCTGACAAAGTATAAGAATCCAGTAAACTACGTAGAATTTCAAGAAATTGGCAGTGCATGTCGTCTCCAAAGTCTGTTAGCATTCCTTTAACCTGCAAAGCGAGGTAAAACTTAGATCTCAGAAAAGAAAAAGTGGCAATTGTTACCACTACAAAAGCAATGATCTAACAGAATAATGTCACCAAAACAATAGCATTAATCCAAGATAACCTAGTAGTATATTCCCTGGGAATATTAGCAAAATTTTTTTTACAGCCTTGCCACCTGCAGTGATAATTCAATGGGATTACCTAGCTGAGAAGAAAATGAGACAACCAATAATGAATCAAAGATGCAATTAAGACAAGGATGCACTCCACTCACCACCTAAATAAAGTATAGCCACGAGGCAACAGCTTTATTTAAAGCTTATGATTGTTATGGAAAGGAAAATAGGTTATAACTAATTTACTTCAAGAAAACCACCATTATTCCATGACCATGTTTAAGCTACTTCACATCAACTTTGCAGACATAACACAACAAAAAGTGTGTTGTCAGAGAACAAAAATGAAAACCGGTTTTGGTGCAATTAGGTTTTTATGGAATTACAACTGCAAGTGATACAAGGAATCTCCACAAAGTGCATACAGTAACCAAAAATCACTGAGCACATACCAACAATCCTAGAAGTGGGATCCCTTCCTGTCGAACAACGTAAGAACGCAGAAGGTTTGCGTCCTGGTTCATGAAATGAATAAGGATATCTGTCCTGCATCAATTAGAATAAAATCCTGTTAGGCTAAGCAACCAGTGTGAAAGATAAGAACAGAATGATGGTCACTAAAAGTCAATTCGCACAGGAAGCCATCATTACCCAGTCAAAACAAGTTTTTTGTCTTCATTCTGCAAAGCTTCACCAATAATGTCAAAGATACCTTCATTCATAAGATCCCTACAAGATGAGAGGAGCTTTCAGGTCTTAAAATTTCATAAATGGATATCAGAAAAGAAGTTCCCAATTTAATCCTTGAATAAGCAATTTCTGTTGTTACTTGCCTGTACAACCGGAGCTGCTGAACCATCTGCAAGCTCTTGCTTAGGCTACAAAACTCAAGCAAAAAGTATACCTGGATCATAAACAAAGTCAACCACAGCAAGACATGGAAAGTTGGCTAGAAAAACAATGACTATACATACTAGTAAATGCAATATCAAGGGAAAGAAAAAAGAAAAAAGAAAAAGCTCTAGATGCACTGAGAAATTTAACACAATGCACCATTGCTCTATAAAAATATCATGCCAGGATATGACAGTTTTAGTTCAACCTGTTAATCTATCTAATACTTTCCGCAGTACAATGGAGCTCAAGCTTCTCATCTTGCAAATATGAACAAGTGCGTAAACATCAAAGTACTTTAGATCTGATAGCTCTGGGAAGTCAATTAATTTTTTTGCCACCCCCACCCTCCCTTCTCAAGTAATCACTGAGAGATAAAACGGTAAAATTATCGCAGAAGTTCAACAAGTAATTAGGGAAGGCCCAGCTAATAAGTAATCAAAAGCTATGGTAATCTGAAACTAATTCATCAGAAGAATTGAACTAAAAAACAATCAGAAAAAGTAGACAAGTTGATTCAGGAGCATCCAGTCCATGAATCTTATTTAGTTAGGCATTATGTTTCCTATCTACTTTCATGTTTATTTTTCAGCAATATATGGACAACTAGATTTATTTCCCGCTTAGTCAGAATGACATGTTCTACTAAATATGAATGCTAAGCTTTAATTAGAAAATTAGATCACATCTTCAATTCATTGAAAGTATGACTATAAACATGGATGGGAATTCGAAAACTGTGAAAAATGTTTAAACAGAATTGTATATCCACAACTTTAGCTAACTAGTCAGCCAAATGACTAAGAGTACTGATTTATGGTTTGCAATTACTTGTACACAAAGACTCCAACTCCAGAGTAGCAATTGTTCAGGGAGACAAATGATTGAAAAAAAAGAAGAAGCAATGATTACCAAATTTTTCTTTGATGCTGCTGACGTAGCAGGTGATCTCAACCTAGCAAATAATTCCTGAATGAAAGTACTGTCATCCTTCAACAGAGAAACAACCTACATGAAAAATAACAGAAGTGAAAATAATGCAATCCTCAAGCAAACAGGAAAATTTTGAAAGAACAGATTAATTTAAATCCTTACAATGGCATTATTTGCATGAATAATGGAATTGAGGTTTGCAACTGTGGCCTCATCCAATACCCTAGCCAAAACAACATCCTGAAAGGGATGAAAGCAGGTGAGGACTTGCACATCCATGGGAAAGCATATAATCCATTGACGGTGATACAAAATCCTAAAAGCATAAACATTACAGAAGTAACTAAAGAAGAGGGTAAAACATTAGAACTTCGAGTATTCAGAATCCAACCTTCATATAGCCGACTCTATATGTCTGGTGTATTTTTGACAGGACAAGCTGATCTTTGATTGGTATGGCCTTAAAACATCAAACAAGAGAAAGCGAGATCATGTCAGTAACAATAGATGATTCTCATAACATAAATTCAGGACTTGTAAGAGTAGCCATCTCCAAAGTGAACTGCAAAGTTCATTTTACCTCCTTGAAAACAACATGCTCTTTTAGAAAACTACGATGATGCTGGACATAAGGAACCTCAGGATCATCTGAAAGTATGATACAGAATCTAGTGTCGGTCAATCAGTTAAGAAGCAATTATCAGACCCAAGTGCAAAAGCAATCGTATATTTCCTGTTGTGGGCACGTGTAGTGATATAGCTTAGTATCTATAGCAGCTATATCTATAGCAGTGCATACAATAGGCAATGTCCTAAATGTCCAGATTAGCATGGCTGGATGTTGAACAATAATCATGAATAGAAATGTCTGAGAAACAGCAATCACCTTCACTGATGTAAACAACATCAATTAGACACAAGCTGGTAAGATATACCTCATGCAGACATAACGAAAGACACTAGATCACTTCCTCATCCATTCCAGCAGAATTAGCAGCTTACGCACTTTGCAAAATTAATTGTCATATAGAAGTGTACAGCTTCAACCAACAAAACACCACTCCCTCATTACTTGCAGAAAGGCACTAGATCACATGAGCTATGCACACTAAACATATTTCAATAATCTCTTTGCGGGGTCTTATAGATATGAGATTCAAGGAACCAGAGTTTCCTACCTACATCTAAACCACTTAAAAATGTTGATGGTTGAGCTTTATATTACTTGAATGTCAAATGGGAAGTGGTATCTGACATGAAAATAGAGTGATTTAGATAAAATATATGGGATCATGCAGTAACACCACTGAGCAATCACCTAACTTGTCGAGTGAGGTAAAACAGACACATGGAGGAAGAAATTATGTTCTATTAAAAGGCAACCAGAAACAAGATGATAACTTACACTCAAGTGCACCGATAATATCCATTATAAGTTCATCCCCAAATATTTTTTCAAAAATTTGAGGACTGTTGAGCAAAACTGCATTAAACAGAACAATTCAATCACAAATGGTGAACAACATGCCAAAAAAAAGTATATAGATCAGAATATAGTACTGACTGATCCCCCTGACAATTTTGAATATCATGTGTAGGCCATCGATGTTTTCTAGGTCTTCACAAATCTTAAACAGGTCCATCAGCTTCTGGAAAAAATCTTGCTGCAACAACAGAGGAAAAACTTAACAAGAAATTTCAAATCGATCATTTGATCTCTACCAAGTTGAAAAAGCCCAAGATTGTACGAAGTGTACAAGACAAATGGAAAGAAGTACTAGAACCAAATATGAACCAACAGTGCATCACACCACCTCTATCCAGAAACTGCTAGAAAGGTCTAACTGCACAAATTTTCTTATGATATAGATTTCTAAGCAACTACCCTTGACAAGTCTGACCTGCTTTATGTTGCCCAAGTTTAACTTAACAATCTAACAGATCAAGATTAAGAAACAACAATGAGTTCTCATTAACATCTGGTTTTTCTTCAGAAAATTTTATCCCAATAACAGGAAATTAATTCAAAAGCTTGATTTTTGATTTTGATATATAATGGATTTATCTTTAAGCTTAACTTGAGCGGGGAGACAAAACCAGATCTTATGGTTATATATATGCATCTACAATCATAATTCTTTCACAATTTAAACAATCACAATTTCAAAATATGAATGATATAATTTAAAAAATATAGAACATATGGAGAAAATTATACAGGCAGGTAAAGCTTGTGTTTAAATGTCAGTTAAGCCTAAATAGGACCCATAGACCTAACAAAAACTTCAAGATTTAATGTGTAGAAAACATACATCATTCAATATAAGTTCTGTCAGCTTCATCTGATCTGCAATTCCACTCTCAGATACAGTCTGCAACGTAACCATTCAAAAATCAAAGCATGTCATAAATGACAAGGGAAATGACAAATATTTATAGGGCACACGAACATGAAGGAAATAGAGAAGACATATGATTCCATTGAATGAGTGCGTGGATTAGCAAATGCAATCAGTCAGCAAGAAAGACTGCACAATGAAAATAAGTAGCAACTGCAAATGGCCTCGGCTCATCAGGAAATAGCACCACCCATCAAAGGACCTACGACTCTGTGAGAATGTCCATCTTAAAACTTACAAAGAAGTTAAACAGTTTTTAACCATACCCCACTCCAAGAAACAGATGACAGAGATGAATTTGGTTATTGCATTTTAAAATCTGGCCTCTTCTGATTGAATTCAACACGGGCATTCTGATTGAATTCAACACTTTCGCCCGTGTGATCAACTTGAATCTTAGAATTAACAGCAGCAAAGAATAACTTAACCTTTGTTCCAGCAAAATGATTTGCAAAAGGGAATTTTTAACTCTGGCCAAGTGGAACCCCACTTGAAATTGTCTATAGAACTTTTTCTTTTTGATTAAATAGTTTGATAGAATATATTATTCAGGAATACAATTTAGGGAATTCACCAAGACATTTAATTTTGAAATAAGCAATAACCAAAAACACAGCTGATCCTCGGCCAACATAATATTTTTCCACAAATAATTAAATTTCAACCTAAATCCTCATTGCAGGTAAAAGGGAAGGAGATGGGGCAAAGCAGGGAATGGTAGAATCTGTAACTGAATTATCAGTTAATGCATCTGAATGCACACAAAATCCACATCAGGAACAAAGGAAAGGAAAAGTAAAGAAGACATAACAATAAAATTAAAAAGAAAAACTAAAACAGTCAATCAAGACCTTCAGTATCAAAGGGAGTGTGGAAAGTTCTACTGCAGGTAGTTCCCTCAACTCACTGTTCATGCTGTGAAATGTCTCATCTGCAAAATTTAGAAAGAAAGGTTCAATAATCGCCACAAATAACCAAAGAAATTTACAAACAATCTACAGCAGATAAACATACATACAAAAAACAGAACTGTTTTAAAGTTGAATATAACCGTGTCCCTTGGTAACAAACAATTTGATGTAGGACAAAGAGTATGGGACAGATCAATTCCCACTAACTATTTAGATTTCTTTTCTTAAATTTATTTAGTAGTTTAGGTAGAATAGTCTCTGTCTAGTTAGAGTTTAATTTCAATTAGGAAATAAACTTCTAGCTTAGCAAAAAAAATTGCATGACAAGAAATTATTTAACTGTATATCAGAAGTACTTACTGTTCATAGGACCAAACTGCAAGTTCCTTTGCACATTACATATATGATCCCTGAGGAAAACAATAAATTTTACTAGCATTACATCTCAAAGTAAAAACAAAAATTCATGAGAGACCTAATGATCATACCATATGTAAGAGCACCCTGTGGTCTCCTGAAAGCTTAGGGCTAACTCAGTCGAATATTCTGGATCTCTCCATGAGATAATTGTATCTAAGAATAGGAAGCAAATTATACATGGAAATGGAACAATTCATAAGCACTCATCTCACAAATATGGAGAATACCATTAAGTCATAAGTGTTGTACACATACTGCCTAATGATAGCTTGGGATGTGAAGAAAAAAATATTATAGTACCTTCTTGCTTTCTGTAGATGTCATCCGGCATAATACGATGCAAAAGCAACGTCTCATTATCTTCCTCATCAAATACAAATAAACCCAGCTCTTCAGATTTCTGTACAACACAATTTGCATTTGAAAACATAATAGACCTAATTATTAGAATAACTCACAAGAACAAATTACCCCAAAAAGTATTGCATCACCAAGAACAGAGAGAATTCAATCAATGATTAGAAGCAACCTCCACATAGTCAACTGTAACATGACCAGTCCCTTGGTCATCCCATTTACCATCATCATTCAGACGGTACACCTTCACCCGCTGCAAGTTGAAAAACATCAGGAAGTTTTAGGAAAAAAAATTGGAAGTGCTAAATTTGAAGAAACAACTTGATTAGTGCTACACATCATGCTCAGAAAACTTAACTCCACGAAAATTAGGATAAAGAGTACACACAAAGTTGTCAATAGTTTCACATCTGATTGGGAAAAGTCAAAAGACAAAAATAACAGGAATTGAATATAATGCTGGAGGAATAAAAAGTAGTGAATGTCATAGGCACAACAAAATAAAGAAACTCATGACAGCTACATCTTAAAACCAACTAAACACAATTTATAAAGAACAAAAGTATCCAAGATTGTGCTCAAGGGCCCATTAAATCCAACCAACAGCTGCATATAACCCATCAATCACATATCATGAGCAAGCTCTGCAAATAAAGAAAAAAATTACAGCATAGTTACAAAGCCAAAAATCCCAAAAAAAAAAGTGCCAAGTATAGGCCACTGCAATAGATAGATTTTAGCAAATGTGGGATTCCAGAAAGACTGAATTTGCAATTAATCCATTCCTTCAAACTTCCGTGCGTAATCACTCCCTAAACTTAAATTATAACCTTTAAGGTCCCAAACTTTACCATAGCTTCACCATTCCATTGATTAATAGCCCTACGTGGCTAA
This sequence comes from Erythroxylum mucronatum, assembly GCA_027563825.1. NCBI lineage: Eukaryota > Viridiplantae > Streptophyta > Magnoliopsida > Malpighiales > Erythroxylaceae > Erythroxylum > Erythroxylum mucronatum. The sequence continues at coordinate 43,350,626 of JAOSBP010000206.1, forward strand.
CCTTCTAGAGCTAATATCTATTTCACTCAATAATATTTATCATCATTCAGCAGATGTACTAAGTCAGAATGCCATAAATTAAAACAAGCATAAATTCTATAATCAATAAACTGAAGAAATACAGCAAGGTTATTCAAAAAATAGTATATCATTCTCAAAAAGGGGTTTGACAGTGAAATAAGATAAAATAACATAAGGTTATAACTATTATAAATTATTCTTAAAAATCCTCAACGTGACTATAATATAATTATGTACTTTTAGTAAATTCTTTCTATCTCTTCTGAACCCAAATCCTCTAATTTCCTAACCACAAAAAGAAACCAAAAGTACTGGATATCTAAAAATGTTCACAGTACAATTTGTAGTTTAAGCAAAATTTTAAACATGAAGGCAGAAACAAAAAGCCGACTAAAGCATTAAACTCAAGAGGAAGAGTACGGTAAAGGGTCCCGATTATATCTATAAGGTATATGATATATCAGAGAAGCTCAAAAAATCGAAAGATTATTTGGAATAGTTCTATGACAGGTGAATATTAATTCTATTCCAGTCCATGAACACCGGTAAACCAGAGCAACATTGAGAATTACTAATCACACCAATCCACAACCCCGTGCCATTAAGTCTTGAAAATAACAGCAGCTACTTGGCACCAAGAAGTTATTACAAGTCAGTTGATCAAGTGGACCATCAAGTTTAGCAATTGTAAGGCCTGATAAAAAAAGGAAGGTAAATGGAATAGATGCATACAATATCACCTAAAAGGAAAGTAAGCACACCAAGCCTATATCACTATCCTGTCATTTTACAGGAAATACACTCGAGTTCCAACAAATCTGCAGCAACAAGATGAGGACAACAATGACCAAATATCCTCGTTCTGACAACATTACAAACAAGAATTCTGCGATCCTGAACATCCAGCCAGAAAAAAGGAACAATATAATTCCAAACATAAGTATACATGCACTATCAACGGCATGCCATAATCAACTCGTCTACCAAACCCATGCCACAACCAATGGAATGTTCCAATTCCATCATTTGTATCTAACACGCTCAAGTGCCAACATTTAATGTACAGTAACTAAACTTCCTTGAAACTTATGTTCCAAAAATCCCCTGTACATCATTAGCTTATCCACAAATTCCAATGTTAAGAATAATATGCAAAAATGAAAAAAAAAGAACAAAACTAGCATGGACCCTCCACAAAACATGATGGGCGTGTTTGGTAAACAGCTAATATGCTGTTTGACCACAATTAACCGTTTGACCCATGTTAAAAAGCTATTTATCTATTTGGTTATGAGCTGATTGGGTCAATTTTTTAAAAGCTCCTTAAGTGTAACGTTTAGGGTTAGTTGTTTGCCTAATGATAGTATTGCCCTCCACTTTACTATCTACTTTTGCTTTGTGTGCTTTCAAAGTTGGCTTTTTTTTATCATACAATTATATCGTGAAGTTTGGAACAATATAATAAAGGAGTTAATTAAACTTTTTAATCTTCATTTAATTTTATAATATTAATTTACATTTAAAAATATCATAATATTAAGTTTTTGAACATAAAGAGTCGCATCAAATTAATATTTTTAGCGTATAATTGCTATCTATCGTATCTGTGTCATACTATATTATAGATATTTTTAATTTATTAAATAATAAAATTCATACATATTATATGAAAAAATACTAATATGATGTAGCTCGCTGCATCATTTATATTAATAGAGAATTTAACATTGGACTATTATTATTATTACTATTACTATTATTATGATGATAATGATGATGATGATGATGATGTTTTTCTTATAAAAATATTCAATGAAATACTAAGAAATATAATATTCATGCTTTTATAATTTTTTTAAAAAATCATGCCCTCATAAGTCATTTTACACATTAACAGCTAATACTAAACAGCTAATTTTACTAAACAATATCTGCCTGTCAAATCCGCTAATATAATCAGCTATCAATTAATCACTAATAAAATCCGCTAACAGCTAATGCAATCCGCTATTTACCCATCTCAAATGTTAAATTCCATAAACAATAGACACCCCTTAATCTATTGGCATCTCCACATGAATATCCTCTCTACTATTAACAGAAACATTTCTGGCAAATGCTCCAGCAGACAGCCAGTTTCCACTATACCATACAGTTCAACCCATAACAGAATAGAGAACTACAAACCTATAAGCTAGAGGGGTATCTGTAGAAGATTAAATGAACCAACTAGGAGCAAAAGGAACCAAGAAAATACCCAATAACCATACCAATTACATTAAAACTAAAAAATGTCCAGAAGAGGGCAAATTCAAAGACGCTACCGAAGCAAACGAACCGTAGTCGATAAGTGATCAACCGCTTAAGCGTCAAAAACTCGCATCACATCCAATTCTAGGGCAAAAAGAAACCGCGAAGCTGTACGAACTCACCTGCATCGAATTGGAGTTGGCATGCGATTTCTCTTGCGCGCCCATAGTATCTCCTCCCTATACGACTCAAATTCTCGCCAAAGATTGAATTGGAGATGAAATCAGCTCTAACGACGGAAAATTTAGGGTTTTTGTTAAGGAGAAAGGAGAAGAGACAGGGTATAGCAAAACCACGAAGAAGAAGATTTGCGGTTTTCGAGGATCAACAGAAAACCCTAACCGCCAATGAAGTGAAGAATCTTCGATCTCTCTCTCTCTCTCTACTTCTTTCCTTTTTATTCGTGTCTGCAAGTGTGTGTCCCCAGCCCCAACCTTCGGTAAGACAGAGAGATTGAAATGGAATTTGATTAAATAAAGACAAACTGAAAACAAATTAAGAAAGTTGAAAATTTACGTCATAAATAATGACAAAATAAAAGTGATTTGAAAATGATATTAATATCAAGACTTAATAACTAAATATTTTTAATATATTAACTTAACTTATTTTTAAAATTTAGCTCAAATTAATAAAAATATATTTTAAATTAATAATTATAATAAATATTTAATTAATTTTTAATTTATATTAAGTTTAATTTATCCAAATTTTAGAGAAGATTTATACACCATATTTATATTATATATGTGTGTTATTATTATTTTTAATATTATTTTAAAAACAAACATATTTTAATTAAAATTTAAAAAATATAAGTTTAATTTAACTTAATTTGATCCATAGGTAATAAACTATGTTGACCAAAGTTTAGGTTAAGTTTGAATTTGAAAATTAATTTGTACACTTTAAAATATTCTTTAAAATAATATTATTTTGATTTAATTTTGTTATTTTAGTTTAACTTATTAAATAATACTCCTCATCCTCGTCGTCCTCCACATTATTATTATTATTATAATCATCGAAGTTTCGCAATAAAGTGAAGCATGGAAAAATTTGATAGTACACAACCTTACTCCTATATAATAAAGAGGTTTTCAGTAAATCTACATGTAGATGTGAAAATAAAAAAATAATGCAAATTAAAAAATAAATAAGTAAAACGCGTAATAATTTATTATGTCAATAAAATTACAATAAATATATAAAAAACAAAAAATAAAAATACAATAACTTATTAAATAATCCTATTTTAGTTTTTAAAATTAAAATAACGTCGTTCGAACCCACGTGACTCAACCTCAATTAGATTTTTCACCGACCGGACCCCAAAGCGACAATAGGACTCATGAGCAAGTTTGATCAATTACAGGCTTTCTCGAGCTCCGCTTGAGACATTGATCGGCCCAACAACTACTAAAAGAAAAGCCCAGAAGGAGCCGACATAGTCTTCAACTAAGAGATCTTTGACATTGCGCAAACTAAGTTCAGTCACCGAGCAGTCGCAAGTCCAGAGAGCAAGCATCTGTACCAACGACTTGTGAATAACCCAGAAGCACACTCAAAGACAAAGGGTCCTACTACTTTTTTCTCTTGGAGGTTGGAAACAATGAGTACTATGAAGTTTTGTCGGGAATGGTAAAGCAGAAACCTGATTCTGTTTATTACAGTCAAAGCCATTCACATTCAACATTTTGTGGTATAAAATTTATGGTCTTCGTATTTTTGGGAAGAAATTAACGATTTCTAGGCGTTTTTGTGTTTAATTTCACAGTAACAACATTCTCTATCCTAAGGAAGACAAGTCCCAGAAAATCCTCCTCTATGCTTGCCGTAACTGTGATCACCAGGTCTATCTCACACACTTCTCTCTGGTTTTCCTTTTTTTATTCTTTTTTGGATTTTTGAATCCAATTAGACGTTTTAAGTCCAAAGCTTCGAACTTTGGTGATTACCTTTACACCCATTATAGAGAAACCCTAGTTTCTGCTTCGTTGTTGGTTGCTCTTCCTCATTTCAGTGGTTATATGAAGTTGTTGCAGCTGTGAAAAGCCTCTAGTTTACACTGACCCATTAATGCGTTTTTATCAACTTTGTGGGGTTTAAATCATGTGGAGTTGCTAGTGGCATAGTGTGTTTTGTGGGATGATTCGTTAAATTTTAATGCTGATTGAAGTGAAAACAAGAGTGGTAATCCACATACCGAATGTTTATATCGAGTTTGTTGAAATAATCTTAGGGAGGCCTTGACCTAAGCAACTTCTTTGGAAATTTAGGAACTATCATCCTTTTTCAGTAATCATAATTTAAAAAAATCTAATTTTTTATTTTTGTGCCGGCATTTTCGGTGAAGAGCATTCCTCATTGACTTTCTCCTTGTTTTTAAAATTGTCTCAAAGTGCTTGCGTACTCACTGTCACATTTGCTGATTCTGTATGTATTCTTTGAGAATATCTCAACCATAATCTAGTGCTATATCTTATGCCTATTGATGGAAATGAGACAGTTTCTGAAGTTGTAGTTAATACTGAAACTAGTGGTGTTAATGCAAGATTTAGTTTCATTCTAATGCTGGTTCACCATATCACGATATTTATTTTTTAACCTCTTGGGTATCTGAATCGTGTTTCTTCCCTTTTCAATGCAGGAGGTTGCTGACAATAACTGTGTCTACCGCAACGAGGTTCACCACTCTGCCGCGGAGCGCACTCAGGTATTACAGGATGTAGCTGCAGATCCTACTCTTCCTCGCACCAAGTCTGTCAAGTGCATGGTATGCAAGCACCCGGAGGCCGTCTTTTTCCAGGTTGGCATCTTAACTAATGAATACATATGGTAGTGAGAGGAAAAGATGATAGTATGCTACCTGGGATTGCCGGTAGTCTACAACTTTCTTGGCTGACAGTGACAGTGAGAGAAATAAGAACTACGACAGAACGTATGTGTTAGTAATTGTTTGCTTCAGGGGAGTTCTACCAAAATTAGGTTTCTCACTTATCAGAGAACAACTGCCTGCCCTTTCTGGCATGGCAAGGCTTTTCATTTTAGCTGTAGGCTAGTCTCAGTAACTCCTAAAAAACATGTTCGATTTTAAGCCTTTACTAGGAAGGGGAGTAAGGACAAGAGCAGTTGTCCGAATATACCCACAGGGTAGTATGCTAGTCATTGTTGTCTAGCTTGTTATTTTGTCAAATAGTTTGAGCCAGTCCTTTCATAGTAAGAGTTGACAGACAGAGAGCACTTTCTTGACTCTATGGGTGGCGATGCATTGCTGTTCTTAGCTGGTGGAGCCATTTGTCTGGTTATTTTCATTAACTAACGATACCTCAGCTTGCTAACTAGCTTTCTGGACGTGACCCTGGTCAAAAAGTTTCTTCCTTTGTAGAGTATATTGGATAATATGAGATATGCCTCCTGGGACTTTGCAAATAATGGTCTCTGATGATGATTTTTATCTAAATGTTTCAGGCAACTGCTAGAGGAGAGGAGGGCATGACGCTGTTCTTTGTTTGCTGCAACCCGAATTGTGGTTATCGATGGAGGGACTGACAATATTGCAAAACATTTAAACGTAAATGATGCATTCGGGTACAAGAAGTGTTCCATAGTTTACTTTTCATTCTTAATGTTACAATCTTTCGAAGGATTCTTTATGATCTTTCAAAGGGATTGGTTAAGCTTAAAGTTGAAATTTTAGTGATACATGGAGTTAGTGTTGGCAGTCGGGTTTGGACTCTTAAGGCTTGAGCTTGAGCCTGAGCCTGAGCCGGAGATTGAAAATTTTGGGATGAATCTCGAATCTCGAGTCCAAATTTGAGTGTAGTCCAAACTTGACCTCGAATTCAAAGTGTAGCCAAATTTAATTTGACCTATTAACCTTAGTTGAATTAGAATGAATCTAATAATTTTGTTATGATTAGTCATGTTCAAAAAATATTATCAAGTTTGAGTTTGATTAGCCTTAAATACAAAATTGATTCTATCTTGATCAAAAGATTGAAATGCTTGATCAAATTTTAGTTCAAGTTTGAATTTAATTAAATTTAATTTCAAGTCGATTCCATCTTGATCAAAAATTGTCATAATTGATCAAATTCAAAAGACTTTGTTAAACTTAAGTTCTATTAGATGTAAATTGAGTTTAAACTTGATTAAATTAAATTTAATTCGTTAGATTTGAATCAAACTAACTCTTGAAGAACACAAAAAGGAAAAGTAGAGCCTTAAAATGTCGAACTTCGAACCAAAATGCAACAAACATTATGGCATTACAGAAAAAACATATAAATGTTCTCATCTCAGGCTTTTTTAAGTTACGTTTTACCCTCTTTTCCTCGCTTTCTTCTCCAATAGAAGACACGCTTCTTCTGTACCAAAAGGAATGGTCCTTGTTTGAGGTATCAACGCTGAGGAACGTGGATCTGAACTGAGCTTCAAGTAGCCTGAAGCTGAACTAAGATTTCAGAAACAACCTGAATTGATTGACCTTAGTTCAATCATTCAAAGCGGAATGTAATTCAAAACTCAAAAAGAGAAGGCAGACTACTATATCTCTTTGCTATTATTATGGGATGAAGATTTAGCATCTCTATACAAACAATGCATCTCCCAGTGGGAATTTTCCACTGCAATCAGCTAAATATTTCCTAAAGACTTCCTATCTCGGGGGAATGCAGAGGCAAATGAAAGGGGGAAAAAAAAAAGAACTAAAAATCAACCTCAACTTCCAAAATTGTAAGCAGGAGGTAACTAAAAATACAATTTGAGCTATAACTTATCTACAAGTTAAAAAGAAGAGTAGAAATCCAAATAGGCTCTGGAGGGTAAAAATCTTTGCAACACCGCTACAAGGATGATAATGTCCGTGTGAACCAGTCCGATAAGCGCCTAATTTTGTTAGAAATGTCTACATTCTTCCCAAAATATGACTCCGCATTTGACAGCATCACTTTAATGTCATGCGTCACTCCCTTCAGAGTACGGTAGTAGTTGTTTTCTAACCTTGACTGGATCACTTCAAGTGACAATGGGACTGGGAACCTAAAAGTTTCGCGGATCCAAACGACAGTTCAAATCCCTCAGACATTGACAATCAAATTCAATTTGAGAAAAGATGGCTTGAGGAAAATAGAATCGACATGTTAGTCACAAGCTAAGATTCATAGTGGAGAAATGGGAGAGCTAGTTTACCTGTTTGTAAAATTAGACTTCTGGGAAACTTGCCTCAACTTTTGAACCCCATGATAATCCTGAAAAAGTTAAAACAAAAGAACTTTAAACATCTTTAAAATGTTTGAATGGTTCCAAACTGAATTTAATTGTGTGCTTCAGCAAGCTACCTGGACTTTTCTTGCTGATTGGTCCAATTTTGCAAAGGCTGACAGCAGTTTATCTCTGGTCTCATCGTCTAAATGAGGTTGCACCCATAAAGTATCAGCATCAAAAAGCTCCCAGGGACTATGTAGGTGTGTTTCTCGGGGATCACTCCTATATCTAATAGTATATTTCTCCCATGGACTGTCAGGGAATTCTGAGGATTTGGGTTGCACAGAAAGAACTCGGCCATCCCACCAACCACCATCTTCTTCACCCTCATTTTTCCACCATACTCTACACTTATCCCTGGTTGTCCAATTTCTCTGTATAGCAGCATCAAACCGAGTTCTTTCAACAAGAAAATCTGGGAAACCAGTCACTTCAGGTAAAGTTAATCTGAATGATTGCTGGAATGCACTAGAATCAGGATCTATAAATCTGAGTCTCATTTTACAACAACTATCCCCAGATCCTGCTAGAGTGGAATACTCAAGGTCTTCAACATCACAGAATTCAACCGCTCTAATTTTTCCCTTAAATAACTTCCAAGGGCCTGCCTCTCTTGAGCCACTGTACTCTATGTATTCTTGATGTCCCTGACACACAAAGAAATCTTGTTAAGTCAACAGAAGCTGCAAGATCAAAATTGTGATGCCTATATGCAACTATGCAAGCAGTAATAAAATCAAAATTGAAGAGTCAGAAACAACATTTCATCAGAATTCTTGCAGCTAACCTGTCTTAGATACACAACTTCATCCCCAAGCTGGGGAATGTAACGAGAGCCCTCTTCATGCATTGATAACATTAACCAAGATCCTCTTTTGCCTGAGGGATAAGATTTCCTCCTATCTACTGGACTTGTGTCATGAAAATGATAACTGGTTCTCCTATTTCTAGTAGATCTCAATCCAACAGCCATCCTAGAGATTGATCCCCACTCATCGCTTGGAAGTTGACATCTGCTAAGAGAACTTCTATGCGAGTTTATTTTTGTATCTTCTAATTCATGCTCCTTATCCAAATTAGGATTATTGCTAAGATTATTGTTCCCATCTACATGTTCCTTCATGCATGTGGAACGTGGTCTATCATCTGTAACTTTTGTGCCTTCATTGCAATCTTTTATGGTTTCAACGTCACCATTGCTAGCATATAAAGCACTTTCCCTTGCACCACCATCACATTCTGTGCCGGTCTTAGTCCTGCATGATTTCGACCTTCTATAAACAACATCATATCTTTTTTTAGGATGTACCTGCAACTCCATTGCCTCGTCCAAATTGGACCTGGTAATTCCATCAATCTGCGCATCAGAATTGTATAATTTTCTGCCTTTATTATCTGGACTGTTACTATCTGTTCCATCACAGTCATGCACTTCAAAAACAGGCGTCAGATTAGTCACTGCAAGATTATCTGGTGATGGAGCACATATATTGTTTCCTTGACTATCTACTAACTCTTGCACAGTGGTGTTTGACCTTATTCTTAGCTTAGTTGCGACAGAAGTAACACTATCTTTGAGTCCTGGATGGCTCCTATTCCCATCAGCCATCCAACCCATATTCCGCAGTTCATCAGAATCCAAACCTACATCAAATTCTGGTTGATCCTTGCTGTTGGCTACATAATTCATGTCCTCACAGTTGTCAATCTTATCAAGTTTACCATTAAACGGTGTGTCTTCACCCATCTTATCCTGGGAATGTTTTATGTACCCATCGAGATTATTCTCTTCTTCATTATCGTTCCCAGGACCTACTCCACATCCGGTTTGTATAGCTGATGATGAGGCTTCTCGCACCCTCTGTCGCTTAGAACTGCGGGCTTTGGCTCCTCCCCATTTGATATCCCCATTTCTGTATCCATCAGACAAATGCGGGTAATAATTGTTGTTCTGCTCTCTCGCCTGTGCTTCCGCTAGGGTGCAATTTCCTTTTGTAGAAGGCTCTTTATCCAGAGCAGTTTTGTGATTCCCATTCACCTGAACGGCTGCCACAGGAGGTTTACATGATGATCCGGTTAAATTGACATGATTTTCATACTGAAGTTGTGCACTGTCTGGCGAAGCCATCTTGTTAGGATTCCTGATCGGCAGTTTAAGTACCAATCTCTGCCTGTCACCAATGTTCGTTTGGGCTACTGGAAGTTCACGAGACCAAACAAAATTGTCAGAATCATCCAGGGAAACTTCTTTCCCTTTCCAATGCCTGATTTGCTCATTCTGGAAAGATCTATCAGACCCAGCACTGTCAATAATCGAGTCTTGCAGCATAGATTCGCTTTCTGATGAATCACCCTCCAGGTCATCTTCATCTTCTCCATCTGAAGCTGATCCAGTTAATTTAGTAAACAAAGTTAGGGCATTGCGTGCAGCAGCTCTTTGAGGTCTCAGAGCCTTCGATGTGGCAGACTTCCTCTTTGACAATTTCCTGCCCATCCTTGATTTTCTAGTTCCATTATTCTTTAGTAAATTGTCATCACATTCGTCCAAATTTTTTCTTTTGACACGTCTCCCAGAAGAAGTCAGGAACTCAATCTGTTAGAGATAGGGAAGAATTCGAAGTCAAGAACATGCCACAATGCATATCTTCAAATCAAATTCAGTGAATACTTACTTCTGTTTTTTGTTTCTTCCGTTTAGATCTACGGAACCCATCCTTGCCCTCTTCTTCACTCTCTTCACTACAGTCTGGGTCACCAGATGAAGCATAATCTAGACTTCCTTGATCACCCCCACTAGAGTACTCTTCAGTGACATTGTACTCTGAATCCGTGTCATCACTCTGCAATTCATTTTCTGGTTCCCAATCCATGGTATCAACAAACTCGGGAAGTGGCTCAAGATATACATCCAGATCAGCCAAAGGTGGTAACTGATACTCAGGATCTAGGCTAAAGTCAGGCCCAATAGAAAGTCTAATTGAAGGTGGCCTCCAATCAAAACCCAGAGCTCCTAACCGCCTCTTCTGGTACATGCTCTGATAAGGTTCCGTATAAGGAATCATGCCTGGTATTACACAAAACAAGAAATAATTAAATCTCGATTATCTGCACAAAATGAAACGGCCAGATTTTGAAGTTGTCAAGGTTCAGAAGTAAACCTGAGTCACACAGCAGGTCTTGCATATTTCGGCGGTAGGGTACAAGTTGAGTTTCCTGAATCAGACATTTGTATGAAATGAAAGAGGGAACAAAACCAAGTATAGTATACAACAAATAACAAGCTTAGTTACATTTTACCAGCCAAAACTGCCACAATTACTGTCACTAATAGAAGTCAAAAAGCAAGTCACTTTAAAAAATTTAAAGCACTAAACATTCAAATATTGTCCTTAACATGCAAAGAAGAGTGAACCAGAGATAAATAGAGAAACAAGGGGTAAAAAAAGCATAACTCGCACTTGAGGTCAATAACAAAAGTTAAAATCAGTCAGGAAGGTGTCAGAAAATTCAGGGTTAAAAAGAGTAAATTCTCCATTCAGTATGGTGAAAGAGTTGGATTCAACCAATGTTATTGATAGGGCAATTAAAAGTTCTAGGAAGGCCTAGAGAAGATTGAAATGCTATCCTTCAAATGTACAAGGGCTTTTCTCAGGTCATCATCAAGCACATTAGAGGTTTCTAACTAAAAAGTACACTCTTTCGCAAAATAAGATGTGAATGTGTCTTCCATTCTCTGGTCACAGTCTGATAATGCTGGCAAGGTTTTTTGACAACCTCATTTGGTTAATGAGGTTAAGAAGCAAATCATTACATCCAGAGCAGTTGTTTCTATCTTTTGGATAACTCAATGGAATATGATACTAAATGAGAGAGTCTGTCAAACAGACATAGGCTCCTCTACAAAGTGTAGTATAATAATGAAAAAGAAAACTTAAACCACCATTACACAACTATGAACTAACCTGGTCAAGCACATTTCCATTTGTATCCTGTATCAGGGGGCGATAATCACCAAGGAAGAACTGCAAAAAAGCACACAAAGTAGAGCATGATTGAAATGTCCAAAACACAATGAACAATCTTCTTCAAGTGTTTCCAATAACCTAACTAAGAGAAGAATACAACAAAATGATAAAATGATTTCTGCAATGTTAAGGTACCTGATCATATTTAGCTTCCCTTAGTGACTCCCCTTCGCCTGTGTTCAATATATAGAGTTGGCCAACATCGTCTGAAAGTATAATTGACGTTCCATCCCTAATGCCAAAAGAAGAATAAAATAGCTTATGACAAATGCAATATCGGGGAAACTACTTTTATCACAAGCAACACAACAAGAAATCTTATGTCCATCAGTATCACAATAAAATTGGATTGAAAAGCTTTGTCGTACATCTATGTCTCAGAGATAATAGATGAAACTACTAACTCAGGCTATCATAAATACCTGATCAAGCTACTTGTAGTAACTTTTAGGCAACAATTCTGATCTAAACATTTTATAATCCTCTTTAATGAAGCAGTGAACACAAAGAAATGACGCACAATGACCAGAGGCCAAAGTGCTTTAGTATAATTATGATGCTTAATCTACACTAACGTTTGCACTAGTTTCCAGTCTCATTAATCTCACAAATGTGATCATTCATTGCATAGATTGTTGATGCACCACTTTGTTTGTGAAGATACCTTTCAAGGCCCCTAAAATTGTCTTCCCTCCTACCCATTTCATAGACTTCCATTTTTCCTTTCAATTCCAGTTAGTAACTAATTCCCAACAACAGAAATCTAAGGCATGCTAAAACTCTGATAATCACGAATGCAATAAACTATGGAACAAATTATTTAAAAAGGAAAAGACAGCTTAAATGCTGGCCTAACTACCAAACAGAACAACATAATTTTGATTCAGGAGAATGCGTCAAATGCAAAAGAAAAAAAAATTATGCAGTAGCATGTCCAAGCTTGCATTCTGGAAGATAAAACCATAAATAAACAAAAACCATAGGATAAATTCAAGAACAATATTTTCAGATGAGCAACATCTATGAGATCAATGCTGTGAAATAATACTATGATAAGCGATGTCATTTACACTTACGGCGAAAACTTTCCATCAACCAATTTGAAACGTGAAATTTCATAAACACGGATCGGTATGCCCTCCCATATCTGAAGGAGAAAAGTATAATGCACTAACCATTCAAATGGAACAAGAGCAGAAACTAACTAAGGTCAAACAAAGAAGAACTCACATCCCACACTATGGTCCTTCCATCGTAGCCAGCACTCATTGCGATTCGGGGGTTAAATGGATGAACATCCAGAACATATGTCTGTTAAAAAAAAAAAGATCATATAATAGGAACACAAGTCATTCGTGAAGGGGTTTGAGAATCCACCAAAAAAATCTCAAAACATATATTTCAAACAAAAATATATCTACATCTACAGTGAAAAATGAGCAGTGTCCGCTTGCAATCTGCAATCTATACATCGATGTAACTGCTCCAACAACAACATAAGGAAAACAAAAAGAACCACTTACTGATTCAGTATGACCAGTCAATGAATGTACCAAACTACCATCAGCGGCATTCCAAACACATATTCTACAATCTGCATCACAATAAACTTATTTTAAACAAATTTGTGCTACACATTGAAACAGTATATGCAACATGGAAATAGTTCAAGCCACTTACATTCCAACAAGAGCTTACATGCACACAGCTTAGGTTCTCCAACAAAATTTTCAACATTATCAATAGTGGTGGAAGCACATTAAACAAATAATAAATTAACATGATTGAACTGCACATTATTTTGTCTGAATAAACAACAAGAATGAACATGTGCTTAAACAGGGAAGTAAATTATAAATTACTGCCTTTCAATGAATGGTAAACTTCCTTTTCCATTTCCCATAGAATACATAAGCAATGCTCAATTTGATATGATATTTAAACATTTCCCATTTGTAGCTCAATTTTGTACAATAGAGAAACAATCTCTGTTTCATAACATATTTCCAGTACCAAACTGGACTTACTTCAAGCCGTTCAAACAAGATACTTGGAAACAGCAATTGTTAGAGTGAAGCCACTCCAACTCACAGGTTCCATTAAAACAACAAGCAGGCTAAGGATAAAAAATGTTTCAGCCTTTCTTTAATCAGTTCCTGTACTAATCTTCAAACTTCTCTAAGCTTTTGCTTATTACAATTGAGAAAGAAGATGGGAAAACAGACCTCAAAAGTTCACATATATCAGAATCTATGTATTACTTAGGCTCATAGTAAAAGTCCAAATAACAAAATCAAGTTCAATGTTTCACATCTCAATTCACCAAGATATGCTTTAAGATAGATGCAGTAGTACTCAAAAGTCTTAAAATGAAGAATGCAACTGACAGGGAATCAGCAAAACTAAAGCTACATAGAATCCAAAAGAATGTTAACTTGGGTCAGAAACAATCTTTCCTCAGCATGATAAAATAGCTGTAAGGAAATGAGTTTATATACCTATTTGAGTATATAAACAACGATACAAGTACACAAGATTTGCAAAAAGTATACATATTAATGTAGAACAAAAGCAAGGTTACCCATGATAGCAGCAAGGACAAAACGATTGTCTAGGCTCCAAACGATCATATTTACACCACGGGGAGTTGGAAGAATTCTCTGACGTGGACCTCCCCGAGGAGGTTGAGGTGGCATTGGTGGAGGAGGAACTTTGAGATGATAAGCTCGTGTCCAACGGCCAGCTTTTCCCTAATAAAGATAGAAGGACATTCTTTTGTTGAACATGATAATAAAAAAAATTACAGTGCTCCAGAGAACTTTTGACTTCCATACAGGTAAAGCTTGTGTAAGATTTGAAGAATATTATATAAAACACAGAGTTATAACAAATATCTACATGTGATCGACGTGATCTTGGAATCCAAATTATTGCACTACCATCACGAGAGCACGTAACAATGTTGTCATGAGAAAACCTGAAGCACATGAAATCAAGCATTATGTCTTCAAGACATTTACTGAACTACAATAAGGGTACTGTGCTACTAACTATAGATACAAAGTGTAGAACAACTGAGAAAAGAGTTAACACACCATGAATTTCTGAATTTTGGGATACTCTCTTCCATTGGGCTCTCAGATGCAGAAAATCTAGATACTGTGGCACAACCACTGCAAAATAAGTTGAAACCAAAATTAACATTCAAATTCAGCCAGAGATCCTCATAGACAACAAGAGGTACCAACCTAAACTGAACATAATTGACATCATTCTCATGGCCAGATAACACATCAATTTCATAATTTGGTAGGTCTGAATCATCTGTGTTGGGTTTACAAGCATTCCACACCTGCAAATCAGTAGCTATTACTACTCTCGTCTTCCAGATTGACGGTAAAAATAACCAAGAAGATTGTGACAAGTACTAGGACAATAATGGAAATCAGGACAAGTTTTCAGTGATATATTTACCCTAGCCAGATTGTCAGAGCTTCCAGCAACAAATACTGTTCCACTAGCATTGAATGCGCAACAGAAGATTTGATGGTTTAGTGCACTGCTTGTGGATGGACCATTGTTCTTTGCTGCAGCCAACCCATTACTTTTGTCAGTTCTACAGAGAAAAGAAAAAACAAATTGGTTGCGTAGATGATGACTTTGTAAAACTATAACTAACCAGCCACACACTCTGGAGGTCTGGGAGCATATATCCGAGGCCTGAAATTTGAAGTTCTAGCATCCCATATCCTACATGTTCCATCATCAGATGACCTGCAAAGTAAAAGGAAAACCCAAAATATAAGGTGTAATCTTATAGTTATACCTTTTATGGTCACAGTATCAACAAAGATAAAATATTTTGTGAACCAAGCAACAAAAATTTTTAATTTGTAGAATGTTAAAAGATACTCAGATATGAAAGACAAGAATAGAAGTTGAACCAAGTGATTCTTGAGAGTGAAAACCAAAAATCATTAATTCACTTGTATCAATTAAGAGATGCATGACTTGAGGACCAAAGCTCAACTTAACTCAATCTGTAATCACAGACTGGCTGAAGTTGGCTATGTGAGATGAGTTGAACTTAAACTGGATAGAGTGAAGTATCGGAAATGCACAGGATGTCTGGTCCTTGAAAACCCCATTTGGCAACAAAACATTTTATAATTAACAAATGAGACATTGCGATGGGAAAGAATCACATCAGGTGGCGCAACAGAATGAGAAAATGAAAGTTGTCCCTGAAGGTTATGGATAGAGAATAGACTTTATAAACAAGAGAAACAATCAATTCAAATTTGTAAAACATTCATAGAAATGTGTAATAAGCAAGAGAACAGACTGTTCTCAGCCTTACGACAGAAGCTGGTATACAGAACCAGGCCGAGGACTAAATGCAATAGCAGTAACAGCTCCAGTGTGTCCACGCAGAACTGATATTGGCAGCCCATCTGGTAGACGCCACTGTCAAAATCCAGAAAGCTGCTCAAAGATCCACCAGAAAGAAAACAAAGAACGAAAAAAGTACAAAGAAGTAAATTGGTAATGGGTTGATGCAATAAGCTTACCACTCGAATGACACAATCATTAGATGCTGAAGCCACCAAGGAATTGTTGGAACTCACAGCTAAATCAGTAATATCACCCTATCATATAAAAATGAGATCCAATGAATCCCCAAGCAACATTAGAAAGAACATGAGCTTATTCCATGACAGAACAAGAACTAACTTCATGCCCACGACAACTGGCCAGGCAAAATGCAGTTTCCATAGACCATATCTTTACAAGACGATCATCTGAACCAGTAACAACATATCTTCCTGACCGATCAAAAATTGCTGCAGCATATACATCAAGAATTTTAGGTTTATATTATAGTCATGATAAAAACAAAATATAAGTATTACTATAGTGTCATGCAAGTTGATAAGAATTTTGTTTTCCCCCACACTTATTGAAGAATTGGTGATAACATATACCTATCAACCTGCCTAAGCACATAAATGTCAAAACAAGTTAATAACAATTCCTCAGATCTCATACCACAGTAGACAGCTGCACGGTGTCCTCGTAGCCGCTTAAAGTTATGCATTTTCAGGACCATCATTGACGGTTTTGCAATTGTGTAGCATGCTGCACGAGTAGATGGTGCTCGGTGGTGTCTAGTGAAACCACCACCGATTTCCCTCAAGCTTAGACCACGAACTTGATCAGCATGTGTATGAGGCCATCGCATGTGAGCAGGAGGGCTCTTCGCTTGGCCTGTTCCCTTATCCCCATCATCTGAAAAAAAATGGAAGGATTCAGAAGACATAAATGCAAAATACTCTCACAACTCCAAAGGGAAGGAGAAGGGGAAAACACAGATAAACTTAGGTCGCTGGTCATGGTAAATATAGAAACAGCACAAAATCTTTAAATTCAAACAGGATTGTGCATAAAAGGCTTGAGCAAATGTCACCTACTGCTTAGAAGAGAAAATGAACCCGCTCCCAAAAGGGTAGGAACTGAAGCTGCATTGACAGCATTTCCACCAATTAAGCCACGAGAAGGAGATGCTGAATTGAGTAACAACTTCTTCAAAAGCTTTACCAAGTGACTCTTCTCAATATGTGGATACCTAGATACATAAGATTAATGACATGAATAAAGTCAAAATGAAACTGCAATGAATGGCTACTAAAAGTATAAAATTCAAACAAATTATTATTTGTTCCACAATTAGATGAAAGACCTCAAATTTTAAAATGACACTTGCCCTGAACAATCTTGCAACTGATTAATGCATGCTTTAAGGAAAAACTCACATAACACATTAGTTAAGAAAAGTGGAATCATTGCCTTAATTGCCAGTTTAGACAAGAGACGTCAATATGTAAATATACTACAATCGAGAATGCAGATACATAGCAACAATATAAGCACACTCCATACCTCTCCACTAGTTTGGAATAGTTTAAGGGGTATGAAATGCCATCATCATCTTCATCACCGGTACATATTCCACTTCTTGAATACCAAGCATGATACCTTCTAGGTAGAAGTTGGTGTTCACGAAGTTCCTCCCACAACTGTCTGTAAGTCCTGTGACATGGTCCAGATGAAAGGAAATGCATGATCAAAAAATAAATTTCTTTGAGATCAATGTCTACATCAGGCTCCATTGTCTGATTTGTCTCTGGGTCGAAGACTTGGGCATTATCAAGCACCTTTCTGGAAAAGCTCAAAGCCTTCATACTAGCAGAAGGTGCATCATCTACAGGAACGTATTTCCTGAGGGCCATGTTTCTGTATATTCAGAAGCCCAAAACGTTTATAAGTGACACACAAAAGAATATCAATTAGAAAAAAAGAAGCGGAAAACATAACATTTTGAATCACCGATTGGAAACACAAATTCCTAAAAGCACTTATATCAACTGAGTAATAACTTCCAAGACAGAAAGATATACCAAACCAAATCTCACTGAACATGAGAAGGATTGAGTGCAAACCCATCGAATGGTTCAACACAAAAACACGCAACCCACAACTTAAGGGTAGAGAGCAATTATACCCACCAACTTCAACACTAGTTTTTGAGCAAGAAAAAAGCCAATTAATGCTTTAAAAGAACAACAGAATCCTTTACTACGAGCCAATTACAACACCCATTACATTCACCTCATGTCTACTTCCATATCCAGCAAGCTAAATTCAAATCAGTTAAACCATAAATAATTCTCACAAATTCAACCAAATCAAAAGCTCCTCAAACTAGCAATGCTCTTCAAATTCCCCCCTTCAAGTCCACACTAACAACAATTCCAAAATCACAGCACTAAGTAAAGAACTTAACTAAGTAAATTATGGTCATAACCAACCAACCTCTCCTAATCTGCAGCAAAATTCCAAACACATTCCTTTGCCACAACAACAAAACCCTAATTCAAATTCTCCCGACACCCTTTCACCCGAATCAACGAAACAATCACAATAAACCCTATTCCGATCCAATTCAAACCATAGCAAACTCTACTTTTATCCAAGAAACAACCCAAAAAAATTTTAAAAAGCAAAACGATTGTCGTTTCTTCAAATACCTCTAATGCGGTTGGGTCCCGAACCAAGACGGTGCGTTTTAGTCAGTCACAGAAGTATTTCTCGTTCTCTAACATTGTCAAGGCGTAGAGAGATCCAACTACATAAATTTATATAGAATTTGAAACGTAGAGAGATTGACGGGTGAAAAACACGCGGTAGGGGGCGAGTTTATTTAGATTCTTAGGGGGAGAGACAGAGAGAGAGAGAGAGAGAGACAGCCGTGTGTGGCTGCTCGGAGATTCTTGCTTGTTCGTTTTGGTGTAGTTTTGTGCAGAACGCCGATTAGCGAGATATAGAGAGATTGGAGTTGAAGAAGGAAAGACAAAGTAACAAGGAGGTCGAAACGGAGGCGTTTTTATATCTTTTGCGTGAAAAGAAAAACGGAAAAAAAGGAATTTGATTTTAATATTGGGATTATCTAAAATACCTGACCCACACAAGTGGACCTCCAGTGAGGTCATCGAAAACGACGTCATTACGGGTCCTTGGTGGTGTTATGTAGCTAAGATTTTTAAGTTTAAGAGTACGTTTATTTAATGTCCAAAAAAAAAAAAAAGAGTACGTTTATTTGGACTTAAATTTTTTACTGAAATATAATGTAAATAAGTATATTATTAAAAAATTGTTGTTTAGGATAAATAAAATATAGAAGGTTTAATAATATAATATAGTCAGATATTGTTTAAAAAAAGAGTTTATAATATAATATTGTAAGAAGTAATTTATAATTTTACATTCTACTCTAAACTTTCTAAACCGGAGATCTTTTATTTTTACTGTTTACAACAATGTTATGAATACCGTACAGGGCTTGGTATCATATTGGACTTTGAAACGGAACTGTACTGGTACCGGTCGGTACCGAGT
Source organism: Erythroxylum mucronatum (assembly GCA_027563825.1). Taxonomy (NCBI): domain Eukaryota; kingdom Viridiplantae; phylum Streptophyta; class Magnoliopsida; order Malpighiales; family Erythroxylaceae; genus Erythroxylum; species Erythroxylum mucronatum. The sequence goes on from JAOSBP010000206.1 coordinate 43,370,206, forward strand.
ACCGTTTCGGGATATTTTTTAAATTTATAAAATAGTCCTTAAACTTTTTAAAACTTGCAAAATAGTTCATATTGATATATTATACAAATGTACTGTATACTTTACTAGTATACTGTGCAGCTAAAACTAATACTCAAATAATTATTTAGGAACAATTAATTATATTTTTAGGAACAATTAATTATTTACCTAGCTAAAACTAATACTCAAATAAGCAAATACTATCATTATTAACTACAAT
>JAOSBP010000206.1:43374588-43385920 GCA_027563825.1 Erythroxylum mucronatum
AACAATTTCAACCAAACTAGTTTTTAGGGACTGTTTTATTTTTTATGAAAACAACAACAAAAAACCTAAAAATAAAACGAAACCAAACACTTCCTTAGTTTTTATTTTTTCTTTAAATAATAAACCTCTTGTGTGTTCCAAAATCAAACCGGTCTAATTGAACTGGTACTATCAAAACACATTCAAAGCCCAAGCCTTTCGCTTCTTACACAGATTTTCATTTTTCTCCAATTTAGGTAGCACCGCAAGCTTATCAGGTCAGGTCATTATTTGGATCCACCAAATTTCAAGACAAAATAACAACAAAAATTTTAGTTTAAAATAAAATGATGTTATTTTATTTAAAATTAGTTGATTAATATAACATCATTTTAATATAATTTACTGAAATGATAAATTTCAAAAAAATTAGATTTGACTCTATTTAGAATGGAATCTGAAAATTTCCTTTTATTCCCCATTATTGGTTTTTTCTTTATCTTATGTTTTTTTACGAGTTGTTTTTATACCCTGCATTATTTTTATATTTTCTCATTTGTATTTGGGTCTATCGAAAATAACCTTTTTATTATATAAGGGTAAGGCTGCGTACTATCGGACTTTCTCAAATTCTGCTTCATTGCGAAATTTCGAATTAGGTGACAATAATGATGAAGATGATAATTGCTTGAATATATGATTGGTTAATTAGAATGAGTCAAGAGAATGTTAGCTAAATATGGATCAAAATTTGGCAGTCAAAATGTAAACTCTCCAATGGCTGCTACAAGCTACATCCAGCTGGACGATTCCTCCAAACTATAGATTTTGGTAAAGGAAAGAGACAGGCAGCTGATAAGCCTCCACTTTCTTTCTCTCTCTCTTTTTTATTTTTATTTTTTTTTCACTTTTAGAGCTATAAGTACCCTCCACTGCACTCTTTCGATCCTCCACATTTCTGATCTGATAATCTAGATAGAATCAAACACTTCTTCTTTATTTTTAGTTCCTTATAGTTGAAGATGTTTTTTGATTTCTTAACAATCATATGAACTATCTCAGGATTTTCTGTCAAATGGTTCTTTTCCATTCGGTATCAGTTGTTCTTCTGCACTTTTTCTACTTGATCTCCTGAGTCCATTATCATCATCCAGTACGAATCTGATAACAATCCCACATAAATTCTCAAGTTCTACGTTTGAATCCATTGATTTATCTTGAAGGGGTTTTGGAAAAGAAAAAAAGATGCCATCTTTCACGAAGATGAGCTCATCGGGGTCTGAAGCTGAAGCTGAAGCATCACATGCGACGATCGATGAGAAAAAGAGACGAAGAATGATATCTAACAGAGAATCCGCGAGACGATCACGCATGAAGAGGCAAAAACACATGGAGGATCTCGTCAGAGAGAAAGCTGCATTGGAGAAGAAACTTGGAGAAGATCATCAGAACTATTCGGCAGTTTGGCAACAGCACGTTGTTCTTATATCAGAAAATGAAGTCCTGAAAGAAGAAAAGTTGAAACTTGATTCCTATCTCAAGTGTCTGAACCAAATCCTGTCGACTTACAAACAGACAGCTATAGATGGTGAAGATTCTGACCTTTCAGAGCCATGTTTGAATCCCTGGGAAGTTCTCAGCTCAGGACAGCCAATTCCTGCTTCTGGGGTCTCACACTTTTCGTTTTTCTAGTTCTGGAAGCCGCCATTAATGGACAAAAAGGAAGCAAAACGAATATGCACAATAAAGATTTATCTGTAGTTTCTTTTTTTTTTTGAAGAAAGGGAAAGTACTGTGCTAAAGCTACCTGCGGTGAATTGGTAAACATGACCAATCCACACACAGACCTTAGCACAGACACAAACCACCACAAGCGAACCGATGTGGGATATGAAGGCCGAAGGAAGGTACAATCTCGTCCTGACATTTCCTATCTGCATGCAAATAGAGAACGCAAGAAGACAGATTGCTTGTTCTTATCTTCAAGCAATCTGTAGTTTCTTGAATTCACATCACAGTGTATGTCTCTGAAATTCGATCTGTTATCCAAAGGAAGGTACAATCTCGTCCTGACATTTCCTATCTGCATGCAAATAGAGAACGCAAGAAGACAAAAACGGAGGAACGTCTTGGTTTTTTGAGGATAAGATTGCTTGAAGATAAGAACAAGAAGCTGCATTATTAATCTATTATTCTTAAAATAGCATAAATCCGTGGTCCAATCAAACCCTCAGCTTTGACTTTCTATATACATACATATAATATATCACCCACATTGTACAGTACATGTTTTTAAGATTAATTACTTAGATTTATTTTTATTTTATATTAAATTATTTTTCTTTTATTCATAAGCTTAGATTAAAAACTAATATAACATATCAGAAAAACTAAAAATAAATAAAAACTACTTATAAAAATAGTGCAATAAACTGAAATTAAAACAATTATATCACATAATTATATCCATATGTTTATACCTTTTTATAAGTTATGAATTCTTGAAATTGTTGAATTATCTTTTTATTAAAAATTAAATTTTGAATGAATTATCTTTATCCTTAAGCCGTTGGATCATTAATTTGGTAATTAATATTATTGAAATCTCTTCTTTTTTGGCATGGAATCTTTATCCTTGAGGCATCAAGTTTCAAATTCAAATAATATACGGTTTATATCTTTTAATCGAATTGAGTATAGCCTTATCCACTAACCAAATCTACCTGTGAGTTAATACACACCTACCTTCTTTCTATTTTTTTTTCCTAACTCGGAAAACTTGAAATATTGAAATCTTCCCATTTTTGAGGAGACATTTAACTTTTTGTCGTAACAGTAATTGCCAAGAATCGCCAACGACTTTGACGGTCGAAATAAAAGACCACATCCCATTTGGGTATATCAATTCCTGAAAATTTTGGTCATCATTAATTGTAACTAAAAGTTCATGAATCACACCAAACGTGTTAAAATGGTATTAATAACATTTTAAAATCTGATAAAATTAAGTTGAAATCGAACTTCAACATTTGAATCTGGTTCAGTCTGATTTTGCTGAGACTGGGCGCCGTTATTTGGATCCATGAGCTCTGTTAACTGTAACCAAGAAATACCTGCAAAACAACAAAAGGCACACCAGGGGTTGATCGCCGGTCAGCCCCTCTGATGCCTAAGTCAGTTCTTCAGTAATGGTTGTGATGGCTGTGAATCGAGAGTATTAGGGTTCTGGTATCATACCTTCGTCATGATGGGATAGTGATCTTATTTCTTATATAATGAATACCTGCTGGGGTTAGGTCATCGTCTGTGAACGAGTCGATCGGCCCGCATGCCGTTCTAGGGTTGAGCTTGGGCCTAACACGACCGACCCAACCAGAATCATTAACTAATATTTTCAAACATTGATTAAAAGATCAATGTAGAATTTATTACTTTTGTGAAATTACTTAAATTATCGACAACTTAAAAATTAAAACAGTTTGGTCAGTTTAATAATAAAAATTTTAAATCGGTCAGCTTTTTTTAATTTTCAAATTTTCAGTTTGATTTAGTTTATTAAATTTTATTGTTAAAATTTTATTTAATCTTCAACTAATTTTATGTTGGGTCTTTTAAATTTTAAACCTCGTGTCTTATCGGTTTAACTTCCGATCCAATTTTTGAAATATTATAAATTATATCCTTTATATGATTATTATATGTATAATAAATATGTGAAATATAAATACTATAAAATATAATGGCTTCGAATTTAATGTTAATTAATTATAACTCTATCCATATTTTTATAATAAAATTAAGGAGTCCAGAGTAGGCGACCAAGTTCAGATGGGAACATACTAAAACGAAAGTAGTGAAAGAGTTCTCCCGAACAGCTTCCTATTCGTTTAAATAGTCATAACCTTATCCTGATAATATTAACAAAAGGAAACGTGTATACATGGTTTTATGGTCATCTGTCATTAGTAGTAGTATTCAATTCAAATTCAAATTCAAATTTTGTCTGACAGTAAGTATCAGCTAATCAAACTTTTTAATTAAGTATACGTAATAACTTTGCTCAAATAAAAAAAGTATACGTAATAACTCATAAATTACGTGTTCAACTAATATTTCATAAGAGCCATTAGAGGTTAGTAGTTGAAAGACAGGTGACAACTTCGATATAGTTAAGGTTGTTGATATATTTTCACGGATCAATCATTCTATCTTCAAAATTTGAAGCATTATTTGAGTTGACATTTTGTCATTCTTATCAGATGTTAGTCACAAGAACAGGAATGGGGTATGCTCTGAGACAAGTCAGCAAAGAAGAATGGGACAAGAGACAAGATACAAGATATGAGTCATCTCTTGAAATTGGAGATGTTGATCTAAAAAAAAAGAGCTTTACACCAAAATCTGAGATAGACCCTTTTAGCCTGCTTTGTGGGTCTTCGTTATTTCTAAAGCCGTTTCACAGAAATGGAAAGAAAATGTACACCAGTAGTGTTTCTATTACAATATGTGATAATAACAAGGACTACCAAAGATCTTTCTGCCAACGGACTATTAGTTCAAAACAAGCTTCGCTTCTATAGTTTCTTCTTTCCCAAATGACTATTTGATCACGACTTCAGGCAAAGACCTTGTACATGATTAGACATCCAAGGCTGAAAATCCACTAAACCAACAACTACTAATTCATCTGCTAATATGTATCTGAAAGCTCGAAAGCTAAGCGATAAGTGTTTACGGGAACAAACTTGAAGAACTGTTCATGATGTGCTCAAGAAAATGAGTCCGATGAAAATGTTCTCTAAGAGTTTACAAATCCAGTTTGCATGGCTACTCGTGAACTTGCTCTTGTGTAATAAAGACATCTTTTTTAATTCCCTTCTTCATTTATACAGATAAACATAATTTTGGTCATTCAGCAATGAATGAGGCCTCTCACTTGTCAGTACGCAGAGGATTGCCGATTGCATGTAGATTATAGAAAATAAATTGTGTCAAGTGAATTGCATATAGATTATAGAAGATACCTTATCTATTTGACGTAGTATTGATGAGGAAGCTTACAGGTATGCATGCATTTGATGAAAGATGGAGAACTCTCACCCCAACAGCTTTAACCCCTCCATGATTCATCCATTTTGGAGAGGTAGAACATGGCCACCACTTACTTGGTGAAACCTGCATTTTGCATTTAGCTACTCCATCACATTTTTGAATCATGTGCTCTAAAGTTCCCTTAGAAATTGTTTCCTTCGCAGCAGGCAAGGACTTTGTCAATACCTAAAACCTTCTAATTCTTTCCATCATACCGCTGAATAATCTATAATAATTCACAAATCCAGCTCAGAGCACCGCTTTAATTGCCGAACAGCCCTACTATCCCCTCATCGGTTGTAGTTATCGAGTTCTTTCTGTTTTCACCAAATAAATGATTGGAAGCTGCATAGTCATTACAAAAGTTAATTATCATCTTGCACCATGTGTCTGGTCAATACTTCTAATAACTTGTGAATCTCTTTGCTCATAGGGTGAAAATGATCTCTAGAAACAAACTCATGGACAACACCATTGACATTAATTGAACTACAACCAGGTGTTTTCGTCAAACCTTTCACCTTCATATGTCTCCTCAACTCCCCAACAATTTCCCATCTGTTAGCCATAGCATACAAATTGGACAAAAGCACATAGTTAGTGTCATTTAGTGGCTCCATCTCAATCAAATTTCTTCCAACTTGCTCCCCCAATTCAACATTTCCGTGTAGTCTACAAGCACCAAGGATGGATCTCAGTACATTTCCATCAGCTTTTACTGGCATCATTTTGACGATATGAAATGCTTCGTATAGCAATCCTGCACGACCAAGCAAGTCTGCAAGGCATCTGTAATGCTCCATTGTAGGTTTTATCTTCTGACTGACCACCATCCTATCAAATACTTGTAACCCAGCATCAACTAAGCCTGAATGATTACAGGCTGCTAAAACGTTGATGTAAGTTATTTCATTCGGCTCTATTCCAGACACAGTCATCTTCACAAAGAGCTCAAGTGCTTCTTCTCCAAGTGAGTGCATTGCCAGTCCTCCCAATATAGAATTCCACACAAACACCTTCTTATCTGCTGTCTCCGCAAACAGTTTCCTCGCCATGTCAATTTGCCCACATTTACTGTACATATCAATCAAAGCTGTAGACAAATGGGCATCAACTTTTATCCCATTTTTCTCAACGTACATGTGAAGCCAATGGCCTTGATCTAAAGCCCCCAACCCAGCACAAGCAGACAGCAACGTTGTAATAATGATTTCATCCATTTCAACTTCAGCAGCTTGCATTTCCTTGAAAAGATCCAAAGCCTTACTATAACAGCCCATTTGCGTGTAACCATTAATCAATGCAGTCCAAGAAACCAAGTTTCTTTCTGGCATTTCATCAAACAAAGAAGAAGCCTCACTCAACAACCCATTCTTAACATACCCCACAAGCAACGTAGTCCAAGACACAACATCTCTTTCAGGCATTTCATCAAACAGTCTTCGTGCTTCATCCAAATCCCCCGATTTCACATACGCATCAATCAAACAGTTCCATGAAACAATATCCGGGTTCTCGATTCTATCAAACAATCGACGAACCACACATCCCACCTGTCCAATCTTCACATAGAAGTCCATCAAAGAGTTCCAAGAATGAGTCCCAAACTTAACGTGGCATTTTGTCATCTGGGCATGAGCTTGCTTGCCTTCAAAAACACCTCCAAACTTAGAGCAAGCAGAAAACACAAAAGTGAAAGTGAACTCATCAGGGTACACACAGTCCGCACACAACATGTTTGAATAAACAACAAATGCCTCTCGTGGCATGCCACGGGAATAATAGGCTCTTATCATCGTATTATACATGAAAGAATTTCTTTCTATACCGACGCTATCGAACAATTTTCGAGCATAATCAAGAGCACGGTGACTCTCAGAGGAGCCAAAGGAAGATAGCAAACGTCCAAAGGCATATTTTTCTCGCAAAAGAGAGGTCTTAACGAACAGGGTATGCACTTGCACTAGCTCCTTCACGTTTCTACAGATTTGTAGTAGTAAAATTGCAGTATCAGGTTTCTTCAATTGAGTTCTCTTTTCGGGGTTGACAGTGGTTTTACTTGTTCTTGACGAGAAGTATGAAGCTAAAGGTACACTCATGTCTTTATTCTCTCTAAGCTAGTAAGGAAGAGAAGAGGCTTTCCAGTCAGTTAAGTTCGTTAGGTTACCAGAGAATTAAATGATATCTAACCATCAAATTTATAAATGACCGGACTTAAGATTGAACTTGACTTTTATTAAGAGAATCTTTGAATTCAATCAAAATTTAAAACGTCCAATCTCAATCGAACTTCGATTTAGATTTAGAGTCTCGGGACCAATCACCTCCGCATCTAACCCAGCCTGGTTTAACCTTGTTTCATTCTATAAACAATCTCAGCTTCCAAGGTGCTTCAGGAAAAGAGTTGCAAGGTTGTGTTACTGCTGCGCCTGGAACGTTTTTGTCTGCGGAATTTCCAAGCAGAAACAGAGAGCATTTCCGTTTCCCTCCATCTGAATACAAGGCATTTATCATTTTTATCGAATGAGCATAAACTCCCATTTGCAGAGTTCTTAAGCATCAGTTCTGCTTGATAGAAAGCTGACATGCTAAGTTCCTTCTCCACCATTGAAAATTTCGTGAAGTAGACCCTCCAATCCTCCATCTTCATGTGCTTGAAAGCTCTCTTGTCATCGTCAGCTGCTACAACATCCAGGATTTCCTGTCCCAAGCAATCTTCCAAAACATTCCTGCATGAATCTGCCCTTTCCGTGCAAATGTCAAGTCCATCGAAACAGGCACTGTAGAAGTGAAGTGATTCATGAAACCGATCTATAAATATTGGCGAATTGTGATTTGCCTCAAAATCAATGAACACCATCACTCGTGGCTTTAGATTTCTAAGCACTCCCATCAGAGATTCTAGCCCGTTGGTTTCTGCTACTACAATGTTCCTCAGGATAGCCCAGAAGTAGATTGCAACAGCTTCATCTTCGTTTAACTCCAGCATATCTTCTTTGAGTTTTGAAATGCTCGTAACCATGACTGTTTTGAACTCGAACGGTATGTTGTAGGTCTCAGCGAAATCTGCTAGCCTCCTACCTGTTGCTTCGATCCTGTCTTTTGATGTTGTTCCTACTGCAGTTATCTTTAGAAGCTCAACTGGTCGGTCAGTTCTAGTTGCAAGAGCTTGCATTAGAACTGTACAATGCTCTCCACTTCTGATTGCTAGATCAATGAAATGAACTTTTTTAGCTGCCCCCAGATTTTCTACAACTGCTTGGATTGCGGTGAACTGAGCCACTTTAACGTAGGGAAGCTGCAGAGAACAAGCTGCAAGAGCAGGATTCAGACCTACTGATGTCTGTTCAGGATGCAATATCTGTCCTCTACTTTCCCGGCCCTTGGAGATCACAATACCTGATTCTTTATCAATCCTCTCCTGAAGAGCTCTTGAAAAGTAATAAACAACTCTTTGTACTGCATTTCCTAAGTTTGAGGACAAGAAATGACACAAGCTCAGGAACTTGGTTGCTTCATCTAGTTGTTTTTCACAATATTTGTGCGTAGAAGCTACAAGAAGAAGTGCAAGTTCCACATCTTTGATCTCCTCGTCGGAGAGAACTGGCCGAGAAGCAGCAGCATCAAACAACTGTTTAAGAGTAGAGATCTCAATGCTTTGCTTGGAAGAAAGTTGTCTGAAACTCTGTCTAGCTACTCTCATCACTTCTTGAGTTGATAATCTGTTAATGGCATTGGCAGCCATGGATCAAGTGTAGAAAAGCTTGTATTTCTCTACCCTTTCCTTGACCCCTGAAATTCTTCTGCAGACACCCTCTGCATCACTTTCTCAAGAGCTTCCATGGAAAAAAAGGATCATTTCTCAAGAAGATTGTGCGGGGCAAGACGGAGCCAAATTTAAATTCTTGTCATTATCACGATATACCTTACTTTCAGTGCAGTTCTCAATAAGAATATGCACAAACTCGAAAATAGCTAGTTCAGAAATTAATTAATAATCTTGTAACCTTTTATCTCTCCGTCATTTTCTCGATATGAAATTGTGATACCTTTTGTGTAGGATTTCCCACCTATTTTTTATCTCCATCAGAAACTAAGAAGTCCAAGCTTTGCAGGAATCGAACTAGCCTGCAGTTGTTTAATCAGCCGGCAAGTGCCAGATGCAAGTGTTAGGACTAGATCTAGAACATTAAATTTTGACAGAAACTACTATTTTGGCACATGTAGTTTGTCTTCATGTCAAAAATAAGAATCTCTACCTAGTAGCCGGCATTAGCATACAAAACCAAAACAGAAAGAGGCTACTTCTGAAACCTGAAGACAGATGCATAGAAATTGACTTGGAGTTGTTACTACATTGATACTAACATAGTGAACTCTCAGAGGGAAAGTACAAAAAAGCCGATTTTATTCTTTACAAAAGAAACTGGTTTGATCCTTTCTACTACCGAATAATGTCAATTTGCAGTATTTGAAATTTCATGGTTTTGTGAGAATCCTTCGTTATGCTGAAAAATCAAAAGAACCAGCCTTTTCTGATATCTATTTACAGCTAATCACAGAGATGAAAAACATCAGAAGAAAGCATAAAGCAAAGTTGTTCTTCGTTACATAAATCCAAAGCATTTAGTGATTCCAGGAGATTGAAGAGCATCAAATTGGTTCAGAAAGTCACCTATTTGGACTAACAGCTGGATAAAGGAAAAGGAGTAAAGGGTTTTGATGAGGTTTTTGTCTCATTATATTCTTCTTACGTTCCTTGTTTAGGTTGTTGTCACTTATGGCAAGACAAGGATCGGACTTTTCTTTGATTAATAATACCATGTCACGAAATTTATGTGATGAATGAATCTTCGAATTCAATTTTTTCATTTAGTTATTGAAGTAAGGAAGAATTTGTGCAAAAAAAAAAAGGAAACTTTCTTATATTAGCCTCTTTTAAAATATTTATTGGCTAATAATACCTATCTATTTTTAAAATTTTTAAAATAAAATTTAATATTAACATTTATATGAAACAAATATAGTAATGATATTAAAATTTATTTTTATTCAATACAAAATAACTTTTTTATAATATAAAAAACTTTAGTAAACTTACTACTAAATTCTAATATGTTAAAGATTGATTTACAAATATTAGTAATAATTTTTAACATATTAACGCCTGAATGTTAAAAATTATTATTTCTTAATTTAGTTAAAAAGGTATTTGATGGTTATTAATTCTTCTTCAATTAGTTAAAAAGGTATTTCATGGTTAAGACCCAGGGCGTAGTTAGTTTGCGTGGGAGAATGGTAATAAGAATGTGAATGAACATAGTGAAAAATGAGAATGGATGTTATCATTATAATTATGATAGTTAGTTAAGAGGAATGCAGGATTACCATTCCCATTAATAGTGTTGGTTTGTAAAAAATATTAAGAAATAAAATTTATTATATATTAATTAATTACATTGTAATCAACTAATTACAATATTTTAATTAATGAATGAATTACATTTTAATTAATTATATTGTAACTATTTATTTATTTATTTTTAATTAATTATAATGCAATTAATTAATTATTTTTTAATTAATTATATTGTAATTAATTAATTACAATATTTTAATTAATGAATGAATTAGATTTCAATTAATTATATTGTAATTAATTAATTAATAATTATATTTAAATAATTATATTGTAATTAATTACTTATATTTTAATTATATTGTAATTAATTGATAATAATATTTTAATTAATAACATTTTAATTAATTAATTGCATTTAATAATTAGTATTAAAATTACTTTTAGAAAAAGAGTTACCGATAAGGAATGAGTTTCATTCATTTCTTAATGGGAAATATGGAGGATTCCCCAAAAATGAGATATCAAACTATTGTTCATGATAATCAATAACAATCACTCAATTTTTATTCCTTACCCATAAACCTCTTCTCAAATCAAACCCATGAATTAAACACCTCTTTATTTCTTGAGATAAATTATCTCCATCTTTGAAAAGAGTCTTTCCTTGGTCAAACTTGTCAGTAGAAAGGCGGAGGCCCCAAATATCTCTCTTCTGCTTCAAAGTTTCACAACAATCCAACACCAATAAGTAAATCCCGTAAGTGCCTGATTCTTTATTTTGGAAGCCAGCTTCTTTTTTTTTTTGTGGTGTACAGGAGGGAAAATGTTAAGATATTTCTTACCTCACAACGTCGGCGTCACACCCACTCGTACCTCACTGATTTGTTACGTAACAAACAC
>JAOSBP010000206.1:43432413-43458911 GCA_027563825.1 Erythroxylum mucronatum
CAAATTCCTTCAATTTGATGGTTAGAAAAATGTCCTAAAGTAAGCTTGAATTAAAAAGAATTTAAGGGGCAATTTTGAAAGTTTACTTAAGGAGATAAGTTAGTAGGCTAATAAAAAGGAGCATTTAAATCTTTTAGCATTCATTAAAAGCTAGGCTAGTAAGAGTGGCTGTCGTTTAAGAAGGGAGAAGTAGGAGAGTTATATGTAGACAAAAAAAGGGATATAGAAGCATTGTTCCTATCATATTTATTTGCGTTACGTTGATCCCTCACTCAACAAGTCATTTATTATAGGCCTGATTGCACGACTCTATTGTATAAAATGTAATTATGTCTTAATCACTTACTTGCAACCGTTGAGATGAGATAGTAATTATCCTTAAATTTCATTATCAAATGCAAGTCAATTGGACGGCTTTGATACAAAGGGAATTCACTGAAATTATAGGTCAAATACAAGTATATTCTTTACGATTTTGCTTGAATTTTCTTAAAATTATTATAATTTAATATTATAAATATATCCTCATAATTTATTAAATATACATACACATTTTTATTAGCTTTTTTTAGTTTAAATTTAATACAATTAATACGTGAAATATATATCAATGTCAATTGTATTAAAAATTCAATAAAAATATTAGATTATAATTAAAAAAGTCAATTTATAGAAAAAAAACGTGTCTTTATCCTTATAAATGACCTGCCTCATAAGTCGAAACAAATAAAATCATACCTAAAACGAGCTTGTTTTGAAATATAAACTACTAAATTACAAATAAAAGATATGAAATTATTAGAAATAATTGAATTTATCATTATCCTTGTCATCATATTTTTTACGACATCACCTATGTGAAAGTTGAACATTTCTTAATAAAAAATTAGGCAATAATTTTTGGTAGAATTAACCCAAGTTTATTTTTAAATTAGAACACTTGTATTACAATACCATTGTTCATTAGTATTAGCATTCTCATCCATTAGTAATTTAGTTGGTTCAAACTCGAGTCTGTACGATAATGAGTTAGTTCAAACTCGAGTCTGTAATTTTGTAGTCAAGTTTAAGTTTAACTCGTGTTAATTTAAAATCCGAGAATTTGAAAAGAAAAAAGTTTGAGTTCAATTCGAAATATAATTAACTTAAATCGAACCTATTTACTTTGAATCTAATCAAGTCGGGACAAACCTTAGCTCTTCTTATGTACTAAAATCTAAATATTGGTAAAACTCTTCGAAGTTTTCAAAAGTAGGCATATGAATTTGCTGCATATGTTGTAGGATAAAGGGTGGCTGTTTCCGTTTCCATATGTCTCCTTATATTTGAGATCATCTATCCATCCAATAAATGTTAACATATTGATGATTGATCTCGGATACAGTGTGATACACAGAAATTGGAACAAAAGAATCAATCCCATACGTTATATACCACAAACCTTGTTTGCAGTCAAATGGAAAAAACAAACAACAATCGAGATTACTTAAAATTGGGAGTTGAGGGTTGGTGGTTGCCAATCGCAAGTTTGAGACCGTGCAACCAACTTATCATTTGTATTATGACATAATCATAATTAAAAGCAAAATTTATTTGTAGGTCTGGTTAATTATTTAATAGATACTTAAAAAATAATTATAAGTTATATTATTATTAAAAGTCAAAAATACAAAAATTTGACCATCAATTGTAAACATTATTATTAATTGATTTTAAATTTAGTCTTGATATATTAAAAAAAAGATTGCTAATACTTAATTAGAGCACTAAAATTTACATAAAATAGGAAAAGTGTTAAAAAAAACCGAAAAAACAAAATTACTAGTCAAAGCTGACAACCTGTGATCTAACATAGCTCCTGCCAGACCCGTGTCACGTCTCCTTAATCCCCTGCTTCCCAACTTTCAACTAACGAAGCCGCTAGGTAAATGTAAATGGGAAACGAATATAAAACAAAATGAAATATACGTAATAAATGATTAGAAATATGATAAAATCAGTAATGAAATTAATCAATAATTCAGTTTTGATATCTAATTTCTGTTAATTTTATTTTTCAAATGAAAAGATCTCATTGGTGATAAAAAAATAGAAAACTCAAATGTGATTTTATTTATTTTAAATATTATAGTCATTATTTTGAATTATTAAAACTTATATCACCTACAATATTTATATTATATAATAATGTCACAATAATTAATTATACGAAATTTAGAATTAATATAAATTAAAAAATTTTAATATAAAATTTTGTTGATTTTTTATTAGTGATTAAAATAATAAGAATTTATTTTTACACAAATGATAAGAAATTTGTGTATTTAATTCATGAAATATGATTATGAAGAATATTTAAATATTTAATAAATTTAATTTGAAATAATTTTATTAAAAGTTGAGTGAATCCAAATATAATTAAGGGATGTAATTAAAAAGTTTGACGAATCAATCTTAAGAAATTAAATAAATTTACAAAAAATATAATAATAATAAAGCAATGATGGCGGCCTATTTCTATTGCTAGCTAACTAACATATGCCACGTGACGCAGCTCACTCCTTTTATCTCTCCTTCCCTTCAAAATCATTCCCTGTCCGGGTGTGGTGTGGTCTGGTGTTCTTGGTGGTGGTGGTGGTAGATGCAATTTGGCTCTATTTAAGTACGTACCCAAATCCACTATTCTCACCATTCCTTCTCTCGTTAATTTAGGCGACTTCCTCGAGGCTTGGTTTGGCTTTGGCGTTGTTCACAGAGAGAGTGAGTTCACGAGGTAGGTCTCTCTCTGTGTGTTGTTTGTTGTGTGTCTCCCAGACTTGCTAAGTCACCAGTCCTTCAATTTAGAGATGTGCCCACCATCTTAGATCTACTACTGCAACTCTTCCCATCTTCGATTCCCATTTTTGTCTCTTCACGGTGTCGTTTCTAAGTCAGCTCTGGTTTTCTGGGACTCTTTTTTAACCACCCATTTCGTGGTTGTTTGCATTGACTTGGTTTATTATTTTGTAGAGCAAGAGATCCGACGTTGGTGTTTGTTTGTTCTGTCTTTCTGATTTTTGGGCTCTGACCACATTGGCATTTCTTTGGTTCTGGGTTAGTGGGATCTGGTACATTGTTGGTTTCTTGTTAGGTGTGGTTTTGGTTGTTAAGATTAGAGTGTGGATCGTTGGCTACTGTATGGTGGATCTGTATGTATTAGCTTTTCCTTTTTCGCTGAATTGCATTGCTCAGGCATGTGAAAGCTGGTCTCTTGTTAGGTGGTAGGTTAGGTAGATGTATCAGTCTTGTAGTGATAGGATGTAAATTGCTTTACACGCCTGTTTTGACTTCTTGATTCATAAGGAATATTGCAACTGTTTCATGGGTTTTTTGGGAACAGAACTCGAAAGCTTGAGACTTTCTTGTTTGACTTTCCAATTGCTGTGTTGGGTCGATCCATTTTGGTTAGTTCCCCAGGTGTTGTGGTGAACTATAACGTAAATCTGTTTTTTTTTCCCCCTTCTTCACTTGGACATTTACCATTTCTGATGTGTGTACATGGATTGGATAAACTTGATCCTTGTATAAAGATTTGTCTATGTAGCTTGAAGAATATTGATGCTAGTTGTTTCAACAGGTCTGCTGAATCTAAGCCATGGCGACTGGACAACTCTTCTCTCCCACTACACAAGCTCTGTTCTACAACTATAAGCAGCTTCCCGTCCAACGCATGCTTGATTTTGACTTCCTTTGCGGTATGTGGTCCTTTTGCATAATTTTCCATGAAAGATGCTAAAGGTGCTTTTTTGCATTTCTTGGAGTTTTCTTTGTAAGCGATGGTAATTCTGAGTTTGATTCATATTGTAATTTTTCAGGGAGGGAAACTCCGTCTGTTGCCGGAATCATTAATCCCGGCTCTGAGGGATTTCAGAAACTGTTTTTTGGTCAGGAGGAAATTGCAATCCCTGTTCATTCAACGTAAGTTATGATTGAAGGGAAACTGTTCTTATTTGTCTATTGGGATGAATTCTTTTATTTGTCCCTGTTACTCTCCGATATACTTGTCTTGTCTTTTGTTTTCTGTAGTTACTACTTTTATTTGCATGTTTTTGGAATGTTGAGTATTGATCTGTTTATATCTGAAGCTTTTAAATATAAACTAGTGATAGTTAAGCGGTACCAAAAGGGCCTAACTGATTTTTATCCTCAATCTTTGGAAGTTGAAAATGGATAAATGCAATCCCTTTTATTTTTCTTTTAGTTTCTGGAGAGTGGGAAGGGGAGTGGGGAGTGTTTTATTCTGCCCCTATTAGTTGTAAATATGGAAGTATCTGCCTGGTAAAAGTTCACGAGGTTTTTGATGCAAATTCTATAGTCAGGCTTAAAATTCTCTTACATCTGTTGTGATTTATTTACAGAATCGAGGCAGCTTGTGCCGCACATCCAACTGCTGATGTATTTATAAACTTCGCATCATTCAGAAGGTTAGAATTTGTTTACTCAATGGTCTCCTAGATTGCAAAGATCACTATATGCATTCCTAGTAATTGTGTCCATATCCTAATTTGTTTGCAGTGCTGCTGCATCATCAATGTCTGCTCTGAAGCAGGCCACCATTCGGGTTGTGGCCATAATAGCCGAGGGTGTTCCTGAGTCAGACACTAAGCAGCTTATTGCATATGCTCGGTCTAATAATAAGGTGAGTGTTATAATATGAAAATACTTGGACTGGGATATTTGAGGGCAAGCAAAGCTTAATGCATCTTATCATCTCTTATGGTGTTAACATAAGTATTTATCTTATGGCTTTTTAATCTGTAGAGTTCAATCCTTTGTCATAACTTTTGGTGAGTATTATGCAGGTTGTCATCGGCCCTGCAACTGTGGGAGGCATTCAAGCTGGAGCATTTAAGATCGGTGATACTGCTGGAACTATAGATAACATAATTGCTTGCAAGCTTTACCGTCCTGGTTCTGTTGGATTTGTCTCCAAGTCTGTATGTTCTTTATCCTCTGCTCATCCATGACATCCAAATTAAATTTGTATTCATAGTGCCTGTGAGCTTTCTTTTGATCTGCATATACTTAAATTAAATGTTAGATTGTTTAATTTTTTTGTTTCACTTGCAAGTCATTGCCATTTGAGTATGGAAATTGATTTGTGTTGTATATTTCTTAAGTGATGTAGCTGGAATCTAATCTGAAATTCTTAGGGCAGGTTATTATATGCAAAATTCTTTTTGATTGTCATGATAATCAATTGCTTAGTTTTTGCTTAGGAGGGATATGGCATAAACTGGGTGGTCTTTTAGTCTCGAAATTAAATTAATGCGTAGTTGTTTTAAAAATAGACTTGCCAACTGTTTGCTTCTTACTTTGTCAATTTCCTTTTACTGACCAGTGCAATCTATCGACAGTTCTGATAATGATCCTCTGGTCCTCATTGCAGGGTGGCATGTCAAACGAGATGTATAATACAATTGCTCGTGTGACTGATGGAATTTATGAAGGTACCTCAAGGATTCTAGTATATTGTCTAGATTGGTTATGTCAGATAATTTGAATCTAAGTTCAACTTGGATATGTTTTTCTGGAATTTCATAGGCATTGCAATTGGAGGAGATGTGTTCCCCGGTTCCACTCTTTCCGACCATGTTCTTCGATTTAACAACATCCCACAGGTATATTGTTGTTCATATAATTTGAGGAGAGTATTCCTGCTTAGTTCCTAACTATCTTGCGCGTATAGACTACCATTCTTTTTCTATGGAATGGCAAAGTTGACAGTGTGATTCTTGTGTGCAAAACCGTGCCAATTAACTTCCTGTTCCACAATCTACTTTAGATTGATGCATAATTAATTTTGTGATCAGTGCTTACTTGGACATGGGGAAAAAGTATATAGATGGTCCCAGCCCCACATAGCTTATTTCCAATCTGATTTTCTTGTCACCTCAGGTTAAGATGATAGTTGTACTAGGGGAGCTTGGTGGACGAGATGAATATTCCCTTGTTGAAGCCCTCAAGCAGGGAAAAGTGACCAAGCCGGTGGTGGCTTGGGTCAGTGGAACATGTGCTCGACTTTTTAAGTCGGAAGTGCAATTTGGTCATGCTGTAAGTTTGGTGCTTGATTGTGCTGTCACTATTTATAAAACACTTGTCATAATCTCTGCAAAACAAGACTTTTCTTAATTTTTCTTGACAGTTGACCAATTCTAATGCAGGGTGCAAAAAGTGGTGGTGAGATGGAATCTGCGCAGGCGAAAAATCAAGCTCTAAAGGATGCTGGAGCTGTTGTTCCCAATTCATATGAAGCTTTTGAAGCTGCAATTAAGGAAACATTTGAGAAACTGGTTAGTTTCTGCATGTTTTAAATTCTTTTTTTATTCACTCAAGCTTCACATTTGAACTTCGATAAAGATGCATTTCCTTTTCTTTAAAGGTTGAAGAAGGGAAGATTTCAGCTGTCAAGGAGGTTACACCTCCCCCAATCCCGGAGGATCTTAACAGCGCAATTAAGAGTGGCAAAGTTCGAGCTCCAACTCATATCATTTCCACCATCTCTGATGACAGAGGTATTCTCTCTTGGATTTACAATTATACTGAATCTGTTTGCTGGCTAAAATCTTGGTAAAATGAATTCTTCTTTTCCATACATCTTACAGGTGAGGAACCGTGCTATGCTGGTGTCCCAATGTCTTCTATTGTTGAGAAGGGTTATGGTGTGGGTGATGTTATCTCTCTATTATGGTTCAAGCGAAGCCTGCCACGCTACTGTACCCAATTTATTGAGGCAAGTTCTACGATTTTGAAGCATTATTTGTGGAACCGATTCTTTTCCTTTACACAACATGCCCGTTTTTATGTATCTAGCTCAATATTTGACTTGTGATTAAGAGAAAACTATGTTCTCTTCTCAACTTTCTTTATTCTAGAGTTACTGATCTGTGTTCTGTAATCAGATATGCATAATGCTATGTGCCGACCATGGTCCCTGTGTTTCTGGTGCTCACAACACTATAGTGACAGCAAGAGCTGGAAAGGACTTGGTTTCAAGCCTTGTTTCAGGTGAAAAAACAAGAGATTTAATTGTTTCCTTTTATTTCACGGATAGGCCTGTCTACCTAAATTTATGGATAAGAGTTTCTGGAGCCTATAACATTACTTGTGATCTCTCAAACAGGTTTGCTCACGATTGGTCCTCGATTTGGTGGTGCCATTGATGATGCTGCTCGATATTTTAAGGAGGCTTATGATAAGGTAAGCTTTAAGGGAATTCTCCACATGAAAAGCTTTTTTCGGTCTATCAAATACATTCTCTGGCAGTTTTTGAGATTCAATGATCTGCTGGTTTGTCATTTGTCAGGGTCTTACACCCTATGAGTTTGTAGAAGGAATGAAAAAGAAGGGCATTCGTGTTCCTGGTATTGGGCACAGGTACTGAGATTTGGTGACCTCATACATGCTAAAGATTATGCAATACAACTAACAAATTGCAGTCAAAATTTTCGACGATATTTTAATCCTTTAAGTTTTATTTTTCTTTGTAAAAAGGATAAAGAGAGGCGACAACAGAGACAAAAGAGTAGAGCTCCTACAAAAATTTGCTCGCACACACTTCCCCTCAGTTAAGTACATGGACTATGCTGTTCAAGTTGAAACCTACACTCTCTCAAAGGCCAATAACTTGGTACTTAATGTCGACGGTGCAATTGGATCACTTTTCTTGGATCTTCTTGCTGGCAGTGGAATGTTTAGCAAACAAGAGATTGACGAGATTGTTCAGATTGGGTATTTGAACGGGCTTTTTGTCTTGGCACGATCCATTGGTCTGATCGGGTGAGTTGGTTTTCATTTCAAACCTCTTGTTTTATTGTGTTGGATATGTGCAGTTTTTGGTTTCTGGGCTATATGCAATCCATTGAGCCCTCATCATGGGCCTGGAAATTTAACTGAGGTTTGCCCAGATGGTTAAAGATTTGGGAACATATTTACTGGTTTCTGCATTATAAGATATCTACTTGCTAAGCTGCAAATAAATGGTGTTGATGAAAAGGTTATGTGTTTCGTAAAAAACCGTGTTTTAAGGATGATTAAACCTTATATCTATTTCATGTTTAAGATATCTGTGCTCTTGCATCTAATCAGGAACTCATTAAATTCCAATTTCAGGCATACCTTTGATCAGCAGAGGTTGAAACAGCCGCTATACCGCCATCCGTGGGAGGATGTTCTCTACACCAAGTGAGAAAAATCTTAAAATTGTCGAACGGCTTTTGACAGGGATTTTGCTTTCGAAAAATTTCTGTAGTCTGCAATTTGCTGGGGTTGTTGTTCCATTGTTAGATTATGATGTACTGGTAATATAAGGCCAAGTGCCTGCATTTGTAAGTTGTATGGGAATTCTTTTAAAAGATAAGTCATTAGGTAAAGGCTCTCTCTATGTTTCTGATACAAAGAGAACAAGTTTTACTTGGCATGGATTGAATCACTGAATGTGCTTGGAATATTATCATTACCCTATGTGATGAGAATCTGCTCATCATCAATGTTGGATTGTCCACCAAGTACTTGAAAATGAAAGCAAGCGAAAATGAAGTTCATTGTCAATGAATAGTACATCTCTTCTTCAATTTGAAAAGTACACTGAACCTGTCTTATAATACAATAACAAAAGGACATGTTCCTCTTATCTTTTTTTCACGGTATATGTTGCACTGCAATTCAGCAATTTCGTAATGTAATATGATGCCATTTGTAATGTTTTGAGTCTAAATTGATCATTTAATTCTAATCAGATTATGGTAATGATAATAAATAAGTTGAATTTAAATCTTTTTATAATCTGTGTTTGACTCAATTCAATTAAAATTTAGATTATAATTTTTTTATGTTTTTTTTGGTCCTAGACTAGGGTATTCATCGGCGGATCCAGTGATTAATCCCTTCGCTAGGTTGTAGGCACCTCACAGGGTGGGACAGCTAGCCCAAGGATTTAAGGTTGCTCCATATCCAATGTAAGGATCAAACCCTGACTTTTAATTAAGGATAGATAAGTCCCTTCCACTCAACCATACCCTTTGGGTTATAAATTTGTGATTGATTTGATTAGAATTTAGATTAAAATAATTTAACTTTTATTTAAATCGATCAAAATTTAAATTAAAACGATTGTTTCGTTTGATTCAATAAAATTTAGATTAAAATAACTTAATTTTGATTTAAATTAAACAAAATTCAGATTAGAACGAAACAAATTGAATTCATCAGTGTTCGAATTCGAATGATATTTTTTGTTGGATAGTTTCGAATGGAACCAAATTATCATTCTTGTAATGGGCAGACGGGTGCGGATTTCTGCAGCATCACGTGGGCCTGAGTGTGGATTCTATAGAAAGTAGGGGTAAATCACGTGGGCATGAAACTCTACTGTCCCCTACCCCATCAGCCGACATAAACTTGAGATGGAAATCCATTACAGACAGCGAACAACATCAAACACTTCCTTCGACATGTTTTTTAAATTTTTTTATAATAAGACAATCCTCTATAAAACTTTAAGGTAGTGTAATAAAAAACTATGAGTTACATCACATGCGTGCAACATGGGATTAATGCTCTACAAAGGATAAGTTGGCATTAATTAGAAAATGACTTTTCCAGTGACATTGAATTTAGCTCTAGTCTCAATCTTAATAAAGATAATGGCTTTATAGCTGGAATAATAATTTTTATAATAATTAAGAGTGATTTAATTAACACAACTTAGTTTGTTTTTGGATAATTACTCATATTCTAATAATAATATTCTAATAATAATTGGACGATATTTTATTTTAATAATATAAAGATATAAAATAAATACATTAAAATTGCAAATATTAATTAAATCAAATTAATTTCATAATTTAAATTGTAATATATAATTTCTAATACATAATTTTTATATACAACTTCCATATTCTTGAAACTCCCTCAATTATTAAAAACAAAAAAGATAATAACACGCCCCTCACGGGATAACCTAGCAGTAAAAAGGGGAAGAGAATTGTGTGAAGGTTGTGCGTTCGAGTCTTAGAAGGAGCAGCTTTTTCAGACCCGGATCTATATCAAACCCGAATTTACCTATCTATAAATCTGAGTGAGTAGCTTGTAGTTTCATAATAGTCTGAGTTATTAAAAAAAAGATAATAACACAATAAATAAAGTTGAAAAAATAATAAAAATATCAACTTCTCAACGTCCAAGCAACAATATCAGGCGCCACATCGCCCACCAACCAACCGTACGATGACAAGACATGCACCGTTTGTGTGCCCACTGCCCACCATTGAGCATACAACAACAAAGTCAAATAAAAAGATGCTAAAAAAATTTCAAAATTGCCAAAGGAAAGGATGGATCAACAATTCTTATAATATTATTTGATTAATGTAACGTCGTCATCGTCCACTCAATTAAAGTCTGCTGAGGCGCAGAATATAGAGACGTATAATAACACGTAACTTTATTCTTACCTAATAAAGAGGATTTGATAGATTTATTTGGAATGCATCGGACGATATTATTTGATTAATATATATTAATTATTAATTTAATTTAAAATATAATAACTAAAGATAAGCTTTTTAATTAAACTCTAATTTTAAAGATAATTTATTTGTTAATCTTTTTTAAAATTTGTTTAATATTTATTATATTTTTATTTGACACATGATATAAGAATTGATATAATGGTTATAATTATTATAGTTGATTAGAACGAAGGAATTATTATTATTATTGTTGATAATGATTAGTTTGCTAAAAATATTAAAAAAATAAAAATTTGTTAAAATTTTATTTTAGATCAAATTTTAATATATTTTAATTAGTTATATTTAATTGTTAAAAAAGAAAAAAATAAATATATATATATATTGTAATCAATTAATTAATTATATTGTAATATTGTTTAAAGTAATTATATTGTAATTAATTAATTGATTAATATTGTGATTAATTTTATTATAATATTATTGTAATTAATTAATTATTAAATAAAAAATGAAGAAAGTATCTCTAAATATTAGATATACCTATAACGAAAATATATAACCAAACACCATTCTTTATTACTAATTCCGTAGATATTGAGCTCTTTCCGAACCATTAAGTAGCCCCTACTTTTGCCCATTTACGCAGAGAGAAGACCAAAAAGGAGCGAACTTTGGGCAGTAACATTGATTCTTCGCCAATCTTTTTATAACCCATGTGGGGTTTTCTCCTTCTCACACTCTTGTTCACTCTATTCCTCTAAAATTTTCCGAAATTAATTAAAATCCAGAAAGTTTAATGGCCTCAGGTGGTGGCCGAGGAGCTCAGTCGCAGCAACAGAGTCACCACCAACAAGCTCAGTCGCAGCAACAGAGTCACCACCAACAAGCTCAGTCGCAGCAACAGAGTCACCACCAACAAGCTCAGTCTTCAGGGACCAGCAAGTTGAGACCTTACTATGGAAACAACAACACAGAGTCTGTGAGCAAAGCGATTGCTCAGTACACCGTTGATGCTCAGCTCCATGCGGTTTTTGAACAGTCTGGCGAGTCTGGTAAGTCTTTTGACTACTCACAGTCAGTGAGAAAAACTAACCAGCCAGTCCCTGAGCAGCAAATCACTGCATATCTATCAAAAATCCAACGGGGTGGTCATATTCAACCTTTTGGTTGCATGATCGCTGTCGACGAAGGGTCTTTTAGGGTCATTGCTTACAGCGAAAATGCATGCGAAATGCTTGGTTTAACTCCTCAGTCAGTCCCTTCTTTGGAGAGACCGGAAATTCTGTCAATTGGGACTGATGTGCGTACCCTTTTCACGCCTTCTAGTGGTGTTCTGCTGGAAAGGGCATTTGGGGCAAGGGAAATAACGTTGTTGAACCCGGTTTGGATTCATTCTAGGAATTCTGGTAGACCCTTTTATGCAATTTTGCATAGGATTGATGTTGGAATTGTTATTGATTTAGAGCCTGCCAGAACAGAAGACCCTGCTTTATCCATAGCAGGAGCTGTACAGTCACAGAAATTAGCTGTTAGAGCAATTTCTCAGTTACAATCACTTCCTGGAGGGGATATCAAGTTGTTGTGTGATACTGTTGTGGACTGTGTTAGAGAGCTCACTGGGTATGATAGAGTAATGGTGTATAAGTTTCATGAGGATGAGCATGGTGAGGTTGTGTCTGAGAGTAGAAGGTCTGACTTGGAACCGTATATCGGTTTACATTATCCTGCTACAGATATACCTCAGGCTTCACGGTTTTTGTTTAAACAAAATAGGGTTAGGATGATTGTGGATTGCCATGCATCACGGGTTCGTGTTATTCAGGATGAAGGGCTTATGCAGCCTTTGTGTTTGGTTGGTTCCACTCTTCGTGCCCCGCATGGTTGTCATGCTCAGTATATGTTCAATATGGGTTCCATTGCATCATTGGCCATGGCTGTGGTTATTAATGGAAATGAAGAGGAAACTATTGGTAGTCGGAACTCAACGAGGCTTTGGGGCCTGATTGTTTGTCATCACACTTCAGCTAGGTGTATTCCGTTTCCACTCCGTTATGCTTGTGAGTTTCTAATGCAAGCTTTTGGACTGCAGTTGAACATGGAGTTGCAATTAGCATCTCAGTTATCCGAGAAACATGTTTTGAGGACTCAAACTCTGTTGTGTGATATGCTTCTTCGTGATTCCCCTACTGGCATTGTTACCCAAAGTCCAAGTATTATGGACCTTGTGAAGTGTGATGGGGCAGCACTTTATTACCAAGGGAAGTGTTATCCTTTAGGTGTTGCGCCAACTGAAGCACAAATAAAAGATATTGTGGACTGGCTGTTGACCAACCATGGGGACTCCACTGGCTTAAGCACAGACAGTTTAGATGATGCTGGTTACCCTGGGGCAGCCTCACTAGGTGATGAAGTTTGTGGAATGGCTGTTGCATATATTTCTAAGAGAGATTTTCTGTTCTGGTTCCGCTCTCATACTGCAAAGGAGATCAAATGGGGTGGTGCAAAGCATCACCCAGAGCACAAGGACGATGGACAGAGGATGCATCCACGTTCTTCATTCAAGGCATTTTTGGAAGTGGTGAAGAGCCGGAGCTTGCCATGGGAGAATGCAGAAATGGATGCCATTCACTCTTTGCAGCTTATTCTGCGGGACTCATTTAAAGACCCAGAAGGAACCAATTCTAAGGCTGTCATACGTTCCCAGCTTGGGGATTTGGAGTTGCAAGGAATGGATGAGCTCAGCTCAGTTGCAAGAGAAATGGTAAGGTTGATAGAGACTGCAACTGCTCCAATATTTGCTGTAGATGTTGATGGGCGTATAAATGGATGGAATGCTAAGGCTGCGGAGTTGACCGGCCTCTCAGTTGAGGAAGCCATGGGCAAGTCTCTAGTCCATGATCTTGTTTACAACGAATGTCAAGAAACTGTTGACAAGCTTGTTTACCGTGCTTTAAGAGGTATCCTTATTCTGTCCAAAGGGATTGAAAGTTAATAAAAAGATTTTCTTGAGCTAACAAAGAATTATAGTTGTATATGTAATTATGCGTTGATTGAATTGCAGCAATCAGTCAATTAAGTAGGTTTAACCTTGATATTGATTTGAAGAGTTATGGCCTCAACGTTTGGGAAGAGCATTTCTCATGGATTTGACTTTTTTTTGGTGAATGGCTTTGATAGTTTTTAGATTTGCATATATTACCATATGACTCTTTTTAATTGAAACAGGTGAAGAAGATAAGAATGTGGAGATAAAACTGAGGACATTTGGCTCTGAACATCTAAAGAAGGCAGTTTTTGTGGTGGTGAATGCTTGTTCTAGCAAGGATTACATGAATAATATAGTTGGAGTCTGCTTTGTTGGTCAGGACGTAACTGCTCAGAAAATGGTAATGGACAAATTTATCCACATACAAGGTGACTATAAAGCTATTGTCCATAGTCCCAATCCTTTGATCCCTCCTATATTTGCTTCAGACGAAAACACATGTTGCTTGGAGTGGAACACTGCTATGGAAAAGCTCACAGGTTGGGCTCGTGAGGAAATAATCGGGAAGATGTTAGTGGGGGAGGTCTTTGGCAGTTGCTGTCGACTCAAGGGTCAAGATGCATTGACAAACTTCATGATTATCTTGCATAACGCAATTGGGGGACGCGACACAGACAAGTTTTCTTTTTCCTTTTTTGATCGGAATGGAAAGTATGTGCAAGCTCTTCTGACAGCAAACAAGAGGGTGAATACGGATGGCCAGATTATTGGAGCCTTTTGCTTCTTGCAGATTGCAAGTCCTGAATTGCAGGAAGCTTTGAGAATCGGGAGGCAACAGGAGAAGAAATGCTTTGCAAGAATGAAAGAGTTATCTTACATTTGTCAGGAAATAAGGAATCCTTTAAATGGCATACGCTTCACTAACTCACTTCTGGAGGCGACAGACTTGACTGAAGATCAAAAGCAGTTTCTTGAGACTAGTGCTGCTTGTGAGAAGCAGATGATGAAGATCATACGAGATATAGATCTGGAGATCATTGAAGAAGGGTAAGTTGATCCCAAAGAAGTTGTATGACATGTATTTCAGTTATTTTAGGACTTGATACATGGCACCATTTCAGTTCTGGTAGCCACTTATTTAGTGTGATATATCTTTTTTCAACAATTTTATACCCAACTTGCTAGATACCTGTAGTTAAATTGCGAGTAACTTTGAACTGAGTCCTAGTTCTTTACTTATAGGCTCATCATCATTCATTGAACGTCTGCGTTCCGTTGTCGTTTCTATAACTTTTAACCAGACTTGCAATCTGTCTGTTATCGTGTGGAAGCAATATGTTCTGGTAGGAGCTGAGTGCTAGTGTAGATGAGCATATTTTTGTTTCTTGAGACAGTAGACATCTACTATTGTTGGACCTTCCTGTTGGCAAGACTGTTGCATTCATTTGCTGTGAACCCATTGATATGTTAATTTGTTTTAAATTCTTTCTGTGTTTACATTAGCTGTATATGATCTCTGTGCACTGGATAATGGATGGAGGATCCTTTAAACCTTCAATGTTGTGCATTCAATGCACTTTCTTTTGGGTCTTACCTGCACCTCCAGCTTATTCATTGCTAATGGAAGAATTTCCTCCATTTTTCATTGAATTAGCTTACTGGAGCTTGAGAAGGCTGAATTCTTTCTTGGGAATGTCATTAATGCGGTTGTTAGTCAAGTGATGTTACTGCTGAGAGAAAGAAATCTACAATTGATACGTGATATTCCAGAGGAAATAAAAACTCTAGCCGTCTATGGTGATCAAACCAGAATTCAGCAGGTCTTGGCAGATTTTTTGTTGAACATGGTGCGATATGCACCATCATCTGAAGGCTGGGTGGAGATCCATGCTCGTCCAACACTCAAGCAGATCTCTGATGGGCTCACACTTTTGCATAACGAATTCAGGTATGCTATCTTGGATTGTTTGGATATGAATGCATATTTACTTTTAAATCATTTTCTGTAACACATGAATTTCAGAAAATTCTTTCTCATTTCTTTTGTTCCTTTGAATCTTTTTTTTTTTGACCATCACTCCTAATCAGCTTTTAGGTGCATTCAGTTAGTTAATCCAAGACGTGTTAGGTTTGATTAGTCAATAAGCATAGGTGGGCTTTTATCTGAATCACCCTCCTGGTGATCTTAAAATTATTGACTGAAACTTTGTTAACTAGATGTTAATTTGGGAATAGTAATGCAGCCTTGGCAATCAAACTGGTTCCTGGTTTTATTTGTTGTGTTTGTGTAAAATTGTACTCTCAATTCTGTTTGCTGTGAGGACAAAGGGATGTAGCTAATGCCTTTGTTGAAATAAAGATTATTGCATAAATGATGATCACCTTCAAAATCTGATAATTTGCAAAGGTTTAAATCAACTCATTTGATGCATTTTTTTGAAGGATCGTTTGCCCCGGTGAAGGTCTTCCTCCCGATTTAGTTCAGGACATGTTCCACAACAGCCGATGGATAACTCAGGAGGGCCTTGGATTGAGCATGTGTCGGAAGATCTTAAAGCTAATGGATGGCGAGGTCCAGTATATCAGAGAGTCTGAAAGATGCTATTTCTTAGTTATCCTTGAACTCCCCACGCCTATGGGAGGTGCAAAAAGTTCTCATTAGGATGATGATCCTTTGGAGTTTATTGATGATTTCCTGATTGCAACCTGATACTTGTTCTGGCGTGACTGACTGAAAAAGCTTTAATCAAGGTGGCCCGTTTCGTCTAAGATGGACATTGCTTGGCTCTGTTTAACTTGGAATGGGATTCATACTTCCATTGATGCCACCAAACTAAAACATTGAGGTAGTTGATCAATTTCTTATCCTAGTCTGAACATCTCACAGGAGTAACCAGTTCAGATGCACATTAGTGAAGAGGAAGCAACAAAATGAGAAATCGTTGGAATTCGGTTAAAGGCTGCATATTTCATCTGCTGTAAGTATATATCTGTATGTACCATATCCTGAGGTTCTAAACTAACTGTAATATAAATCCCTGTATCAGTTGGCCCTCTCTAGTGTAGTCCGAGTCTTTTGACATTCCATTTTTCTCCAGTGTAATAAAAATGGAATTTGGTGTCTGGTATGTATAACCTTATATCTGATAATTACTTGGACATTGGTATGAAGATTTTGATAACGTATGAATAATGTGAAAGAAGAAAATTTTCCTCCATTTCGTATACCTTTTGGTGTTGGAATTTTCTGATTATTGTTTTTTAAACCTTCCCTAACAATTCCCAGATGGCATTTTAGCTGTTGAATTGAGTCGTGGAACTGGATCTCAAGAAACTTCAGGTTCCCAGGTCATGGACTGTTTTAAGATTTATAAGATTACTTGTAAGAGTAAGGGGCCTTGCAATTTGAACTCTGCAAACCCGTCATTTAGTTTTAAAGACTTGCTCGAAACATGTAATTTACAGAATATCGTTCATACTCGACTTTCACATGTGGATAACTACTGCCTTATCGTCACACATTATTTAGCATTCGAACCACCACACTTTTGTATTTGGATCAAGATGGGCATTCCTATGCTCCTACAAAATTGTAGGTACCGTTGGCAATATAACAAGGCCAAACATTTTTTGCACCAATGTATCCTGCAGAACAAAGAGTTTTGTTACATTTGTAATGATAATACACCATCCAATCGTTCGAGCAAATTTTCCAGAGGGATTCATCGCGCAGATCATTCTCAGCATCATTATGATACGAAGGCCAAAGTTCATGCCATTGGTTCCCTAATGTAGAAGATGTCGAATTGCAGCAACGGCATCACCTTTGTGCTCTCGTAAGGTTCTTTCTGCCACCTTCTTGTCCAACTATTCCCAAAGATGAAGACATGAGATTATTAGAAGAGATATGATCTTGGACATAGAACATGCAAGATTGGTGGAAAATATACCTCCAGTTCATTTGCAATGATGTCAACATCAGCTGCATTGATCTTAACAGCAGCCAATTCTTTCTCCCTGAAAGAGCATTGCAGATAGCTTTCACTCGGGACATGTCGGTTACTGAAGCTAATAAATCAAGAAAAAGGCATATTCCAGCAATCGCTCATATGTAAAGTTCATGTCAAGGCCTAGTGTTTAGGGAGCTATATTTTACATCGACTCGCAAAAGAAAGAACAAAATGAAACATACAAAAGAAGCAACAAGCTCATCAAACTTATAGTACATTTAAGTTCATTGCTCTATAAACCTTCCATTCTTCTACACAAGGTATTAACGACATTCAGATGGCATTCAAGTAGTTCTAAATAGGAAAAGTAGAATAGTTCGAGAAGTCCATAGCTCATGTTTGATGGTTCAAATTTCCATATCCACAAGATTTCTTATATTATTTTCTTTTGTTTGGTCCCAATCTACCAATCAAACCGACATTACATACGTCAAGATACAATAACAGAACAAGAAAAGAAGACCGAACCAATGCTGAACAGCATGAAGTATGTTGTACCAAGTGTAGATAGCAGCCATCACAAATTGGTTAATTTCATTTGATGGTTGAAAACCAAACTATGAAACTGCAGAAGACAATCCTTATCACAATGCAAATGATCATCGCCGACAATTAGCATCAATCAGACAGTCGCACTGGATTATTTTGATAAAGAAAAACCAAACTACGAAAAACAATCTTTATCGCAATGAAGATGATTGTCCCTAGCAATTAACATCAGTAACACAGAATTACTTCAATAAAGTGAAACCAAACTATGAAACTGCGAAAAACAATCCTTATAACAACCGAAATGGTCATCCCTAACAGTTAACATCAGTCATGCTGGATTAC
Source organism: Erythroxylum mucronatum (assembly GCA_027563825.1). Taxonomy (NCBI): domain Eukaryota; kingdom Viridiplantae; phylum Streptophyta; class Magnoliopsida; order Malpighiales; family Erythroxylaceae; genus Erythroxylum; species Erythroxylum mucronatum. The sequence continues at coordinate 43,450,761 of JAOSBP010000206.1, forward strand.
TTCGATAAAGAAAAACCAAACTATGAAGATGCGAAAAAACAATCCTTAACAGAATGGAAGCAAAAAAACAATCCTTATCAGAATGAAAATGATCATCTCACATCGGATTCTTTCAATAAAGGAAAAGCAAACTGCGAAACTGCCAAAAACAATCCTTATGACATCCAAATGATCATCCCTAACAATTAACATCAGTCACACCGGATTCTTTCGATAACTGAAAACCAAACTATGAAACGGCAAAAAACAATCCTTATCACAATGAAAACGATGAACCCTAACAATTAACATCAGTCGCACTGGTTTTTTTCGCAATCTGCCCATAATTTAACAAATAGCAGGCCATATTACCAAGCAAGTCAAATTCAAAAAGCCAAATCATCAACCAGATTCAAGCAAGAAATGTATACAGTAAATTAAAGAAAAAATGAGGTGCAAGAAAGGGAGAGGAAAGAGTACCTCAACCTCATAGCATTCCAATCGGCCTCAGCAGAAGCAGCAATTGACGCCATAGCCTAAATTCGCATCCCAAACAATAAAATGTCGAAAACTTTAAGCTTTTATCAACCAAAACAACTACAGAAAAAGCGCTAGAAATATCCAATTTAGAAACAATAAAATAACTACAGAAAAAGCACTAGAAATATCCAATTTAGAAACAATTGAAGGTAAGAAACAAAAACCACCTCTTGAACGCGAGTGGAATCGAGCTGGCGATCTTCTACGCGGTCAGTGAGCTTGTCGAAAGCTTTGCTCTGTTGCTGCAAGTCCTTTGAGTTCTCAACTCTCTCTATTCCTTCATCGCCTGCCTCCATTTCTGATTCTTCTTTCCTTTCTCTCTTGAGATCTTTGCTTTGTTTTGCCTCTTAGAAGCTAAAGCCCTAGAAGAAGACCCCTTGCTCTCTGTGTTCTTATCAATTTCTCGAAAAGGTCTAATTTACCCTTAATATTTCACAAAATATTTAGACAACGGGTTGGACTGAATACGGGTCCGAGTGAACTTGAATCCAACCTAAAACTATATAATTATAATTAAAATTAGTTCGAGATCAAATTTAAATTAAATATATGTAAAAAGATTAATTTATACTAAAAAAGTTATTTTATCAAGTTTTACGTATTATTTATTATTTAATTAAATATTTAAAATGTTTCTTTTTTATTTTTTTAAAATAAAATACTATTAATAATCTGATTATAACTTAAAATACTCCGACATTAATGCTTAGAAATCCCTCTCGCGACACTCATCGCTACCCTAGAAGAAGACCCCTTGTTCTTACGAATGGGCCAACATTTGATCCGAATGGCTTTCGTTCTCTTGGCCCATTATGTGAAACCCAGTCAACTATCTGTGACAAATGGACGACGACATGCACGCTCGTCAAAGAGCATTTTAATGGCTTCCAATCAACTCTGTGTCCCTTAAGGGCTTCTAATTTGGGCACAATACGGTTGAAGCAATGATGAGTTACGAGCTTTTCTCTTCTTCACAGATCCTGAGTGACTTATGTTGCCAATCACATGTTTGTCTAATCTTAGTAAACAAAAACCTATAAATAAGTTCAACCCATATTTCATTGAAGTAAAAAGCAACGTTAACTCTACGTTTGAAAGATGGCGACAATTACCGAGAATGTTGGAGTTTTATGCATGATGTTCGTGTTGGTGCTAGGTTTTGTAGAATGTCGGAAAATGGAAGAGAAAGAAATCACCGCCACTGTACGTACTGGTTTCATCAGTGGTAGTGGAAGCCTTGGTGGTTTCGGTGGTGGGTTAGGTGGTTTAGGAGGTGGTGGGAACATTGGAGGTGGTGGCGGTGGAGGCATTGGAGGTAGTTCCGGTGGAGCTGGTAGCTTTGGAGGTAATTCTGGTGGAACTATTGGAAGTGGTGTTGTCAGCGTAGAAGGAAGTAAAAGTGGTAGTGGGAACATTGGTGGTAGCGGCGGTGGAAGCTTTGAGAGTGGTGCTAATGGCAATGCAGGAGGCAGTAAGAGTGGTGGTGCAAGCTTCGGCGTTAGTGGCAGTAAAAGCATCGAATTTGGTATTAATGGCAATGCAGGAGGCAGTAAAAGTGGCGATGGGAGCATTGGAGGTAGTGGTAGTGGAAGTATTGGCGGTAGTGCTAGTGGCAATGCAGAAGGCAACAAAAGTGGCGGTGGGAGCATTGGCAATAGTGGCAGTGGAAGCATCGGAGTTGGTGCTAGTGGCAGTGCAGGAGGGAGTAAAAGTGGTGGTGGAAGCATCGAAGGTGGTGGTAGTAGCAGCGTAGAAGGCTCTAAAAGTGGTAATGCTAGTGGCAGCGCAGAAGGTAGTAAAAATGGTGGTGGGAGCAGTCGAAGTAACGGCGGTGGCAGCGTCAAGGGTGATGTTAGTGGCAACGCTGGAGGCAGTAAGAGTAGTGGTGGTAGCATTGGAGGTAGTGGCGGTGGAAGCATCGAGGGTGGTGCTAATGGCAGTGTTGGGGGAAATAAAAGTAGTGGCGGGAGCAGCGAAGGAAACGTTGGTGGCAGTAAAAGTGGTGGTGGGAGCATTGCAGGTAGCGGCAATGTGAGCATCGCAGGTGGTGCTAGTGGCAACGCCGGAGGTAAAAGTAGTGGCGGGATCAGCGGAGGTAGCGATGGTGCCAACACCGAAGGCAGTAAAAGCGGTGGTGGGAGCATTGGAGGCAGCAGTGGAGTGAGCGTCAAAGGCAGTAAAAGCGGTGGTGTGAGCAGTGGAGGTAGCGGCGGTGTGAGCACCAAGGGTGACGCTAGTGGTAGCGCAGGAGGTAGTAAAAGTAGCGGTGGGAGCAGTGGAGGTAGCGGCGATGTGAGCATCGGAGGTGGTGCTAGTGGCAACGCCGGAGGAGGTAAAAGTGGTGGCGGGATCAGCGGAAGTAGCGATGATGCCAGCACTGAAGGCAGTAAAAGCGGTGGTGGGAGCATTGGAGGCAGCGGTGGAGTGAGCATTGGAGGTGGTGCTAGTGGCAACGTCGGAGGCGGTAAAAGTGGTGGTGTGAGCAGTGGACATAGCGACAGTGGGAGCACCAAAGGTGACGCTAGTGGTAGCGCTGGAGGTAGTAAAAGTGGCGATGGGAGCAGTGGAGGTAGCGGCAATGTGAGCATTGGAGGTGGTGCTAGTGGCAACGCCGGAGGCAATAAAAGTGGTGGCGGGATCAGCGGAGGTAGCATTGATGCCAACACTGAAGGCAGTAAAAGCGGTGGTGGGAGCATTGGAGGCAGTGATGGAGTGAGCGTCGGAGGTGGTGCTAGTGGCAAAGTCGGAGGCGGTAAAAGTGGTGGCGTGAGCAATGGAGGTAGCGACGGTGGGAGCACCAAGGGTGACGCTAGTGGTAGCGCTAGAGGCAATAAAAGTGGCGGTGGGAGCAGTGGAGGTAGCGGCGATGTGAGCTTCGGAGGTGGTGCTAGTGGCAACGCTGGAGGTAGTAAAAGTGGTGGAGTGAGCATCAAGGGCGATGCTAGTGGCAGCGCAGAAGGCAGTAAAAGTGGTGGTGGAAGCACTGGAGGTCATTTGGGTGGTAGCGGCATTGAAAGCATCAAGGGTGATGTCAGTAGCAGCGTGGGAGACAGTAAAAGTGGTGGTGGAAGTATCGGCAAAAACATCGGAGGTGGTGGCCGTGAAAATATGGCAGGCAGTGTTAGCGGTAACGTCGGAGGCAGTAAAAGTGGTAGTGTAAGCATCGGAGGCAGTAAAAGTAGCGGTGGAAATATCGGAGGTAAGTCCGATGGTAGTGTGAACATTAAAGGCAGTAAAAAAGGTCATGGGAACGTTCATGAATTTCTCCAGAAGGCGGGGGGATTATTTCACCGTATAATGGGTAAAGGCTTTGGAGGCGGCGGTGGCGGAGGTGGCGGTGGTGGTGGTGGTGGAGGAGGAATTGAGATCAGTAAACGAGCAAAAATTACCGTTGGCGGGCATGCCGGAGGTGGACATTGAGCTTTGGCACGGAACTATCGCATACTTAATGACTATGCTTATTTTTGGTCGAATAATTACTGAACCTATTTTGTTTTTTTTGGTTCAGGACGATAACTGAAATTTTTTGACATACTAATAAGAAGCAGTTTTAATTTAATTTCACCGGCATTTTTGGAAAATCAAATAAAGATCCAATAAAAAAAGTACTACGACAAGTATTGTAGATTAAATAATTTTAGAAAATTTTCTTTATTTTTAGAATTAAAAAATACTTATAATTTTAATTTTTTGAAAATTGTTTTTTCTTAAACTTCAGTAAAAATAATCACATAATAGTTCAACTTATTATTCTCTTGTGATTCAACTTAATTAATTAAATTTGATTCAAATTAATAATTTATATATTCAAATTACTAATTAATATTCCCGATAATGAAAAAGGTTATATAAAGTTGAAAGCATTAAATTCTAAACCTTTAAATTTAATGCTTTGAATTTCATAATAGTGGAGTGGTTGCAAGAAATAAATACTTTCTGTGTGCTGAACCAATGGATTATTTGGTGTTGAAAAGGTCTTTTATTTATGGAGATGTCAATTTTTGGTTCGGTTTAACATGATTCGAATTAAGTTGATTATACTTTAAATTAAAATTAAAATTTCTTTATTTTTAAATTTAAAATCAGCTCAAACTCGAATATCTTAGTATTGGCCTACTCGAACATTTTGTATTTGCTTCGTTTTCAAGTTATCGTTTATCTAACGAATTCAGATCTTCTGTCCAATATTACTCTGTCTTATTTTGTCTCATAGAATCTCAGCTATTTATTTTGCGAGACCCACGCGAGACTTATGCGGGACTCACATAAATAAATGACTAAGATTTATTAGATACAATAAGGCATCATAATATTGGACAGAGGATCTGTACTCTTACCTAACTTGTAACGCTTGAATCTTATACAAAACATTTGTATTTGCTTCTTTTTGAAGTTATCGTTTACCTAACTTGTAAAGCTTGAATCTTACACAAAACAGTACCATTTTGAAAAAGGATATTAGGCATGTATAAATGCTTGTTGGCTCGAACTGTACTAGTTTCCGTGATTCCCTGAAACAGATGAATTATCTTGAACAGAACACAACCAAGAAAAGATTGTTTCTGTAAATTGCACATGATTCACAGGATAGGATTTGCATTTCAACATTTATTATAGTAGTTAACGGTTGATCTAATAATTTTTGCACCACAACCCCCACGCACCCCCTAGTGTCAACTTGGATTCATTCATCTTTCCAGTTTCATTCTAATAATAAACTGTCAGCTTGTCACTTTGGCCTGAATATAAGACAAGGACACTCTTAAATAGTGTTGTTAGTGCATTGCATGTGCTTTCTCTTCTTCTGCATATTTTCTGTAATGGGTTTGCTCTCGCGTAGAAAACAAAGCACTAGATTCTTGTATCAGGTATTGAGTATCTTATTGATGGCGAGTAACAGCAGTGGGAGCAAGCTTGAAGCTAGTTTCGTGTTTGGTGATTCCTTAGTTGATGCTGGAAACAACAACTACATATTGTCACTTTCAAAGGCCAACTATATACCAAATGGTATAGATTATGGAAAGCCAACAGGACGATTCACCAATGGCAGGACGATTGTTGACATTATAGGCAAGTTTCATTTTCTGATACTCCTTGCTAAAACTTCTGTGCTTGCTTGAACATCAAGAAATTTTGTCTCACCAGGTCAGGAATTGGGGTTGGAAGATTATACTCCACCTTACTTGGCTCCAACAACAGTAGGATCTGTGGTTCTGAGAGGTGTCAATTATGCTTCCGGAGGAGGAGGAATTCTCAATCACACAGGAAAATTTTTTGTAAGCTTTTCTTCTGCTTCTTCCTGCAATTAAAGTCGTCAAGTGGGACTCCCCCTTTTTTTTTTTTAATGTCAGTAAGCAAAATCCACAGGGTGGTCGGATAAACATGGATGCACAGATTGATAACTTTGCCAACACCAGGGAAGACATGATAGAAATGATAGGAGTTTCTGCAGTTTCAGATCTTCTTCGAAAAGCTCTATTCACAGTTGCAATGGGCTCAAATGATTTCATAAACAACTACTTAACACCTGTGCTCTCTGCTGCTGAGCAAAAGTTGGTGTCTCCAGAAGTTTTTGTTGGCTCCATGATTGCAAGATTCAGACTACAACTCCAAGTAAAAATGCTAATCACCATAAGTTGTTTCCTTAAAGCATCATTTCCTCTGGACTAACATACTGGAATTCAAACTGTAACTAGCTTCCTTTCTATCTAATCTGTAGAGACTCTACAATTTAGGTGCTAGAAAGATTGTTGTGGTAGACGTTGGTCCGATCGGGTGCATACCATTTGAGAGAGAGTTAAATCCAGCAGAAGGAGAAAACTGTGCTAGTTTCCCAAATGAGATGGCTCAATTGTACAACAAAGAGCTAAGAAGCCTTGTGGAAGAACTTAGCCGTAACCTTGAAGGGTCACATTTGGTTTATGCAAATGTTTACAGCATCGTATCCGACATTCTGCAGAATTACATATCATTCGGTCTGAATCCTGTAAAAACTAAAAAGCTTTCTTACAACTATAGCTTAGCTTATGGTATACCCAAGGTTTGTAATTGCTGCCGGAATATCGCAGTTGCAGTCCTGAACGTTACCGCGATTTGCTGTAACTACGACTGGATTTCCCTCAACTGGTAGTATAATTCGCAGTCTGCAATTTAAAACCTTGGGTATACCTGTGAACCTGTGATGTGTATTGAAGTAATGAGTAGGCCATATCTGATCTTTTTACAGGTTTTGAGAATGCAAATTCTTCATGCTGCTACCGTGCTGGGAAATTCGGCGGTTTAATTCCCTGTGGTCCTTCATCAAAGGTCTGCTTCAACAGGTCTAAGTTTTTTTTCTGGGACCCATATCATCCTTCTGAAGCAGCTAATCTGGTTTTAGCAAAGCGCCTCCTGGATGGAGACTCCATTGACGTTTCACCAATGAACATTCGTCAACTTGTTATGGCCTGACAGGACTATCAGGTCAAAGAAGAGTCATTAATGAATTTTCTGAAGCATGTGGATACTTGAAGAAAAATTACTTTTCATTGACGATTTACAACAAATATCTTAGCGACTTGATGAAACGTTCAGGTTGAGCTCATCTGCGAGTTACAGCTGCCAAAAACAATACTATTTCCATACTTGGACGAATTCATTTCATTTCAGGGTTGTATTTCTATTCATATGAACTTGCAAGAATTTCCTTTTCTTGCTGCAATAATCTTAATTTGCAAGCAGGGTCTGATCCTGAAGATGCTTTCAGGTTTCAGGAATCCAGGAACTCGTTTCCTGGAAGCGTAAGAATCGATCCATCAGACCGTTAATATTCCAAGCTCATTGCAAACTCATTGAAGGCAACATAGTCTGAGCTGAGCTACCGTCGTAAATAACTCGCACTTCTCAATGCAACCAGCATGTATGTTTGGACATCATTCAAAGTGTTTATATTTTGAATTTTCTCACCGGCAGAAATCACGGGAAATTAATCCGCCTCACACTGGTAGGTAACATAATTTCCTGCAGGATAACTTTTCCAGGAAATTCCTGGTGTCTCATGTGTTTGTCAGGACCAGAGTACAGTTTACGCTTTTCTATCCCAAAGAACTCATGTCATCCTCTCCTTACAGAAAGTATTTGGAGTCCTAAACCTTGAAATTCCAAGGTGTTTGATTTGAGAAGAACCCTGACGTGGGAATAGCAATGCTATTCCTTTGCTATTCTTCGGTTATTATTAACAGGCTGTTTGGAACACAGTGAATTAAATTCAATTACATTAATAAAATTGGAATTGAATTGAATTCATATTGTTTAGAACAAATCCAATAATATTATAATAGAATTCAATTACACTGTTATAACAAATCTAGTAATATTATAATTGAATTCAATTACACAGTTTAGAACAAATCCAATAACATTATAATTGAATTCAATTATTTCATATGACACATTTATTCCTGACTAAAAAAAATGTTATCAACTAATAAATATTCACACTTACATAAAACAACTTATAAACATCAATTTCATTATAAGTAATATCATTAAAAAAGTTTATTATTAAAATAAAAAAGAAAAAATTGATTGCAAATGATATCAGCTAGACCGAGTTATGAAGATAATAGAAAACTATTATAATTTAGAAGCTAA
>JAOSBP010000206.1:43468573-43480684 GCA_027563825.1 Erythroxylum mucronatum
TAAAAAGGGTGTGCAGTAGCTCCGGAGACGTAGGCATAATTTGGCCGAACTCCGTTATCAAATTTTGTGTTGTGTGTTTACTTTATTGGCTTTCTAGTAGTGTGGAAATAGTTTACTTTCCTAACAGTAAGAAGCTAAAATTCTCGTTCCATGAGAGTTTGATTTGAATTACTTAACATTAAAATTAGATTCGAGACAGGTAACTTGAATTTAAAATGTCATTTTTTTAATATAATTTGTCAAAATAATATTATTTTAATATAGTTTATTTAAAAAAATCCCTTTTAATCATTTTAGTTACGGAACTTCACGTGTCAAAGTAATTAATTAATCAAGTCGTTATTGATTGCAACCAAATAATTGGCGGGAAATTCAGTTATCTGCCGTTGTAACTAAATGATACCCGAGATGATAATATTAAGGCTCATTATAAGAACAATGTTTCTCTCTCTCTCTCTCTCTCTCTCTCTCTACTGTTATCTAGACCTTTTCTTTAATTAATTACCTCTTCACACTGATCTCCATGTCTAACTCCTTCTCGCCGGAGAACCACTCCGATCACCACTTCTACACCTTCTACGGCGAACCTCATATTCTACCCATTAACGACACTGCTATCCTTGCCCTACTCGATTCTGAACTTCACTCAATGCCTCAACCTGATTACATCAATCGCTACAGCAACGACTTGCACCATCTTTCTACTCGCCGGATCTGCGTCCGTTGGATTCACCAGGTCTAAATACTAATAAATATCTCTACTCTCTACATACAATCCCTAATTATTGTGTTTATTTCGTGGATTCGATCGTGCATTGCAGGTGTGCGAAATCCATTATTTTACTCCTGTAACTGAGTGGCGCAGCGCCAACTACTTTCACCGATACATTTCGTATCTTCAATTCCCTGTACGAGCTTGTTCGTTACTCTCATTTACAAATCCTTTTTTGCTCTTATGAACGTTCTTGGGGTATGTTTATTTAGTTAATTCATTTGGTTATCAAGTTGGAGGAGAAGCATATGAAGATCCTTTCAGCAGCGTGTTTGAGTATAGCTGTGAAAATGGAGGAAACGAAGGGGCCGAAGAAGCTGTTGAATGAGCTTAGGCGACTATGCAGAGATGTGATTCCATTAAAATCAATCCAGAAAGTTGAATCATCGGTGGCTAATAAACTCAGTTGGAAACTTCTATCAGTTACTCCATTTAACTATATCCGTAATTTCATCATCAAGCTTCCATCTTCCTCCTACAATGGTCCCGATAATCTTCGGATTGTTCAAGATTCTTGTCACCTAATCCTCAACTCGCTTATGGGTAATTAAATTAATCAAACTCAGATTATTCATTGACTTTTGTGTGTGTGTGTGAGTCTTTCTTTAAAACTAGTGATGTCGAGATTTCAGATATTGAGATCTTCGCGTTTACGCCGTCAACGGTAGCAGCAGCGGCAGTGGAGTTGGCCTCCGCCAAGTATTTTAATGCGTACGGCGGTAAAGACGGCGAAGACGGTCATTTTTTCCATTCGAGCGTGAAGAAAGTACGTTCTTTGTGTTATATTTTGATATTCTCAAGGGGCCATTTGTAAATATTTTTACTCTTAATATTTAATTTTTAGTACTCTATTTGTGTCCTGAATTTCTTTTATATTTTGTCTTAACTCTCCTTTCTGTTCTTTTCTTTTCTTTTTTTCCAGGAAAAGGTGAGAGAATGCATCTGTTTAATGAGAAAAATCGATCCAAGATAGAAAATTGGACCTTTAAAGGTTCAATTTTCTTCTCTAAAAAACAAAAAAAGGTAAATGTTCTTTAAAGTTGTTTACTAAATTTAAAGGGGTTTATTTGTTATTAAAAATATAAAAGAGATTTCTTAATTTTCAGGATTGTTGCCTCCCCTTGACCTTGTATTCCATTGCCGTGTATAGGTATTAGGTACTTTCCTCAATTTCTGATATTTTTGTTCCAATTAGTGTATGCTCTCTTTTTTTTCCAAATTTGCAACAATGTTAATTATTTTCTAAGTTTGTAGTTATATATAAATAAATAATTAGAACGTCAGATTATTCTAATAAAATATTTTGATTTTAAATTTAACAAAAATAAAATAGTATGTAAAATCATTTATATATGTAAAATCATTTATATACTTTCTCGAGTAAATTAGTGAGAGTATAACAATTTTACATACTTTCAAAAGTAATTTTAAAAAATAAACTGAATTTTAGCTATTTAAAAATTTTAATTGAATATTAGTTAACATATTTATTTAATTTTCAATTGAGATTTTATTTTTTTATGCGTATAAAATTTTTCTGAATTAATCTCATTAGTTAAATAATTAAATTTATAATGACAAATATGAAAAAAATAAATTGGATCAAATTAAATAAAATAAGTTTAATTAATACAATAAATAAATTAGGTCGGATTAAATAAAATAAGTTAGTGACATTTTAAATAAATGATTAAGGGAAAATAAATCTCTTTAACCATTCAACTACATATCAGGAGATAAGACTCCACCTTTCATCAACAATGACCCAATGGTCCTATAGTATTCCGACTCCGATCATCGTCAACTACTATTCCGACCATTTTTGATACGCGACCGCCTTCCTACTCCTCCGTCTCTATCGGTGAATGACTCAATTATGTGTGCAGATCACCCGACATCCCGACGTCTTCTTACAGGCTGCCTTCTTTTCACCTTCCAAGGACGACTTCAAACAGAATTAGCAGCGGCGGCCATGAATTGCATCCTCAACTTCGAGTCCGGTCCGAAGTCCTATCAGACCAGGATGAAAACTACACCGTTTTATAACAAGTGTGATAGAGGATGCTGAATGTTGATACAAAACCAAAGATTCTGATGCATGAGTGTTGGATGACAAGCAAAACAACCTACGAAGCATCTATAAAAACAGTTTAGTTTGTTCATAAAACTATCATCTTCAATCTCGCTTTCCCTTTTGATAAGTTTTCAGATAAATCTCATGGTAAAAAGCATGGAGGCCCGAATTGAATTGATATTGATATATCGATTCGATCCGAGATACAAGCAAAATATCCTGGTTCAGGATACTAGTATATCAAGTAGAAAACTGTGGCAGAAGTGTGGACTCACTGGCAATACCTTTACAAGTTTCCACATAACTTTCTAGTTAATCCAGTAATCATGTCATTACTGATACCCATATTTCTTCTTGATTAGGGGACGAACGTCTTCAGCACCAACTAAAGTTTCCAAGAATAATAGCAAGGAAAGCAAAGCACTATCCTCCGGATCGCCAAACCAACTCTCTATAGGGATCCCATTCTCAGCTTGTAGTTGAAAAACCTGCGTAAACAAGTGAGCTTATATGCCTTCATTAACACAGAGATACACCATAGCTTGTTCATTTGCTTGCTTACTAGAGCAAAGTTTGTCTCTGAATTAACGTACAATGATTAGCAATAGTAAGCAAAGGTGATGAGAAAATAGTCATATCTTGGTGATTACAATGAAATGCACTTATGTACACTCATGATTCTACAAACCTGAGGTGAATTATCCACTATCATAATCCTTGCAAGGTCACGACCAAGTATTGTCAGATCCTTCAAGTATCCACCATTGGCAAACACACATGAATCACGGTAAACTCGCTGACAAATTAGAGATCGATTTGGATCTATTATATCAAGCAATTGTTCTGCATAGTAACTTTGACCAGCTGTGAAAATTACAATGTCAAACATGCTTGAAACTGCCTCGAGGAACATCTGCAGGTACGGTCTCTGACGAACAGAAACAGTCTGTACTTGCATTTTGGAATGAATTTGAAAACTGAAATCCGCATCTTCACAAATATCAAATGAGGAATGTACTAATGTTTCTGCAGAAAGGTTTCACAGCAGATGAATAAGTATTCATATGAATTTGAACATTAAAAAAAAAGCATTGAATATCCATTTTCCGCATCTAATCCACAAATAAGAAGAAGCCAAATTGACCTAAAAATGCATGCTTTATGTTTGGTTATGTATACTATAGTCTGCTTCCACACTGGCACAACCTGGTTGAACAATTGTGTCATTACGAGAGAGCGTGCTTTGACACATTTTTGACCTTACACTTTTCAAATTTCCCCATCGAAATGACTGATAATACTACTTGTACAGTTGTATAACACATACCATCTAGGTCAAGAACAAGAGTAATGGGAAATGCTTTCTGTGGTTGTATTTCTAGTGAAAAAGATTGATAGGGCGAGATCGTCTGCAGAAGTTCTTGCAAGCTAATTACACATAGATTCCAACTGTAATCTTCCTCATCAGAGACTCCCAAGTAGCTACCTAAGTTATTTCCTTGATGTATCATACCAGCTTGTTCCCAGAATATCCTATTTGGGTTCCATGGAGCTCTATCCACCAGCATAAATTCTGGATAAGCTCCTTCTTCAACATCTCTTACCCCGTAACAAGGCAGTTTCAGCCATGGAAGCACATCAAATTCCAAGACTTCGCCAAATCCTTTTGGTTGAGTAGTCACAGAAATTGAATTTTCTGCACATTTTTCATTCACTTCAGCTGCTAAATTGCGCAAAGGATCTGACACACGGCCTCCAAAAATCTCCTCAAGAGCACTCATACTGGTCACATATAAAAAATCCTAATAAGAACATCCGTTATTCCACACAAAAAAAGCAGGATCTAACGCCAAAATTCTGCAACTTGCAATGAAAGAATTGAAATAAGATGGACATGATTTCACATCCAAAAAGCATAACCGCATACATATTGCACTAGATTCCTACTTTTAGCACAAAATATGCATTTCTTGAACAATTCCAGTTATCAATGTATTGCAAGAAGTAGAATCAACAGGTCAGGGAAGACCAGTTTCCATTCAATTGTTACCATCTCAGCTTTACACCAAAAAGATTACTTCTTTTCCTTGTTATCTCATTACAGACCACATGAAGGAGCATTGAATAGTTATGCACGCTAAAAGAAACAGAAGAACAGACTCATCTACACTAAACGCTGATAAGCTTAGGAAGAAGAAAATCAACTCACGAACTTAACTAAACATCTCAGAACAGAGGACCCTGATAAGAAAACTTGACCAAAATGGCTGCAAAAACGTACCCGAGACCGAAGTGAAGTGGAGTGAAGGAACAGCACACGAAAGAGGAAAAGATAATCAAAGAGACAGTTTGAAAATTTTTCTATGTAAACAAACAAAACCGTAACACAGACCGAAGCAGCTTTTTCTTTTTTTATCTCTCTCCTCCTCTCACCGAAACCAAACAACGGCTCTGATCGAGTTCTATTTCGGAGGAACTCAGCCGTCCATCCAAAAAGATCCCCTTCTAATCGTACGGTCCAATTTAACCTGCTTTATGTGGGCCACTCTATTAGGCTTTTATGCTTTCCGTAGGCCCACTTTAACATGGATCATTAAAAGGATAAACTTCTTTTATATATTAAAAATTTTCTAATTTAAAAATTGTTCTCTTAAACTTTGTAAAAAATAAAAATACAATATCTTTTGTGAACTAATTAAATATTATAAATATATTAATTAGTTTAATTTAAACTTAAAATTTATATTAAATCGTCATATTAATAATAATTGATTAATTAAATTGTTGTCCGTTCCATATATTTTATTATTATTTTTTAACCAAATTTTAAAATAAAAGATTTTTCTATAAAATTAAAAATTATAAGAAGGGTTTTCATAAATTTTCAAAATTAAAGGAATTTTATAAATTTCTTACATTATACGAATCAAAGTATTATTTACTTTTAAATAAATTATTTAAAAATGTAAACTACAAATTCGATTAATAGTCATTAAAGAAATTCAAACGACCATACTACAACGCCGTAGGCCCCGAATTTGCCACCCTACTCGGAGCACTCTAAGTTAGTAGTAGTCTTAGTAGTAGTCTTCGTCGGAGTTTTCTCCGAGGCAACTTGTAGTGATCGAGAATCCAACTAACCAAGCATGTTTCATGTTTGCACTCGATTTTAACGGTATTAAGTTATGGCGGATTCAGTTTGAATCTGAGTCTACTCGCCACTCGGTCCGACTCATCGCCCGAAACCTTCCGGTGAGACCCCGGCCATCCTCAATGGCACCATGGCGCGTTTCAAGACGTCAGAGACAGCGTCCGGTCCGACGTTGGCCGTATGCTTCATACTCGCGTCGAGTTGATGGGTAAGCTTAGCATAAAAAGGGGAAAAAAATGATCCGTCAGTAGAGTTTTTTTTTCATGTGTCAGTTGATTGGAATTGAGATTTGGCTGGTTCCGTTTCAAGTTCCGTTGGAAGTGAACGTGTGCTTGCTGGATTTAACGGCCATGGCGGTTATAGGTACTCTTTGGACGCACACAAGTTGGAGGAGTTTATGAAGACTAGCTTCTCTACTCTACTCATAGGCCCTCGTGTTTAGAGACCGGCGAACCCCTAGATATTGAGCATCGTGTTGTTTTTAACTGCTTTCCTGTAAGCATTGCCTCAAATGGATCGTCCTCTTTCATGGTTTTCTCATTTTGACATTTGCGCTTATCGATCACCGTAGGGAAAAGTAGTTTTGAGTGTTTTTTTTCCTCTCCTTTCTGTTAATTGTTATGGAATGTATGTACTCGGTATTGCGATAGGTAGGCCAACAAGAACTGATTGAAATTGTGAAGACGCTGAAAGAGGCTATGGCTCCAGCGGCTACTGCAAGGGAGGTGAGTAGAGAATTATGTGGTTTATGAAGTAATTTTGAGTTTGGTGGAGTTGCTTGTATTGGATTTTTTGTTGTGGTTAGTTGTCTGAGTTTTGTGCTTACATTTCGTAGAGTGAATTTGGGAGGGAGGTGCCATTGTTTGAGGTGGAGGCAACTGCTGTGGAACCCGTGTTTCATAAGTTATATTCGTATGTGTTTGACATTGATGGAAAAGGATACTCTGCGACAGAGAACAATAGGCCTGTACCTACTGCAATTTTTATTGTCAACTTTGATAAGGTCATTTGATTAATCTTCTATATTTTCTGAATATGGTGTTGATTCTCTGTTTCTCTGTTTTCTGCTTTCTTTCCAAATTTCTGAAGGTGGGTTGGTTTTCTTCTCTTTTACAGGTAACAGTCTAATGTATGGAAAAATTAGCCAGTTGACTGAAGAAGAGATGAAGAAGCAAGGAGACTATATTTATCGTTATCGATACAATGGAGGAGGAGCAACTCAAGTTTGGCTGAGTTCAGACAGGTACCAGCTAAAGATGTGCCCATTTATTTACTTTGCAATTCATCTCTATGAAATTTTGAACTGATTTTTTAACAGCTTTGTCTAAACTAAAGCAAGATCTGATGAACTACCATGTCTAGATTTGCTGAATTAGTCTTTGCGGACTAGTTTTCTTTACATTTACTACCAGACATTAATTTCAGAAACTACTTTTGAATTGATGTACTAATTTTACCATGGGGAGGAATGCTATTAAAGATTTGATTCCCCTTTGAAATATGACCTCCAAGGAGGCAATGAGTAATTTACTTCCATGTGTCAAATACATTGCCCAAATCACCTTGACCATATCTGTGTACGTGTGCTCTAGCCTTTGTTTAGATGGAAAGAAAATAAGAAAAAAAAAATATATTTATCTTGATTTTTATTATTTAAATAAAATTAAACAAAAAGAAAGGAAAAGAATGGAAGAGATGGAAGGAAAATAAGAAAAAAAAAGAAAAAAATTGCATTTATCTTAATTTTTATTGTTTAAATAAAATTAAACAAAAAAAAGAGAAAAGAATGGAAAAGAATAGGAGAAAAATTTGATCTAAAAATATTTTCTACGTGAAAAAAGAGAAAAAATAGAAAACAAAATAATTTTATTATAAATAAATTATCATTATATTCTTATTAAATTTAACAAGTAAAGATAAACAAGTTCTATAATCAAAAACAAGTCTTACAAAATTCTCTTCTATTCATAAATTAAAAAAACAAGAGAAAGAAAATCACATTTCTATTTTATTTTTTTCTATTCTTTACCATTCAATATTTCCTTTCCGCTTAGAGTGTCAGTCATGTTCAATTTGTTTCCTTAATAAAACTTGCCTATCAAAATAAAGAGACCAAATTAATTTGTATCAGAAATAGCTTTCTAGGCTGCAATTGTGCTTCAAAAGCTCGATAAAAAAGCTTCGATCAGAGCCCAGTGCATATTCATCATCCAAAAAAGGTTCGAATCCAAACCAATTTCAATTCAAGAAAAAAAAATGCCAATCGCCAAAAAGGGTTCCTCAGAAGTATGCTTGTAACTGTCGTCAAATTATACAATCAGGTCTCAAAGATTTCACGTCATCACCGGAAACCCAAAAACCAAAGAAAAAGGAAAGACAAAGTAAAGATGACGAACCAAAAATGAGCCAAAAGGGTTTTTAAATTTTGCAGGATGTTATTCACCGTGCCTGTGGAAATACAGAGGCGAAGTGACTCAACTCTCCTGCAGACAGATCTTAGCCTCTCGTTCTTCAACATAAGAAACCCCCCAAAAACAGTTTCCACCTTCAAAGGGGTCTCGTCAAAGAGGCATAACATCAAACAGATAATGAACAGGAAAAAAAATTCATGTGAAAAGGAAACAGTAGCAGAGCAAAAGATCAAGAGGAAAGGAAAAGGGAGCGAGGGTTATGGATATTTATATACAGAATTAGGGTTTTGTGTTTCAGTCAGCTGGTAATGGATCAACCAAAAGACTCTCGCTCCAGCTGGCCCAGTCACTGGAAGAGCCCAAATGATTGAAAGCCATGTGAAACCAAAGGCCGGACAAAATGTGAAAGACTGATTTAGTGTTTAAAATATTTTTAATTTTGTATTTAAGTAATTTTAAAAAATATATTTTGAATCTTTAATTTTTTTGGAAGAAGTTTCTTGTAATTTTTTATTTTCTAATAAAAGTTCTCTTTAACTTTTTTCAAAAAAAAATAAACATGAAATACATGTGATATTAATATCATATGTAGACCAATCAAATATTATTAATGCGAAGACTTAATTTAGATCTTAAATTTCACTCTAGCTAATTAAATCTAACTCAAATTAATAATTATAATAAATTATTAATTTTAATCATATTTAATGAATTTAAAGTTAATGTGATAATTTAAGAGTTGAAAAAAGTCGTTATATTAGTAACATTAGATTGATCGACTAATCATATGTAGGATAAAATTAAAATCAAAGATAATGAAGAATTTATTCTCTTGAGAATCCATTATAAAAGTAACTCACATAATATTTTTATTAAAACTAAAAAAAAGATATTACAAATTGCATAACAGAATATTATTGATACCGCACCTTAAGGAATCAATGTCAAAGAACATTCTCTTGCACAAGCGCAGGCGACTATCAGACTTATGCGCAGGACCACCAATTTCTCGAATTTGCAATTCGAATCTTAGGGTATACTTATTTGAGGAGTATAAAAAAAGGGTATAATTATGGAATAAAAATTGATGTTTGGTATGAACTTATTATTGAAGACTTAAGAGTTTCATTTCTTAGTTTTGGGCAATCCTCCATTCCTCTCATAATTTAGAAGAATGGAAAAGAAGAACGAGGGTAATTAATATATTTTTAATTTTTTATATATAGAGGATAAATAAAAGGTATAATTATGAGTCAAATAATTTCATAAGTAAAACTTTAATTTCAATAATCAAATTTATGGTAAAATCAATTAAATAACTAATTACACTATAATTAATTCAAATATAATTATTAAATAATTAAAATATTGTAATTAATTGATTAATTATAATTAATTAAATTAAATTAATTAAAATATTATTAATTAATTAATTACATTATATTTAATTAAAATAGTATTATTAATTAAAATTTAACTAATTAAAATTTAACGATTCATTAATTAAAATATTAGTATTCGTTAATTAAAATATTGTAATTCATTAATTAATTCATTACAATATAATTAATTAAAATATAAATAATTAAAATATAATTATTCATTAATTAAATTGTTAATTAATTAAAATATAATTATTAATTAATTAAAATATTGTAATTAATTAATTAATTACAATATTATGATTATTCATTTAATTACATTATATTTAATTAAAATATTATTATTAATTAAAATATAAATAATTAAAATTAACTATTCATTAATTAATTAAAATATTATTATTAATTAATTAATTGCAATATAATTAATTAAAATATAATTTATTCATTAATTATAATATTTTAATTAATTAAAATATAATTCATTTTATCTTTCTCTTTCCACAATTTTCTGCTGTCCAAAGTTTGTGGATGAGGATTACTTTAGATCAAAATTAGGTCTGAAATATTTGCAGTTACATTACACTCAAGATGGCTAGCTATCCTAAATTATCATAATTGTATTTATAATTACTAGCAATCGTTTTGATATTTATATGTTAAAACTGTTAAATTAAATCGATATTATTTTGAGTAATGAAATAAAAATAACAATCTTTCGAATGGTTTAAACAAACTTTTAAGTCAAGTCGCAAACTCGTAGACCCGTCCAAGTAGAAAAAGTAGAAACTTCCAAGAAGACAGTAGAGAAAGAAAACAAAGACTGCCAATCACGACCTTAATAATTCTCAAGCCGACAAATAAATAAGACACAAAGACACGGACCACCGTCAGAACTCACTTGACGTCACCAAGTGCGTAATTACCTCGCAGAACGAACCTTGTCGAGGAAGTCACGTGTTGTCCAAGAGTCTATGAGACCCAACTCGGACCTTGGCTTTGTCTATATAAACTATGCTACCTCTCCTTACTAATGGATTCTATAAGTTATAACTGTTTCTTCACAGCCAAAGACTTCAAAATTGTTAAGCAGTTTGAACTTTGAAGACCGAGAAAATGTGCCCATCTGGGAGAAGTTTAGCGGCGGAGCTCTCGACGGCGGGGTCAAACTTCAGGACGGCTTTCGACGTTTTGGACGCTGACCGTGATGGGAAGATTAGCAGAGACGATCTTCGCACGTTTTACGCTGGGTTTTCGGGCGGAGTCGGAGACGACGATGAGATCATAGCGACAATGATGTCTGTAGCTGACTTTAACAGAGATGGGTTCGTCGAATATGAGGAATTCGAGCGTGTTCTGAGTGCGGGTGGAAGGAGGTCCTGCGACGGCGGAGGAGTCATGGAGGATGTGTTTAGGGTCATGGACAAAGATGGTGACGGGAAGCTGAGTCATGAGGATTTGCAGAGTTACATGCAGTGGGCTGGATTCGATGCCTCCGATGAGGACATTAAGGCGATGATCAAGTTGGGTTGCGGTGGTGGTGGTGATGAAAAAGACGGTGTTTCTTACGGTGATTTGATTAAGATTCTGGCTCTTGATTATAAATAACGCCGGTCTCATGTAACATAGTAATATCTATTTCTGAGCTGAGTCTGTTCAAGCTTTTGGAGTAAGACAGTCATGGAACTTTTTCTAAATCACAAGTTGGCGAAATTGCCCCACCGCTAGACATTTAGTTACGTTTTTCCTGCGAGGTTCCAAAATCTTTGCTATAACCATACTGTGACGATTTTTAAAATCGTCATTAATTAAAACTAAGCCTTTAACAATTAATTATAAAAGTCTTACAAAAGGATCAACCTTTAACGACAAATTACATAAATCGTCAACGATTTCTAAAAATCATCACAAAATGGTTCACATTTAGTAATGATTTTAGACATTCGTAGCTAAATGAACTTTTAGTGACGCTTTGCATAAATCATCACCACAATTTGGTAAACATTAATAACCAACTAGTTCTGAACCCCGTGCTTTGCACGGGTTGTTACAATATTAATAAAAATATTAGTTATGATTAATAAATGTATAATTTGAAAAAATTTTACTTTTTATTAGTCATAACTTTATCAATTCGTTATTGTTACGAAGGATAAAACTAAAAAAAATCTGGATTTGGACTAAAAATTGAAAGGCAAACACAAGTAAAAAATAAACATATTGCATGGCATAAAATAAGATTACGATAAAATAGGAATATGATAAACAAAATGAGTCACAAAATATGAGAGCCATATTTAGACAAGTACAAAAGATAGATC
>JAOSBP010000206.1:43480784-43507122 GCA_027563825.1 Erythroxylum mucronatum
TAATGCTAACTTAATCTTACTTAATTTAATCATGCTTAATTAGTCATAATCATAAAAAAAATTTCGGGGCTAATATTATATATTCAGATGTATGTAGTCCTATATTTACTCATGCTAGAGGTAGATATATATTTCATTACACTCACAAATGATCATTTTAGATATGTTATATTCATTTAATGTTACAAAAGTCTAAATCATTTGAAAAGTTCCAAAAAAATTAGACTTAAGGTTAAGAAATAAACTACTAAGAGTATTAAGACACTTATATCCTATTAACATGGTAAACATGTAGACCATATATTTCTTAACTACTTAAAAGAGAATGAGATTCTCTCATAATGTAATCCATTTAAAACTCTATAATAAATTAACGTGTCTGATAAGGGAAACCACACTCTAGATCTTATATGTTATATGATGAGTCATGCACATCTTCCTTTTATCTTTTGGAGATATGATATTAAAAATGATACTTACTTTCTAAATAGAGTTTCATCTATATCATTTGATAGGACTCTGTATGAGATATATACTTGTAATAGATAAAACTTATCATACCTAAAAATTTTGGGATTTTATGCCTATTTGAAAATTGCAATATTTGATAAGATTCAAGCTAAGTTAGATAAATATAAATTTGTGGGATATATAAAAGGGAGTATTAGATATCAATTTTACCATTCCCTTAAGCAAAAGGTGTTTATCTTTAGTCATGCTACATTCCTAGGAAAAGAATTCATTCTCAAGAAAAATAGAGGGAGTGAGGTAGAACTTAATGAATTTTATAAACTTGAAGTGCACATTCAGATGGAATATGAATCTCAAGTTGATATATATGATGTACGTAACAGATATATAGTTCACCATATGCTAGTAGGATACCTCATCCATTAACCAGATTTGATATATGTATTGAAAAGGGGAAAGATAATGTGCTGCCTATAGAAGATGAGCCTACTACTCTTAAGGAAATAATATTTGACATTGATTCTTTAAAATGGTATTAATTCATGAAATCTTATGTGGATTCTATATATACTAACTAATAGGATTGTTCTTATTGGATACAGGTGAATTTTTAAAAGGAAAACTAACATGGATGATATTATATGTATGTACAAAGTAAAGATAATGGATAAAGGTTATAAATAAAAATGAGTTAATTTTGATGATTATAAAATTTGGTAGATGGATGTCAAAATAACATTTCTCAATAGGAATTTGCTTGAGGATGTGTATATAACACAGCTTAAAGATTTTCAATCTAAGAAGTTTCCTAATCAACTATGCAATTTGCAAAACTCTATTTATAGATTTAAGTAAGTGTCATGGATTTGAAACATCTATTTTGATGAGATAATCAAAGAGTTTGATTTTATTAAAAGTATGGATAAACCTTATGATATAAAAATGTTAATAAGAGTGCAGTCATATTCTTTTTTATGCTATATGTAGATGACCTATTATTAATTGAAAACGATATATCATTGCTCTAATATGAAAACATTTGTCCTTCTAAAAATTTCTCCATGAAGTATATAGGAAAGGTAACTTATATTTTGGAAAAAAAGATCTATAAAGATAGATTAAAAAACGGAAGCTTATTTGATCTTAGTCCACGTACAAAATAAAGTGCTAAAGAAATTTAGCATAAAGAATTCTAAAAGGGAATTCTTACTTGCATAGCATGGAATTCCTCTTTCAAATAGTATATGTTCAAAGACATAAGAAGAGAGAGACAAAATATGATTGAGGCAGAGTACATTTTAGTGTCTAATGCATCAAAAGAAGCTGTTTATAATAAGAGATTCATAAACTAAATTGGAGTGAACCATAACATTATTAAGCCAAAAGTATTGTACTATGACAATAACAGTGCAATATAATAGAAAAAGGAACTAAAGTCTCATAAATGATCTAAGCATGTATTGAGGAATTTTCACTTGATTAGGGAGATAATGAAGCTAAAATACATTATATTAAAGTGAGTGCCTACTAAAGAGAATCTTACAGATCCTTTAACTAAGTCATTGTCTTAGAAAGGACATAATCGACATATAGATGGATATAGTATTAGATAAAATTTAGTACAAGTGGAAGATTGTTAATTTATGCCATTATAGCGAATCAATTGATTAAATTTAATGTATGAAATTATTAATTTATTCAATAAAATCATTCTTTATCTTTATATATTTTTTAATCATATTTAATATTTAATATTAAAGATTAAATCTTGAAAAAATAATTATGCAATTGAAATTATAATGATATCCTGATTATAAGATTTAAATTGTATTTGGATGTTATTCCTAAATAATTCCTTATTTTAGTTCATTAAGATGGGATATTAATATAATGATAATGATTTTTATAAAAATTAATTAATCTTGTAAAGTTAAAGTATAAGGATGCTTAAATAAACGTGTGGGTGCTTATTAGAAAATAAGTTTACTAAATTGGTCCGATTATAAGGATTCCAAATAGAATATTACTTATGTGTCTATGGATGTCCTCATTATGATGGTTGTATGATTAATTCTTAGACTTGAGATTACTAAAGTATCTTACGTGGAAATTACTATATTTTGATGCTAGTTATGTCGTATTTTATTTAAGGTAATTCAATAGCACTTGGATATAGTACGAAGTATATAGATATATTTAAGTCAATAAAGGAATCGTCACTCTAAAATAATTAAGGAGAATGTTTTACTATTTTTATAATAAAGATTTAATGTGGGATACGGATAAAGGGTCTCACATAAAGAGATTATTATCGTTCTCATAGGTCTTTTAAACATTTTCTTTCGAGTCTTATATCTTTTATTTATCATAAACATTTAATATGTAATACTTTCCTTTTAGCTATTTAGCCTAAACATTTCCTTACTTAGCCTAAATATTTTCTTGTAATGACGTGTTTGATTTCTTTATATAATTGTCTTCTTCCTTGTGTGTGTATTTATTTACTTAATTTATCTTTTATTTTTACTCTTTACCTTGTTCTATTTTTATTGTATTATTTATTTTATTACTTATTTTATATTTTATTTACAAATATTTATTTATTTATGTATTATATTACTTATTTTTATTTATTTATTTATTTATTTATTTATTTATTATTGTTATTATTATTATTATTATTATTATCTTTTATGTCTTTTTTATTTTATTTGTTTTTAATTATTTTTATTATGTGATTTTAATATGTATATGTAGATTTATATTTGTTTTCTTTATTTCTTCATGCGAGTCTATGGAAAACAACCTCTCTACCAGTTTAAGGTAGGTTTGCATACTACTGGACCTCTCCAGACATCATATATTAGTGGGACTTTCACTAGCTTGTTATTGTTGTTGTTGATGTTGATGTTATATTTTCAAATATTAATTATAAATCAATAACAAATGGGTAAGAATGAACATTATTGGATTAAATAGAGTAGACACTAATTTATTGATTTATGTCTACTGGATGACGAAATGAATGAATTTTATGTTGTAACCATAAATGAACATGTTGAGTGAAACTACTTTAACAATCCTAATATTATAATGATACATATTGCTAGATGTCAATCTTAATCTATTATTATAAATTAGATAATTAGATAATTAAAGATGAACTAAAAGGAATTCTAATTTATCTAATTTTTTAATAATTGTCAATATATTAGGGACCTAATAGATTACACATACAAAGCATTTAAAGAGAGAATTAATTTAATTAAGTTGGATATAATCGTGAAATTTATGAAACTTTTGGAATTAAATATAAGATAGTTTGTTTTCTTAAGAATAAATTATAATTACGATTAGAGATAGACTTTAATTATAATTAAGAGTTTAAGTTTAATTTTATTAGAGAGAAACCCTAGTCTTTCTTTATGAAGGGAAGAGCACAAATGAACTAGTACTCCTCTCAATCCTTCTCATTATTGAGTTCTCTTTTCATCGTGAATATCATTAAAGGCTGAACGTTTAAAAGCTTGTGAGTAATAGTTTCATTAAAGAAAAAAATTAAAGGACATAAAATCAAGTTTGTATTTAATCCTTTTATTTTATAATTCAAGTCTCAAATTATTCTAGTAAAAAGATGTGATTAAAAATTATAAAAATTATAATGTTATGCCCATGATTTGATCTTAATTGATTTCCCAATAAGTTAAACTTAATTTTTTTAATTTTCTTTTTGGCAAACATAATAAGAATTGAATATACTGACTTGATGAGTTTGAAATAAAATTAATTCTTAGTCCAATTTGTTATTATATTAACAATATTTTATATTTATCTAACGATAGGGTCCAATTTTTGCAAGAACAAAATGTTGAGAAATTATGGTGAGATTTAAACCTACACGTACCAAAAGAAATACAAAAATATTATTTAATTTTATGAAAGCTAAGATCACTTTATATTCTATAACATGATTATTGTATAAATATAATAAATATAAACATAAATGGTACCTTATTATGAAGTTTGACCTTTTTCTAACAATTTTCCTTCAATCAATTTCTAAAACAGGTCCATCATAATTATTGTATTCGCGTACATATTTGACCTCTAATAGTATCCATACAAACTAGTTAAAAGAACTCTACTAGTGGTGTAAAAGAGGTAAGTAAGAAGTTTAGCTCTTTTAGAATCTATGCCTATTTATAATAAGACTTGAACCTTTTAGTAATTTAATTAAAATATAATTTTAATTTCAATTAAACTTTAATTAGAATTAGTATTAATTATAATTAAATAAATCAGCTCAAATAAGATCCAATATCTCATATTGGTCTTTATTTATTAAATTTATCATATTTAATCTTTAAACGTTCTCAAACTTACATTCAAATAAATCCATCTTGATTGAATTTCCTTTTCTCTCATCAATCGTTCCTCTTGTGTGAACGATTAGATTCTTAAACATATGAACAACTTATATAAATTATAAAATTGTACTACATATTAGATAAATTTAACTCTTTTAATTTATCTTTAACTCTCTAGTTAAACAATTTATATTTATAGATTAAGATTGGTGTCTAGTAAAGCATCATAACTACCTAAACAATAGGAATGTCAAAGTAGTTTTGAGTAATCTTTTCATACATGATTTTTCTATATAATTTAATCTTTTTCATCATATAATATTTTGATTAGACATAAAGTATAGAATTAATATTTACTCTATTTGGGTTCCAACTAGTTAATTATTTACCATTAATAATTGATTATATTAGTGACATATGAATACTATTTTTTAAAATGTCATTCCACTTTGATCGAGGATTTTATTTAGTAAATACTAATCAAGAACAACCAAGCATTATCCCTAGTCACTTTAGGGTGATAAATTTATATTAATCACTCAACTACCTCCATATAGTTCATTAAATATCTAACGAGTACCATTTGAACAATCCTTGACTAGGATATGTTATAAATAGTATCAAAATATTACAATCCCTGTATAAAATACTTTGGATATCTCAAATCAAAGGATTACTTTTATAATCATTATAGTGAGAATTTTAATAGACATACAAGTAATCTACTAAATAGAATTCCCATATCGAGTCAGTTCGGTAAACTTGTTTTTACTTTGGTCTATAACAACGACTACTTCACATGACATGTGGTAATCTTATGCTCTGTTAATATTCATTCTTAGCAAAATAACTTCTAAGAACAATTTATAAATAATATATAAATGTAATATGAATTTTATAATTATAATCTAATCATATTTTTTAAATATATATTTATCCTATAAACTTTACTTTATAATCAATTAATAAAACAAACATGCATAACATAAAACATATTTTAAACAATTATGAAATAAAAACTATAACCTATTAATTAGTTATATGACATAAACCAACACAAAATGAGATTCAACCTTTTTTCAGATTTAGAAAAGAAAGTGTGTAATTATAACAATTATTATTTATAGCTTACTTAACTTGTGCTTATATGCTGATCCCCTAAGCAAATTTTATTCGTGCCTCGCTAAAGGTTGTTTGTTCTCTTTTTTTCTTTCTTTATTTTTTGTCGTTTTTTTAAAAAGAGAAACATGTCAATAAAACATGTTTGTTTAAACCTGTTGCAATTTCTTGATTATGAAAATTAAAAAAAAACTACAACAGTTTTATGGAAATAAGAAAATAATATTTCTCTATATTTGACAATAGGTTTTCTTAGATAGAAAAACAACATATCCATATTTTCTTATCTCTATTATCATCTTCAACAAACCCATCTTGAAACCTACCACTATTTTTCGTCTATTGTATTGTCCCAAACTCCTCTCTTCCCTCTCATCTATTAAATGTAAGATTATTTTGGGTTAGTTATCCTTCTCCAAATCTTATTGAAAAATTTGCTCTTTTTTTCTCTTTTCTGTTGGTGCAGAAACCAACTAATTTTGGGCTTTTCACGAGGTGAGTTTTCTAAAACTTAACTCGTTATTTTTCTAATTCTATTGGTGACGATTATGTAAAATTATGTAAAATTGGTGACGATTATGTAAAATTATCACTGAAAAGACATTTGGTGATGATTTTCAGAAATCGCCACCAAACGTTTGTAGACATTTAGCTACGTGTTTTTGCTACGTTTTTGACATTGTAGCTAAAAGTAACCATTTGGTGACAATACTTGAAAGCATCCCCAAAGGGTCAACATTTGGCGACGAATTTTGAAAATCGTCACCAAATGGTCCACTTTTAGTGAAGTTTTTTAAATTTGTCACCAAATGGTCCACATTCAGTGACAATTTTTCAAAATCATCACCAAAGGTTCCAAAGTAATTTGCAATACATTTAGTGACCATTTGCCAAAATCGTCACCAAAGGGTTCACATTTTCCAAAATTGTTAAACTAACATTTTTATAATCTATCATTGTTAAGATATGTTTTATTGGAGATTTGTTTTGAATGCTTACAACTTATTGTTGAAAAACACTCACAATAAAATTTTAAGTGTTAAACAGTAGTATTAATTAGTCATTAATATTTAATAACAGTGCAAAACTTAGTTATAAAATTTTTATAATTGTATCAATATAATAATATGATATATGAAGTAGTACGAACTTTGAATTAGAAGGTTAACAATTCTTACAGTCATAGAACAAGAACAATAATGGCCCACACTCAATAGTACATAGCTTGAACCTAACTAGTAGAGAGGTTGTTTGACAAATTCTTATAGATACAACAATAAATCAATTTTAAAGATGAGTCCAGTTGATTACATCGATAAATGACAATGGTATAATTATTTTTTAAGATTCTAAGTGACGTGAGAGCCGGTAAAGGTAAATGAATCCCCGATGTCTGGATTCCGAAGAAGGGTCCTTGCACATTTGAAGGCACCAATTGGAACAATGATAGTTCTTGGCTCAAGTGTAGGGTTTTTCACACCTTCTTGTAACAACATTTCCACTATAGGTAAACTTGTAAAGGATACAGTGAATGAGTCACCAGATTTAGTATGGAAGACAAGTTCTCCAGTTGAACTGCTAGTACGAAACGGTTTACCTAAAACATAATCAGTATAGAACTTAGGTATTGGCAGATTAGTAAACCATTAAATGATCTGAAATTGGAGTGGCATGTATACGTGAATAGACCAGACGAAGTCTGTGGAATTGACGAATTTTCCAAAACAACTAATTTCCCTAATCTTTTACAAACCATTATGACATCGCTCTAGCTTACATGTCATCTTCGAGATTCAAGGAAGCTTAAAACAACATGTAGTATATACCATCAAATGTGAATATATATAATAGCTTCATAAAAGAAAATGATATGTACATAATAAGGAAAGTGATGTTGTTCA
Organism: Erythroxylum mucronatum; assembly: GCA_027563825.1. NCBI lineage: Eukaryota > Viridiplantae > Streptophyta > Magnoliopsida > Malpighiales > Erythroxylaceae > Erythroxylum > Erythroxylum mucronatum. The sequence goes on from JAOSBP010000206.1 coordinate 43,488,643, forward strand.
GATGATACTAAACACAGTGAAGTAGAGGATCGGCCATAGAAGGCAAACGATCATTTGTGTATGAAGTGGATATTTTTCTGCATTGTTTATTTCTTTAATAAGGACAATTTTGCCACATTCCTCCTAACGGAATGAATTAGTACCATCTAGAACTAGTCGTCATGTCAACATCCCTTGATTAATAATATTAAGAGGTATATTCTGCAAATGTTGATTTAGAATAAAATGATGATATGTTCAACTCTAATTTTGATGATAAGTGAAAGTAGTCCAGTTTAACACATAGACATCTTCTATATGCCTAATGATATGAAAGTTATCCTTACTAAAATTTCATAAATCTATTATGTAGTTTGTATCACATACAAAATTTAGAATTTAAAGTAGAATAGACATGATTATGTTCTTGATGTACAGAAATATAGTATTATCTGTATTGGGCTATATTACTATTAATGGAAATGAATAAAAGTAAAATATTCTTGAAGACCTTTCATCAAATAGTTATGAATCTTTGATGAGGGAAGCGTAAAGGTCATTGGGAAGAAGCCAACCCATATACAAATAACAAAGACAAACAGTAAATCATGTTCAAATCACAACCATAAACACAACCCATACATCAAATGCATAATTAAGAACTCACAATAAACACCTAAAGATATAAGTTAAACTTAGCACAACTTCTTTTGTATAAACAAAAGAACAATACCGATTTAGTTAATGGTGGTTCTTCGATAGTGATGACCACAATACAAAACCCAAATGGAAGATAGGAGATAGTGGTTTGCAGGTTGAAGGATTTTGAGAAATGTTGACGGCTTGAACGAGAACGGAGAAGCCTTTTTATTGTGGTTGCGATTGAAAAATAATACAAAACGACATCGTTTTTCTTATTTAATGGCACAATAGTCGTTTCTTGTTTACTGTAGTTGTTTGGAAGTACTATTAATTAATTTGCTGCAATCTATTGTATTTGGTCGACAAACGTCAGATGTAGCGACTAATAGATGGTTCGTTGCCAAAGCCTGCGAGTTCATAAATAATGTTTTATAAATTTATTTTCCTATTCCAAATAAAACATAATTTGAATTAAAAATTAAATTATTCAATTGAAAACTATTTCAAATTAATTTTTTAACCCTTTAAATAAGTTATAATTGACTTACAATTTTCAGAAAATTATAGATTTTATTTATTATAATTTAGAAAAACTAATTTTAGAAAATTATACAATTTAATTATTATAATTTAGAAAAAAAAACTATTTTTAAAGAAATTTAACAAGACATTCTAATATTTAGTGTGTTGCTATTTCGAACACATCATTACAAATTATTGTTTTGTTACATAATAGTCTATTTAATTTTGTTTATCTACCAAATTAAAATTAAAGATTAGTCATTCCCAAAAATTAAGCAAATGAAGAACAATTGCATATATAATTGAGAAGATAAATTTTACATTTTGTATGATGTATTAGGAATACATCATATATATTAATCAATTAAGAAAATTAAGAAAGTTGAGAGATTGCTTCGATTTTAGGCAACGATGTGGAAATTTGGTAGGAAATTGTCTACCATTTACGACTAAATGTGGTGAATGGTCACGGAAATGGCCTTCTGCGACTAAACTTACTTCGTCGCAAAAACCCTCGAGTATTTAAATTTAAATGTATCTTTTTATACAAATAATAAGGTTAATGGTGGATTAAGGGCTAAAGGGTACATATTGTCATATTAGTGATGAATATGGTAAAAATAAAATGTGGCTTGCATTCCTAATTAATTCAACTAATAACAAAAGGAACAAATTTTTAAAAATTTCTCAATTTTATTTTGTTTATCTACCAAATTAAAATTAAAGATTAGTAATTCCCAAAAATTAAGCAAATCAAGAACAATTGCATATATAAGTGTAAAATACAAAATTTTCATTTTGGTATTTGTAATAGAATACCTCATATATGTTAATGAATTAAGAAAATAAGAATGTAAAGAAAATGCTTAAGTTTTGGCGACAGTTGTGTATAATTGGTAGCAAATTGTCTACCATTGGCGACGATAGTTTTGTTTGTCGCAAATAGGTGAACAGGTTAAAACAATGAGTGGGACGACGTCGTCCCTGGGATATAAAGATTTTATTAATCATGTTAGCAAAAAGAAAGATTGTATTAAAAGGTTTAGTATTGGCAATGATTGATTTATTTGGTAGCAAAATGTTGTACAATTTGTGACGTTATTTGATTTTCGTAGCAAACGTTTAACATTTGGTGACGAAATATAGATTCGTCACCAAACGTACCGGATGAGAAAAATTAAACAGACGCTAGGAGACGCTAGGATGACATCGTTTGTGAGATGACGTTGTAGACGACAAACAATGTCGTCCTAGCGTTTGTTTCAACACAGATGTGCCAACCCTCCTTCTTCCCCCCTTTCAGTTATCAGCCCCCTTCCCTTTCGTTATTTCAAAACCCACGTTGCATTTTTGCCATATCTTCTCCTCTATCTTCTACATTGTGAACGAATCTTCTCCCTGCACTTGCTCTCTTCATTTGGTGAATAGTGTTGACCTTATTAACGACAATATGGAAATATATCATTTCCATATTTCCACTCCTTGCAAATCTCCATCTCAACATCTTCTCATTTTTGCCTCCAACGGCTTCTTACCATTCCAAGCTTCTCATATTTGTTATCTTCCTCATTTCATACAATCTTGTATCTATTTCCTTCTCTTTAGTTATGTATATATAGCTTCTTTGTAAACAGATCGTTAATAAGAGAACATTCAACAATTCAAACAATATTTTATATTTCTCTAGATTTACAGACCTTTTTATTTTGTTGTGTCGTTGAAGTCGAAAAAAGTATGATGGTTTTGTGTTATGTTTTGAGTTTGTCATCGATTTGTTTGCATTTATTGGTGATGATAATGGTTGAGTTGTGCAGATGTTGTGTTATTGTTGTTGAAGAAAGGGAAAACAAACGTTTTTTATTGCGTTCTTCAGTTGAATTTTACTTGCCAATAAGGTGTTCGACAAAAGTCCTGAATGTCATTATATGTTTTTTTTATTTTTTTCTCTTTAAAATTTTTGGGTTCTTAAAGGTGGTCTCATTACGTACCATATAGAGCCAAATATGATATCATTTTTAGGGATCAGGGGTTTACAACCACCAATCTTGATAAAGGGATAACAAGGACAATATGAAAGCAAGCACAGGAAGCTGATGATTCCATTTTCACTTTTCAAACTTGGTTTACTAATAATCCACAAGTAGTGTGGAGGTGGGCTACTTTCAGCTTCAGATACACAAATAACATGAACTACCCTTCTTATCTTCAGTGTTTTCACTTTCTAAGTTTCAACCATTCTCAAGTCAAGTGGGGTCATTGAAGTTCCCACAAGTAAAACCAACAAAAATTGTTTATTGTCACACGTATATATTTGTAGTTGAATAGTGGTTCATGCCTTCATTTCTTTTATGGATATAATTCTTACCTTGAACTTCCTTTTAACAATACAAAACAATAAAATGAAATGAAGTTGATACAATCCACAGTAAAAACCAGAAACAAGGAATGTGATTGTGAAGCGTTAGGAGGAGGGATATCATCAAATGAGTCAGCATAAAAAATAGAAAAAAAAATTCAATTGGGTAAAAGGAATTTGTTTATATATAGGAAACACAAGGGCTAATTTAAATATTCCTTTATGAAATTCAAACCCCCAACTTCTATTCATGGAAATTTGGCAGAGCAGTGGTTGGTCAGGTTTTGGGGTTGATGACTAATTGTCTATGATACTCCTTTTGATGCTCCATTATTTTAGTACCTTTTTTAACTTATTTAGAAATGTGTGAATACCTATTAAAATCTTAGAAGTACCATTGACCCCATGCAACGTTGCCTTCTGGATAAGATCCAATATGCAAAATTGTCCAGTGAATTGGGCATCGTTGTGAGAAATGAATTGCCTTGCCTTCAGCATACCAGGTAGTTGAAGTAAGACAACTTGCTCCAATATGCTTTGGACAAAGTTTCGGTAATATTTCAATTTATTTGATTATATGTATTGCGATTTTACTTAACAAAAGTAGTAAGTTAACTTACATATGTTCTTCACAGATGAAACTCAATATCGTTGATATCGACAACATTCATAGCCTTGTCAACGGAAGAGGATGATAAATCCTTTACAAGTTTAACATTCATAATGTTCTTTACAGTGAGAGATAATATTTGGCGCAGTATCCAAGTAATAAAGTAAAGAGAGAGGTTATAAGTAATGTTCCATATTCTAGTACGGTTGATAGCTTGATGTATATTTGGCTATGTACTAGGCAACACAGTGTATTCACCATTTGACTGTTTGGTCAATATCTAATTAACCTAGGTGTAGACCATCGGAATGCAGTCTAGCCAGTGTTGAGATACTTAAAGGAACTAAGGATTATATGTTGACATATAGCACAGTCAACATACTGAACCTCGCAGGGAATTCAGATTCAAATTTTAGCTATGTGTCCAAATGATCGAAAGTTCACTTAAGTTTACAGTTTTAAGTTTGCAGATGGTACAATGTTATGGAAGTGTGTCAAGTAGACACGGGTAACTTCCTCGACTATGTATGCAGAGTGCATGCTATGGGGCTACTTCACAAACGGTTTAGCTCAGAAACTTGATTTCTGAGTTGTCAGTGTTTGATTAAGTGGCTAGACTCTTTCGGTTGTACTGTGGTATTCTTCTTGCTATGGTGTTTAACAACAACAAAGAATATCACAGGGTCTTAGCATTTAAATTTCAATTTTTTGGCCATAAAGGTGTTGATATGAAAATGTGATATTAAGGTTTGGAGCATTTAAGAACTGAGAAAATGTTAGTCGGTCTTTTAACTAAAGGAGTTTGCCCACTTGTGTTTATGACACAAGTATACAGTATGGGTGTTTTGAAGTCCTTAAACATTGTTAGTTAGGGGATCGCTATATTTGCTCCATGTACATTTATACATTTGATATATTATGACGTTATGATGGTTCATCAATAAAGATGATCGTCGTTTATCCTTGGTAATACGTGTTATCGTATATCGTCATAATACGTATAAAAGTCTTAAGATTTTTGTCGATCTTAAGCATTTAAAAGTCATTGGGCATAAATACAGATTTACCTTGTACCTATGTCATTTAGACACATACAGTTTTAAACGGATATCTATAAAGTTTGAAATGATATAGGGGGATATAAGTTTTAAATCCCATAAAGGTTCTCTAATGCAGTTTAGCATTTATTTGAAAAACATAAAGGTTTTCTCTAATATAGTTTAGCATTTGATGAGAGGAAATAAGTTTTCTCTAATGCTTTTTAACATTCGGTGAGAGAAAACAAGATTTCTCTAATGTAGTTTAGCATATGCGGTTTAGCATAAAGTTAGAGAAATCGAGACTTACAAATGAAGATAATATAATTTAGATCTTAAAGGTATCATTCTAGTTTGCCACACTCTATCTCCCATTCATGTTAGTGAGGTATTAGGTATACGTGATTGTATTAAATCTGTGTCGCACATAACACATGCTTTTGATACTTTTTGGTATCGAAAGCCTAAAGTTATCTTTGAATCAAATGTTTTGTTTTTAAACCTAATCAACTAATTCAGTAGCGTGACTTAACCGAGTTTTTAAACTGTTTTAAAACTAGAATCAAAACTGCAATTAATACTTGTCTAATGGGGATAATGTTGGACAATTTTGTCCTTTCTCATAAAGTTAGACAACTATTAATTACATTTTTTGGTTTTTTAATAACTTATCCTTTAAGTTATGTAATTTTATCTAAATAAAGATAATAAGGTGGCCTAATAAATGATTTAAATCAATAGGTTGAAGTCCGTGTGAAAAATGGATCCTAATCAGTATAAATCGGACCCATATTAGCCTTGTGATAGAGAAGCTCAATATGAAAGCTATATATAAAAGTTAAGGTCTTCGGTAATTACTCATATCAATCGTAAGCATAAGAATTCTCTGACCCGTTAAGAGAGCTTACGTTTTGAGAAAAATATAGAAAGACTTTACCTGCGTTCCGGAGAGTAGTTCTCGTGAAGACGGTCGTGGATTCGCGTGCGTTTTAGCTTCAGAAAGCTCGTTTGAAGTTACGGAGACCAAAATCAAATATTTTCACATTTTTTCATTTCTTGCCTTTTCAGGTTAAGGTAATGTTACATATTACATCTCAATTTAGCCTACTTCGAGTGCGACCATTTTGACAATCCTCCTGAAAAGCTCGAAATCAGGTTCTGAACTCACATCAACGACACGCGAAGCTTTTGGGTGGTTTTCTCGTTGCTTGCTGCATTACAGAGGTATGGTTTGTTTTCTGATTTTATGAGTTACGTATGTCTTACTTTGTATCAGAAATTTTCACATTGACATGATATTCTGAAATTGACATACTTCGAATTTGTGTTATAGCGTTGCTCTGACTATATGCATCAAATTCAACGTTTGATGCAACTTTCTTGCCACTCACATTTATTTTTCAGATCCCAGTCCTTTGTGAGATGTAGTTTTGGTAGTTACTACGTGGTTAGCATCATAAGGGAAGAAAACCAGCAAAACAAGTTAAATAGTTGGGTCAGACTAAACTTAGAACTTACGGCTTGATCTCGTGCGTGAGTCCAAAATAATGTCAGTTTGAAAAGCTTTACCCAAAATATTGTCATTTTGGACTGGTAGCCGAGCTGTTCTAATCTTTTTGATGGGTCTCAGATCAGTCCCTGAAGCTCAAGCTCAACTTGAAATCTGATTAAATTGGATTTAATGCGTTGATTTCAGATTGGACTGGAGTAAGCTTAGACCCATTTGCCATACCTAGTTAACAGTAGGTCCACTGGTTCCTTTGAAGTCAACATGTTAGCGTTAAGAAAACATATCTCTATATCTCTACTTTTTTCCAGCTGAATCTATATTAGGTTCCATCTTAATTTGATAAAACTCCGTACGAATTTTTTGACCCATCAATGTCTATGGTCAACTTTTCTTAGTTGGACATTGAATTGTCAACTTTTCTTAGATGGACATTGCATTATTTGCTCATCTCCCTGTGCTTGAATACACACCTATGAGTAAGCCTCTCCGTTCTTTCAATAGCCTGGTTTGCTCCCGAGTCCACACTACTTTGAACCTTATCCACTACTCTGTTTCAGCTTGTGCCCACGTTGCTCGATGTATTGAAGTATCTCAATCAGGCCATGGTTAAATAATGATTCTTTGTCCTATTGGTTGATTAGGTGTGCCTAATATCATCTAGAGGGAGGAAAGCATGGGAATCCTGTTGTTTACCTAGAACTTGCATAAATTCGACCATTGTTATCTGGATTCCACTGAGTCTATATTTCTTACCAAAGAAAACAAAGTTGTGAGCGATGAAAATTTTGTTGCCACTATCAACTACTTGCACAATTGAGCACATGCAAATTTTTTATTAGATTACGCAAGTGCAGAACACTACTTTGACATTATTATTTATTACTTTTCTGAAAATGACTTTGTCAATCTGGGATATTGAGCTGAGATATGGTTCTATCTTTGACAATGTTGTTGCTACAGGACCACCCTAGGAACAATAGAGTAACATGGTTCCTGCTTCATGGTCAAAGACGATGATAATTTCAAAAAATCTACGAGCAAATACATTGTGTGAAATTCTTGGCGTCAACGACATAAACTGTCAGAAATAAGAGTTGTTAACAAATACTTTGGACAATTACTCTTTGATGCATAGAATAAGCAGAGGCAAAACAGGTCCATTCTGTCAGTCAAAATACGATGATGGAGACTGAAAAGGAAACTTGAGACCAGCCTACACCAGTGCACCACAGATCCTGGAGATAAGGCTCGCTTTAGAAGGGCTGGGGTTTAGGACGTTTTTATTCTATAATATCCCAACAGAAGAAGCCAACCTTTGGTGGTGTAGCAATCAACTCTCACGGTGGGTCGCGTTGGACTTATACAAAATTAAATTGATCTCTCAATCATGCAATCATGATCCTTCAAAATCTCATTAGCTGGCTTATGGACTTGTTCTGAACTTAAATGTTACTCCAAATAAAAGGACAACTTCACACTGCTTGAGAGGCCCTTTTAAGTGGAAGCAGTCAAAGCTTGCAGGAACGAATTAGAAAGCATCCCGAATAAAGACATCATCTGTCACACTATAGGCTCTTTCTTTTAAAGCTTCTTTATGAGGAGACAATAAAGCATCTTATTTGACAGTTGAACAAATCATAACGGGTAAATAAGGAAGTCTTGAACTCATAAGTAGATTTCCACAAGAAATCGTGCCTTAGCTTGAATTGTATCATTTCTAGCTTGAAGTGTGATCTTATGATAAACATGAACTTATTCCTGTATCTAGAAATCAAGATTAAGTGGGAGAAGGGAAGACGTGATGATGTGCCTCGTGACTCCTTTTTTAGTTTGGTGATTATAGAGGGAAACCATTGTAGCTGGGTGCACTTAAAGGCAAAGATTTGTTGTAATCCACCAATAATTTTTTAAGTTTGTTGAGTAAGTATAAAGATCACTCTTCACTGGAAAGAGAGAGGGAAGGGCAAGTTGCACTTAAAAAACCAGAAATTGTTTAGTGTGACCAAAAAGCTAGAGCTAGAGCTATTGCGAAGTGTCCCTTTCGTCTGACAGGCATCTTTTTCCACAGTCTGGTCTGGTTAACAAGAAGCTAGGGAGCTTGCCACCTCATGAAGGACAACAGTAGTTATGTTTGGAGGCTTTAATTCGGAATCTTAGTGTGGAGAAATTCATAGTACAGGTTTAATCTTAAGAAGAAATATAATTCTTGTGGGCTACAGCTAATTGTAAGGTTCTTACTTCTTGATGATGGCATCATTTCATAGTTCTACTGCTTAACATGGTGTTGCAAGTAAAACGTAGTGAACTATATATCAAGACTACTTTGATAGTCACCGAACCAACTCCTACTAGACGTACTTGCTGCCAGCTGAATCGAAATTCTGTCATTTGGTAGTCACCGAACCAACTCCTACTAGACCAAAGTTCACAAATCCCTTTATTGAAATCCTCTAAAATGGCGTTATTCTAGTTCAAAAGCTCCTTCGCCATGATCAACCGCTGCCCAGCAACAACCTTAGCTTAAGATTCATCGGACAAGGGATTAAATCCTCAATTACTCTTCTCCATCCACATGCAATAATTACCTCACTTTCTGGTGCTGTTCATTGCTCTCACCCTTTTTAAGTGCTTGTTGTTTGATTGTGTCCCGAAAGAGGAGGCAATCTCTCTGGCACCTCATCATGCCCAGCTAGTTTATTTAGATTCAATTCTTTTTAAAGCTTTTATCTCAGTACAATGTCGACATACACATGGTACAATGATTTGGGTGTGAAATGAGGATTAGGTTCATGATTACTGCAAGCATTTTGGATAAACTAACGAGATCCTGTTAAGGCCTGTTCTGTTTATCTCCAGGTGAAATGGGAAATTTGTTTCTTATGTAATAGCCGACGCCACCTTGTGTTTTTATAATATTATAGTGTTGGATGTGTATTACGTGATGTGGGTAAAGCCAATGCCACCCTGCCATTGCATGCTGTGCGTTTGGAAGAAACTTTCAAACAGGTCAAGTATATGTAGGAAAGTAGTGTCAAAGTGGGTGAACCATTCTTACGCTTAACAGTACTTCCCTCGATAAAGTACATAATTGATTGCGTCCAATGAAAAATCTATTGTCCAGGGGATAGATAGGGACCCATGACCAGAGAAATGTGGAACATAACTGTCCACACCCCCACAAAGTCAGCAAAACTCCAAAAACCTCCACAAAACAAAAGCCGAAGATGGGAAGGTGCCAGAGAAGCAAGCCCACATTGCACATGCATTTCTTTTAATTTTTACCATTTCTTTTTCTGGATCAACACCTCCATTAATCATTGCACGGAATGAATACAAAAATACAACAAAGGGACCCATACGCTCTATTCCATTAGTGGAAGCCAACACCTCATACATCATCTAGTCGCATGCCTCATCATCTCATACTCCTTTTAATTCACACAAACTTAACTTTGTGTTTGTACCCTGTTGTCTCAATTTCTGAAAACTATACCTAATTGCCATATTTTTTCTGTCAGAATTTGTTACATAGTCAACTATAAAACTGCATTTTTTTTGGCTTTATATCCCTAGCATTTTCATCTTCGACTCGACTGTTAGTTGTTTAAAGAGTTAATATCCCATTCCTATTTAACATAACTTATTATTGAAAATTTATACTCCCTCCTATTTAAAATAAGTGTCGTTTTAGAGGGATATACACTTATTAAGAAAGTTAATGAAATGCCTGATATATACTTATTAATTAAATGTTAAAATGTCTTGAAAATATAATCTGTGTAATTAAGATGTAAGAGAAATTAAAAGGTAATTTTGGAAGTAAAATCATAAATATGCATAAAAAGTCACCAACAACACTTATTTTGAATAATTAAAATTTCTCTAAAGCGACACTTATTTTGAATAGAATGAAGTAATAGAATTTTTATTTGTGTTTAGTATTTTATTGGTATCCTCTATTAGTGTTGCATGAAAAGGTGAGTGGGAAATTGAAATAAAAAATATTAAATGTAAGTCCAAAAATTAAGAAAAAAAGAAGATGTATTTTTTAAGGAGCAGATTAGTGATTATCATAATTATGTCAGCCAATCCCCAAACCTTGATGATAATATGGGGTCTAATCCCAATACTTCACAAATTCAGGATTCAGGAATTGGTAAAGGTTCCTGAAATTTACGTTGCAACAACCACATAACAACAACAAAGTGAAGGATGGGTCTCGCTGCCCCTAACCCCTTTTTATTTCTCTGTCAGCACTTTATGTAATGTTGCACATGGAGAACTATTTCAAAGGTAAGCGGGGAGACATGTTTATGGACAGACAGACACAGGATAGGCAAACTGCTCCGAGATTCCATTAAAGTGCCTTAAATTACTTGCGCATGCTCGCTTTGAAACAACCCCTTATGGGTTAGAATGATCAACTCATGGTTCGTCGTAGGTCACGGGTTGCGATTTTACCTAAAACTTGTAACATAGGTTAGTTATAATATATAGTGAAAAAAATGCTAGCTTTCTTTCTTTTTTATTTAATTCTAAACACTAATTTAATAAATCATTATATACTTCCCTCAAAAAAAAATAATCATTATATACATCTCGATGATTACTACCGCTAAGTCACATGGGTTAGGTTGGTCTAGACGGGAGACGAGACACATGTAACCGAATGGTGCACGCTTGGGTGGACCAATCCAGGTGTTGTCTTAACTAAGTTAATTGATACTATGCTTATAACACAAGGTTGTAAATTATGACCATAAGCGGCGCCGTAGTTATAAATTACTCCCTCCTGTTTAAAATAGAAGTCGAGAGATTTTAATTATTCAAAATAAGTGTTGTTAGTGACTTTTCATGCATATTTATGATTGTACTTCTAAAATTACCCTCTCATTTCTTTCAAATCTTGATTACATAGATTATATTTTCAAGGCACTTCAACATATAATTAATAAGGGTATATCAAACATTTCATTAACTTTTTTAATAAGTGTGCATCTCTCTAAAACTACTTTTACTTTTATTTTAAATAGGAAGGAGTAAAAAAATTAATCCAAACTCGAATTTAATCTAAAATTTACTGTTTGCACACAAATTTAAATGTTTAGGATTATGTTAAAAAAAAGTTCAAATCATAAAAGTCACCGCCTGTTTTACCTAAGGCCTTTGGAATTGGAATAGAACACAAGGGTGTAAAACTAGGGAGGAGCTACATCACATGGGTAAAAAGCACAGATTGGTGATAAGAGCGAGCGAGGCAATTATAAAATGTGGGTATTGAGGCGTGCCTTGCTTTGATTCCTTTATAAACCATCGACAGGACAGACACCTCACCAACTCATCTCTGTTCCGTTCTTTTTCCGTTCCGTTTCCTTCCTCTCGTCTCCTCCTACATAAATTCCTTCTCTCTCTTTGTCAAAGCTAATCGTCGGAATATCTTCATGTCCCTAGACGATTCATCGCTCTTATAATTATTGAATCTCGAGTTCTCTGGATCAGGAGTGACGAGGATTTTTGTGAATCGAATCGAATCGAATAATCTGGAATTTATCTGCATGGCCTCCACCCAGATCTCGAATCCGGTAACCAACAACGCCAGCACCGATCGGTTCAGGAGAAAAAAGAAGAAGAAATCTCTAGAAGCACTGTCGAAACAGATCCAAACACATACACACGCTCAATGGAAGACTGAAGCTCAGCAGAAGGTCTACTCCGATAAACTCATTCAAGCCTTGAGCCAAGTTAGCCTCTCTCCTTCCTCTCCCTCCGCCCCTCGTCGAGGCCGCGCCGTCCGTGAAGCCGCAGATCATGCTCTCGCCGCCGCCGCTAAGGGGAGAACCAGGTGGAGCCGAGCGATACTGACCAGCCGGATCAAGCTTAAGTTCCGGAAGCAGCACAAGAGGCAGCGAGTAACGGCGCCCGCTGCGGGAGGGAGTGGCGGCCGGTCGAAGAAACCGAGAGTGAGCGTTTTGAGGTTGAGAGGCAAGGGTATGCCGGCTGTCCAACGGAAGGTAAAGACTCTTGGCCGGTTGGTTCCGGGTTGCCGGAAAGAACCGCTGCCGGTGATTCTTGAAGAGGTTACTGATTACATCGCTGCTCTTGAGATGCAAGTTCGCGCCATGAGCGCTCTCGCTGACCTCCTCTCTGGCTCCGCCGGCGCTTCTAGCTCGTCGCCAGCGACTTAATTGCCAGATGTCGATTTCTCTCCTCTTTTTTTTTGGCCTTTTTTTTCATTTTTATCATTTTTCTTCTACATCCGTTATCTGCAATCTCCTGTTGAATACAACTTGTCTTCCTTCTTTTTCCTTTCCTTTTTCTCTTTTAGTTTTTGTTTTTCGTAACTCTTTCTTAGTTATGTTTTTATCCAATTGTAAAATTATTTTTTTAACCTTCCTTTCTGTTAGTTCTATAACCAATAGGCAATAGCGGATGGTTTAATGCCCCTTGACGTAGTTTTATTTATTTGCTGGTGAAAGCATCATTTAAATTATTATTAAAAAACACAACTTCAAAATTTTATTAAATATATATCTAAAAAATATTAATTATATAAAGCAACAACATTTTAATTTGCTCTGACTTATTGCAATAGGGATGATACCTTAGGCTTTGCTACATTAGTGGTTTTAAGAGTGTTATTTCTGATTGATGTTATTATTTGAGCATTATTCCTGCATAAGTCCAAAAACTGTTAACCTTAAATTTTTAAATATACTTTTAAAAGATGCATATTAAATAATAAAAGTAATGTGAAGTACACTTAATGGTAATAATAACAATAAAATAAATAAAAAGTATTTTGGGGTTACCCATTAGATAGTTTTTTTTTTCCGAGATCTTAAGAGGGTCAAAGTACCTTTAAGTCATCCACATTCAGACTAATCCTCGCTCGAATTGGGTAGATCCTTTACGAGAAGCAAAACTTTAACCTCAAATTTTAAACAGTCTCATATATGAAAAAGGTTTGAACTCACAATTTCACTTACGCCAAGAGAATCCACGCCATAATTTTCTTTAAAGCAATGTGTTGCTATGGCCATTAATTCGTCTCTTATTTTCTCCATTTAAGGTCTAGTAGATACATGAAATTTGATCTTAATAAAATTTTTGTATGTTTGAATTAGTTAAATAAAGCCTTTTCATGAGTCCTTGGAATTATAAATCTAAAGAATTTACATATCTTTTAAACTTTTTAAATAATCACTAAAATGGGGTTTAATTATTATATAATTTAGTTAGATTGTTCACATATTTAAAATTATACGAAATTACATTTAAAATAATTATTATAAATTTTTAATAAAAATCAAGTTCAAAAAATAATTTTATAATAAATAACAATTTGTAAGTTAAATATTTGAATAAATTATTTAATAAAAATTATATAATTTTTATAAATTTCAAGATTGGTCAATATTTATCGTATTATTTGGTTATTATCATCTCATATTTTTTTCTTATTAAGTATTTATTTTTTGTTTTTATATATTTTTTAATATTAATTTTTTGATATCAATCTTTCTCTTAATTTGGAGTAAAATTGTATAATATTGAATCTCTTCGTATCATATCAGTGAAATTTTTACCGAATTATTGTTATTGTCTAAATTTTAACATGGATTAATATCCATTTTCAAATTTTTAGATAAATTACAACTGCGAAATTTTTGAACTAAAAAGAATCTTTGAAACTTAATTCAACAATTATATGCCGACACAAGGGGACCACTTTAAAAATAAGGACCCTCCTGGGGAGGGGGGGCTCGAAATGGAGCAGGTGACACCTATGAACCCCTTCCCAATCTGAGGAGAGCAACCTATCTATCAATCACTATAGTAGAGGCACACGAGTGCTGTGTTTCATCACTATCAAGCATTCAACAATGGCGATTTCCTTCAAATTTTCAGGGTTCATGCAGGTGGGTTGAGATTGAAATTGAAGAAGAGGGTCTCGTATGGGTCTATTTCAAATTTCTCTGCATGGACCCACAGTTTTATTCTCTGGTCTAAGCACACATTAAAAGGAGTCTCTCAAAAGTTGCACACATCATGTTTTTTAGTGAGAGCACATGGTTTGCATTCATTTAGTTCAGCCTGTCACTTACAGACAAGCCACCCCATCTAGTTCTAGTGGCGGACCGGAGGCGGTGGAGATAAGGATGGTAAAATCGACACATTTAACCCAACTTAATGATTTGTTAATTATTATTATTTTATTGTTTCAATATATATACATATAAATATATACACTGAACATCTCAAATATCATCGCCCTTGAAGGTGTGACTCGATGGTTGAGAGTGAAGTTTAACTTCGGTTAAGTCTCAGGTTCGATTTCATGCTAGTCTCTCTTGTAAGAGTCTGAGACAACCAGGGTTTCACCTGTAAGTGGAGAACTAGTTGGACCCTCGATGATGAGGTGTGTCCGCTTAATCCGCCTGTGGAATGGTGCATCAATTGAGCTCTCAGAGAGGTATACCCGCTTAGCCCACCTACAAAGTTTTCTCGAATTCAAAAAAAAATCTTCGATATCATTAGACCTTCACTAGATTGTTATTGTTGATTGAAATTTATTTGAATTAAAATTAATTAATTAATTAAAATTTGACTTAAATAGTTTAATTATATTTAATTAAAATAATGTTATTTTAATATATAATTTAATTAAAGTTTTATTCCAATATAAATAACCCTTTAGCAATATGATCTCACATGGTCTCTATGTACTTGAGGAGTGGCAAAAGCAAAACAAAGAGAAAAAGAAGAGGATTGCTTGTCTGGCCTCCCCTCCACAATACTACCATATTATGTAAGGGCTAAGTACTTGGGTTAACTAGGTCTTAAAGAGTTTGGGTATATAGAAAGTTATGTGATCAGAATCATTTTAGCCTGTGACCTCTAATCTAGCCTTGAGCTTAAAGTGGAGGCAAGTTTCCATCATTTGAACAAACCACCAGCACCACACACAACTTTTTCCAAATATACCCTAATTTCTTTTTTTATTTTACGAAATTAATTATTTGGCAGCTAAGCTACAATTTTTCTTTTTTATATATATTAGGTATCCTAACTTTTTTGCGAGACTAATCCTAAGCTCCTAAGACCCCACACTAATAGGTCTAGAGGAGGTAAATCTGAAACCTCAAGATTTCTCAGATTCTTACGTAGTTTGTACACTTTTGCACACAAAGAGTTGTCACATACTAATTGGTTAGCTGCTAATTGATCACTGGCTCTACTTAGGTTCCCAACAGCTTCGGGTTTCCTAGTGGTCTGATTTGTTTCAACTCTTTACTTAAGGTTCTCCTTTGTAAGAGGTCTTGAGTTCGAATCACAAAAAAGAAAGAAAGAGAAAATTTTCTTAATCTATTAAATAAAAAAATGATTGTCATATAAATAAAGTTTGAAGATATTCTTCAATAATTGATCTAAACAAAATCAGTTGTTGTTAAATCACTCGATTAATCAATGGAAAATCCTTTTTTTCATACAATTATATATATCTTTAGTTAGTGACTTTTGCACGTGGCAATGCATTAGTTCTATCGGCTGCTCCTACGTAACATCAAACACCTAAACCTTAGTTTACACGCTAATACTTATTGTATGTATATCAACGAATACTAATTAGAATCTTAATCAGCTTAAATGATACCATATATGAGATTAATTTGTAAAATTTCACAATTACTATAACCCATGATTAAAAAAACTTAATCGATTCAACCAATTTAACCATAAAAATCTTAAACCGTCTAATTTTTAACAATCAACTTTAATAACTTTTGTTGTAAAAACTGAACAATTTATTAATCATTTAGTCGATTTTATGACGGTATAATATCAGTTAAATCTTATATCTCTTGTCTTATTGATTACCGATATCTTCGAATATTAATTATAAAATTATGAGACACCGAGTGCTCTAATAATATTACATAATAAATTTTAGCTTTATTAAAAAATTTAAACAGAAATTAATTAAATTGAACATATAAAAAAAACGAATATCATGTTCTTAATTAACCGAATCAGATCTAATTAAAAAATTGATAAAATAATGTGTAGCTAGGTAACTATCCTTTTCCTGATGTCTGTCTCTTCTTTCGGCTTTTGCATGAAATTTTATTATCAAAGTGAGGAAAAGGACAAGAATTAAAAGGATTCTCGCATGGAGGAGTCATGGCTTTGTCCACAAACTCAAAGAGAAAGTATAAAGTAAAAGAGGAAAAAGTAAAGGTTCTCCAATTCCACATTCCATACCAAACATATATTATTGTGTTTTTTGAAATAGTGATTTTTTTTGTTCAATAGTTATAAAATTAATTGACTATTGGATATTATTTTATTCTCTAATCTTTAATTATTATATCTTTAAATTTAATTTAAACCACAAATCTATATAATCAATTCTACAGTATAAAAATTTTATAGTTTGATAATAACCTATGATTAAGAAAGAAAACGAGTTATTATGAAATAAATAATTGACATTAATAGAAATCTTCAAAAAAGGAAAGTTGCTTTTTTTTTCTCAAACACACTCCAATAATTACTAACTTGCAAGTGATTAATAACTATGAAAACTTAAGGCTATGTTTAGTTGAGTGTTAATAAAATATAATATATCCAAAGCTACGAACTCCATTTCTTTGGCACTTTTCCCGTAGGAGAGCCATTTCTAACTGGCTAAGCGGGAGCACTAGAATGATTGAATTATTGCTGGTGTTTAAGTCTTTTATTTGGAAATGGTTGGGTTGCTGGTGATTTAGTCTTTAATTTAGCCTTTTTGAATGCTGGACATGTTTTAGTCTTGTTTTGTGTTTGTATGGTGAGGGGCATGTAACGCCCCAAATTAGGAGTTAGAATAGTAAAGGATGTTTGTACGAATTACGTTTGTTATTGCGTATTGATTAATTACTTAATTGTGCTTCAGTATTTTGGCATGCATTCATGGCATTTTCCGGGTCAATTGATTTAATGAGATTTCTGATTTGTTCGGACATTCTTAATATAATTTTAGTAATTTTTGTATACTTCAATGATTTTTAGAAATTGTTGGTGACGTATTTAGTATTTTTTGAACAATTATTTGAAAGTCATTATTTTATGACGAAATTTTTGGTGAATTTTTGGAAGTTGTCTGGAACTTCTGGGTATTTATTTGCTAGAAGAAATCATCCGAAATCATAACCATGTTTTTGGTTATTTAATAATATTTGGACCTATTATCCAGCGACAAAGTGACAGACAGCTGTCTTGCATACACGTCTTCACGCCTGGATTAGTTAAATAGGGCATTAACGTTTTTATTCCTCACCGACTTTCATCAGTATAGCTAGCTGTCCATTTTGTTGAAGCTGGAAAGCTGGTAAGTTGAGTTTTAAGTTTTATGGTGTTCATGTTTTTGTTTTTGTTCCTGATCATGCTGGATTTGCGGGAGATAGTTTTGAGATCTTTGGAGTTTAAGTTGTTTCTGATGTTTTCGATAGTCTAGAAATGATATATAGCTGAGTTTTGAAGTGAAGTAGTTAAAGAAAAAAATGAAAGAAAATCTTGTTGCTTCGTATGGATTGGTGAAGAAGATGATGAACAGTGTTGGTGCATAGTGTCGGTGAACAGTGTGTGAACAGTACCGGGTCAAACAGTAACTACGCTACAGTATCCGTACGTATTTGTGAACAGTAGTATACATATTTGTGAATAGTACAATAGAGAGAAATACTTAATACATTTATTCCCATAGATATAACATTAATTCTCAAATGCTATGCCAATAAGCAACATAAGGATCATAGGAACTACTAAGAAGAGAAAAAAAGTG
>JAOSBP010000206.1:43507222-43534024 GCA_027563825.1 Erythroxylum mucronatum
ATCATGTTATCCCTCCCAAATAACAATTTTATAATATTACATTCATTTAAATTTTATTTCATTATAAACCATTCAATGTAATTAAAACTTACGTCCACCCAAACATACCCTAAGTAGGTAGCAAGGGATTAAATTATCGTAGTCATGAAAAGCTAATTATGTAGCAAAGGATTAAATCCCACGATAATAGTAATTATAATTACAGTTAGTAATTTAAAACCCTTTTAAACATTAATATGAGCTAATTAGATAACAAGACAATATAGCAAATAGTTTTGATTATTCTGATCTATTTCAGTTCAATCTAATTCAAAATTAATGAAATAAATTTATATTAATTGAATTTTAAATTAAATTTGAGTTTAAGGTACAAATCAAAGTATACTTTAAACCATTCAGACATTTTATTTAAAATAACGTCGTTTTAATTTAATCATAATTAACTTCATATCATATTTATTGGCAAGCATGTGATATGAGTTAAGTTTATTGTCGCTTAGATCCAAAATATTAAATTAAAATTATATTATGTTAATCTTAAAATTTTAAATTTATAGATTGAAATAATACACTAAAATATTGCAAGTTGAGTTTCAACATATTCTTACTTTCAATTAATTATTATTTTTTAATTTTTTTAATCTCACCTCAAATCGAATCTTCGATCTTTTAATTAAAAAACTCTTTCCTTTTCGACCAATTAAACAACCTTAAGGCTAAATTTCTTTTTTCCAATCTTATCTTTAATTCAACCTTCCACTGGCCAGACTAATCTCGTAGAGTAGTTTTGCAGTCTAATCATAAACCTGTTTGCAACTTGCACAATAATTTCTCAATCATTGAAGTGTTAAGACCAAATTAAATTAAGGGTCACACCTAATTTTGTGATTATCACCTAATTATACCTCTTCTTCTATATCCACACACAAACATGATATTTGAACAAATTTTTCCTTGGATCCAATTGTATAGATTCAATCGAACTTAATTCGAATTTAAACATACTAATTTTTTCGAGATCGAACTCGGGTATTAAAATCATGAATCTCACTTGATTTAGTGTCATCATACTTTAGTTGATCTAAGTGTTTCAACATGTGATCTACAAAATATTTTGATGCACAATTAATGAATAATGACTACAAATTCCCAATTATTTTAAAAAAGTAGTTTTAATTCTTGATGATTACGACTTGTTTAAGAGTACATTTACAACAAAGTTTTAAAGCGGGTTCAGATCCAATATCCATTTTAGAAGAACTTAAGATCCATAACTATTAGTCGAGAGCTTGGTCCAACGGTTTTGTAAGACAAAGGCCGCGTCGTTTGGAGTCGACATCCTAGTCCTCAAGTCTTCCTCTCCCCAAGGTGGGGCACAGAGTGGGTTCTTCTTCTACGCCAAAGACAGGGATCGGATAAAAGCAGAGAACTTGAAGCACCGAAAAGGCATAAACCATCCTCGCCTCCATCTACAATCGATCAAGAAGAAAAATGGCGTCATCATCAACATCAACGGCGGAGAGAAGGGGTATACCGGGGGCACAGTTCGTGGAGGATGTAGAAACGTATCTCACTCAGTCTGGACTCGATGTCAACTCTGCTATGTCCTTCCTTCAAGAAAGGTTCTTCCTTTTCCTATTTCACCTTTTCCCTTTATCAGTTTTCTCTTATTTCATGGAATTTGCTTGATTTTGTGACTTCCCATCAGTTGTATTTGTTCAAATTTCAATCTTTTTGCTTCTGTGATCGTGTTTGTAGTTAAAATTCTGCTTTTTTTCACACACCCAATTGGACTTCTTGTCTCCTGGTCTTGTTAGATATTGCCATTCTTTTACTCGGTGAATACTTAGTTACTAACTTACTATGAGTGTGTGTCCCTGATTACTATGTTCAGTTTAGACCTGAATGGTGATTTAGGTCAAAGCAGCTGTCTTAACTATTTTGCCTTTAGGGGTTTAAGTCTAGTTGGATGAAAAATTCAGTAACTTTCTCATTGGTGTCTGTGATATTTACTTCTGCAGACTTCAGCAATATAAATTGGTAGAAATGAAACTTCTTGCCCAGCAGAGAGATCTTCAGGTAGGTTGCTGTTAGTATTTAATGCTACCTGTGTGTATTGTTGTGACGGACTATCACTATCGACAAGGACTTCATTGCAATATGATTCATTAAGTGCAAGGAAAGAAGGAATATTGTAGTTGTAGTGTTTTATATTTGAACCAGCCAAATAAAACTTGTATAGTGTAGTTTCCTGTATAAGAATTCTTGTTATATTAGCAAGCTGATCGTTGTCGGTAGATTTAAGTTGCCTGTGAAGTAAGTGAGGATGATGAAATAAATCTAAAAAATGTGACCCTTGGATGGTGAAGCTCAAATTTCTTTAACCTCTAACGGTCTGATTATTCCATCATTATTCATTAACTTAATTAATTACCAAAAGCAGAATGCTACTTTATCACCAGATAAGTTAATATGTTCTAACCCATTCTTCTTATTGCTGGCTGTTTTGTGGAGGGAATGTCATTTCCTATGTTGGAGAGTATTAATGAAGAGATGGTGATGAATAAAAATTTAGTTTTCTTTTGTTTCTCAACCTTCTGAGATATTCATAGATTTTGAGTTTATGTTATTTGATTATTCTGATTTTTAGGCAAAGATCCCTGATATTGAGAAATGCTTAGATGTCGTTGCCACTTTGCAGGCGAAGAAGGGTGCTGGTGAGGTTCGTGTCTGTATTCCAGTCATCCTTTATTCTGTTTGTACCTTCACTTTGATGCACATATTTACATGGTCTCAGTGAATTACATTTTTGGGAAGGTTTTCAGGTTCCCATCGTCACTACCAAGTCTGAGCTTTTTCTTACTTAGGTTTGAACCTAATTAAAACTACCATATTCTAATGTCCTAAGAGAAGGACCAAGTCTACATGGGTATGTAAGTTTGCGGAATGAGAGATCTCTCCCCAAAAATTATTGAACTGCTTATGCTTATTTGCAATTATCTAGAAATGGCTTTCCTATCTTTTGTATATGCATGACAATGCCTCTGAGCTTGATCTGTCTAACTTCGGATTCAGGAAGTGTGTAAACTTCTACCAAACCATCCAATCCTAGTGTAGTCCACTCCAAGATGTTTCAGATCTTTCTCTCTTAAACCTTCTCTTCATCAGATGTCATGACTTTCAACTGTACTAATGGAATTATCTTCGAAATGTCGATTTAAATGTTAACTTGCCGTATATATAATATTCTATTTTCTGCATTGTGTTGAATTCTGAATTCCAAAACCATATGCACTGCATTACGGCTTTTGATTCAACCAAAACAGTTTGTCCCTTGTTGGTTCTATACTTCTGTTCATGTATAGTCCTCTATGAGATGAGGATGTGTAATTCATATTTGAAGTCCTTGCAACCTTGACTTAAAATGCACATAAAATTTAGTGATGTGCTTGGAGATTATCGTCATAGAACATATTTAGCACCATGTATTCTGCATTGGACTAAAGTAGATGCATTGGATACCGTTGTCTTGACGAGCTTACATCGCATGTTTTATGTCATCCATTTTTTCATCCTTTTTTCTTTAGAATCTGCTCCGACAAGTTAGGCATTGCATCTCCATTTTCTATGCAGGCACTTATTTCTGATTTTGAGATATCTGAAGGCATATATTCAAAAGCTAAGATCGAGGGTGCTGAGTCAGTGTGTTTATGGCTGGGGGCAAATGTCATGTTGGAGTATTCTTGTGATGAGGTTTGAATTTCAGCTTTAAGATCAATGGAACAAACAGTTTCTTTTTTCATATCCAGCCAAGTATGCATACTAATATTTTTTTTATAAAAAAAGTAGCTGTATTAACATCTTCAATCCCACTGCATGCAGGCTACCGATCTCCTAAACAAGAATTTAGATAACGCTAAAGCTAGTTTAGAAGTTCTAATCGCTGATCTACATTTCTTGAGGGATCAAGTCACGATAACGCAGGTAATGTGAAAGTTCAGGTCTTTATTGGTCTTTTTGGACTAATGTGATGACTATACGTGAATGTTCTGAGATTCTGGGATATGCAGTTACATATTGTCCCTTGATAACCTTCAGAAAAGAGTTTCTTGTTTTCTTACTTCTGAAGCAACTACTGGCAGGTCACTATCCCTCGGGTGTATAATTGGGATGTTCACCAGCGCCGGATGCGAGAAGCCGCCGGTGCCGCTGAAGACACATGAAACAAAAGCTTTAATCCATCCAAGAATCAGAACTGACCATGTATCTTATTACGAACTATTGGCTAATCTCTCCTTGCCTTTTCCAGTTAGGACGAATTGCCTTTACATTTCCGGTCGTTATGATAATAGTTTCCGGGTCCTATGTGGATGGACACGATCCCAAATAACGGTTCATCGTAGCACGTATCTGTGTGGAAGAAACTCACTTTGTTTCTTAATCTTTTGGGGCCAGTCCTGATACAACTTCTAGGCTTGAAGTGAAACATACCAAATCACCAGGATAAGCTTTGGAGTGTTCCCTTTTTCTTTTTCTTGTAAGCTATTAGATTTTCAGTACAAATCTATGCAGCAGGCACTTTTGTTTATTTTCTTCTTCTGGGTCTTTAATGATCAACTACTTGAATCAATCCCTTTTCAAGATAATCAGTTTAATGCACTTCATAATTCATAAATCAAGTGGTCCAAATAAATAAATGCATGAACATCAACACCACAAGTGTTCTATAAGTGATTGGCGTTTACAACCTGAACTTGAATTCAGATAACAATTATAGAATGGAAAAGTTCTTTCTTCTCATGCTCAACCTGCCAAGGGGACCATAGAAAAAGACCTTTCTAAGTTTGAACTCAATAGAATTGGAGCTGTCAGCCCCAGATTAGATCAATTTGTTATGATTGATCGGATCGATCTTGACTATCAAAATTAACATGCGGATGAAATCGAATCCGAACTAACGTATCATTGTCCGGATTACAATAGAATTTTCTTGCGTTCACAACCATGTACAAATTTGTGTACTTTTTATATCATATAACTATAGATTTTGTACTTTTGAGGAGTGTGGCAAACGCCATGAAAGTTGCAGGATCTACTCGTCCTTTGATCCGTGCAATTTGTAGGTAAACAGTCCATTCTTTGTGTGGACAAACCCCTTGACAGTTTCTGTTCCTTGAGGATATGTGTCTACATTCTACAAGCTGTTCTCACCTCCATTTATAGATGTCGGCTAACGCTATTTAATTGTCGGTAAAACCTTGTCCAATTGTCGGTTCTGAAGCCCAGTTGCTGGTAGGATTTGATTTCACATCAAGCCTTCCGCCTATAAATTATACAGAGGACAAGAATAGAAAATGAATTATGTTTTATACAAGTGAATGAATAATTGTGTCTCATTTTAGTTAAAAATCAACATATTTGTGTATTATATGGATGAAATTTGGCTATAATGTAATTTTATCTTCATTAAAACCTCAAATGAGACAACTTATTAATGCATGTAACTCGGATTCAAGCTTTTTCTTTTTCGAGTTTAATTCGAACAATCGAACGATCTACAACTCAATCAAATTTTCAAGTTAAACCAAAATTATATTTTAGTTGAACTTATTTCGATTTAGAATTTAATCAATTCAACTTTGATGTAGTAGCTCAATTTGGGTCAGATATGGCAATTAGTCAACTCAAAATTAGACCAAATAATAGAGCAAGGGAGACGAGTCTAAGAAGAAAGTTTCAAAGAGACAAGTTACAGTCTGATAATGGCATCATGGCAAGAGTTGACATTTGGAACATAAAAGCGAAAGAGCTATGACTAAGACTCTTGTCTTTCTTTAGCCCCCCATGTGACCGCGAGCTTAAGCTTTTGACACACCAACTTCCAAAATGTCAGCAACCCCACAAATATCTTCTCTTACATTTCTTAATCCCATATTTAAAACTACAAGGAGAAGCCATGTCAACCTTTTGTTTCTATTTTTTAATTATATTATATGTAATTTTCACACCCGAAAAATCTGCCTTACCCTTTTTTAATAGAATAGTTGAATAATGAATATGATATAAGCAAAAACAGTCTCTCTATTATGTAAGGTTAAGATTGTGTACTATTATATATCTCTAAATCTCGCTTCATTACAAAACTTTAATTCGGTGACGACGATGATGATATAAGCGGTGAAATCATTACAGTAATACAACTCATGTAAGAGACCATAAAAATGAGACTAACGATGAAATGTATTGCATATGTTAAATTAAGTTATAATTTATTAATTAACTAAATAAAAATATAAATTATCATCATATGTAATCTAGAGTAGGGCTACCCTAAAATATTCAAAGAAACGTGCACGCAAAACGGGGCTGATTTGTCGTCGTTTTGTCCTCATGTGTTGTTTTTCCGCGTTAAACCGATTTCACACCTTAGAAAACAGAAAAAGACTTATTTTATTAAATATATCAAAACACTGTTGACTTTGACGGATCATGTGCGACTAAATATCTTTAAATAAATAATAATAAGCTAAAATATTCTTATTGGGTCTTGAGTTTTTTTTTTTCCCCCAAGGCCGCAATTACCGGCAAGCGTTTCCATTACATAACCATAAGAAACTATTATTCCTTTTCATGCACTCTCTTTTATTATTCTTTTTTTTATGCACATTGAATAAAATTTTAAATTAATAAATAATCTACAAATTACACCAATCGGATATTCTGTGTTAAATAAATCTTGTACAACATGCTCAAAACATAACGTACGTAGTATTGATATTTAGTTTCTGCCTTCTTATAACAAATATGATGTAGTTTATGTATTTTAAATATGATAATTTGTTTATGTTAACATTTAACTAAAATTTAAAAAGCTAAAATAAATAATGTAAAAGGAATTTTTAAAAAAAAAACATAAACTTAATGCTCGAGTTCATCTCATTCCTTTGTTAAATTTCAAAGCTTATGCTATTGACTTGGTCCAAACCTAAAAGCAAGTGATGATGGTGTTTGACCGTCAAGTCTATTCATTCGTAGATAGATATTTATACAATAAAATAAGTTTTTTTTGTCAATAGCACAATTATTATTAATCAGATAAACAAATTGGGAAAATCTAGTGAGGATCAATCCATGAGGAGGAGAGGAATAAGTGGTGGGCTCTCTAGAATCTATACTTTAATCTTATTTTAAGGTTACTAATCCGGTTTAATTAGTTTCTACAACTACCGTTAGTGGATGATGTCAACATTAATCTAGAAACCAAACTTTAACCCATTATAATAACTTATCTTCTTATTACAAAATACTGTTTCACACTGGAACTCTGCAACTGCCGAATGATTAATAGTTTACTTAGTCTAAGATTAAAAGGTAAATCATAATTTTTTTAGTTAGCCTAATACTAAATAATCTAATATATAGATCTTATAGCAAATAAATTTTAAACTGCATTAAAAAAGCAGTAAAAAGGTTATTATATCGATTTATATATCTTAATTCCCTTTTATCATATCGGAATTAGCTAAAAATAAAATAACGCTTTTTATATATATTCTAATGTTTTAAAAATCATATCGAAAGTTAAACCGTTAAGACAGTATGTTTAAGGTTAAAAAAATTCAACATGTATTAGTCTGTTATAAAACTGATTAAACATTAAATAAAATTAAAAATTTTCAAAT
The DNA here is from genome assembly GCA_027563825.1 of Erythroxylum mucronatum. Lineage (NCBI taxonomy): Eukaryota > Viridiplantae > Streptophyta > Magnoliopsida > Malpighiales > Erythroxylaceae > Erythroxylum > Erythroxylum mucronatum. Next base: position 43,514,905 of record JAOSBP010000206.1, read on the forward strand.
ATAAAATTCTCTTTACTTATTGAAAAAATTGAAATTTAATAAAAAAAAGAGAGTGTTAAATGTACAGTAATTGATTTATTTTAATTTATAAAAAATAATTAATTTATAAAAATGATAAATCAATTAATAAGCTAATCGGTTTTTAATAATAAAGATTGTTAAAGTAAATGGAATTTAAAAATTAAAAATCAAACCAGAAAATCAGTTTCAAAGTGTTTATATTTAAATCGACCAAAATCAATTAAATTTTTTAATCATTCATATATTTCCGTACATACATAAATATATGTAATTTTTGCAAAAGCAAAGCCAATGTTATAAGATCATGCTCACTATTTATTTTTTTTAATGAGTGTCTGTATATATATACACGCGTGCGCTCGTATAGTTAAAGATATGAATAATGAATTAAAAATACTATATTTTCAATTTTTATTTTAATGTTCAATTTTTTGTAAAATTTTCACTAAGTATTTCAACTTTAAAAATTAAACAATTTAATTGAATAAATTGTTTTTATTAATATTTTCATCACATAAAATTAAAGATTAAATAAAATTATTATTTTTTAAATATGATTTAAGAAAACTGTCTCTACTTATCGAAAAATTTAAAGTTTGATTAAAAAAAGAGACTGTTAAATAATAATTAATTAATTATTTTAATTTATAAAAATAATTACTTTACAAATCCGACCAATTAATTAATAAACTAATCGATTTTTAATAATAAAGATTATTGAAATAAATGAAATTGGAAAATTAAAAACCAAAGAAGAAAATATGTTGATTCAAAGTTTTCGTAGTTAAACCGGAAAAATCAATTGTGTTTTTTAATTATTGGTATATTTCCATTCTATATATAATTCTCATCTTTTCAAGAATAATGAAAAATGAAACTCCATAAAAAGCAAGATATGTCATCCTAAACATACATCAACTTAAAGTTGAGCATTGCTGCCATATATAATTAGATAATTAAAAAACTCTATTTTATGAATATGATTAAAATTAGATAATTTAATTCTTACTTTCACTGTTTCACATGTATACTCTTAAATTGTTATCATATTATGAGAGAGAATAATTTTTTCTTAAGTTGATAATTTTTAATTAATTATTAGTGACTTACAATAATATCATAACATGTAACTATATAATTATGGTCTGTGTTTTGTAAAATTCTACAGTTTTATTAAAGAGTTCTAATTATTTTATTACTGAAAGAGTACTCATTTTATACACAGATAAAAAGTGAATCAAATTTATGAGAATATTTCTAATAAAATTAATATAAAACATTGAAAATAAAAATTTTAATATTCAAAATAATTTACTTTTATAAATAAAACAACTAAAAGTTGAAATAATTTAAAACAATAATTAAAAAACCGAAATAATTCGATTGATTCAATTGTAAAAATTTTTAATCGGACAATTTTTTGTTCATTTTTAATTTTTTGTTTAATTTACTTTAACATCTATTGTTATTAAAAACGTTTAGTTTATTAATTAATTGTTAATTTTTATAAATTGATTGTCTTTTATAAAAATTAAACTAACTAATTTTTATTTAACAATCTATTTTGTGATTAAATTTTAAATTCTTTTGTGATCAATATTAACCTCCTTTACTTTTATTTTAAAATTTTCAATTTTATTCAAAATTTAACTAGTTTTATATTGATGTAATACCGATTAAACATTTTAATCTTAAATCTTTTATCTTATCGATTTAATTTTAAATTCAGTTTTTAAAATATTACTTAAAGCTGTCTAAGGTACTTTAATATATATTTGGGTTGATTGCAAAAAATCCTAAATTTTGTTCAATTTTACAATAATAGCTTGAAATTTAAAAGGGATAATAAAATGTTCAAAATTTTATTTTTTTCAATTATAGGCTCACGTTAATGTCTTTATTAAGTTTGCTTACATAATTATATTACACAGTCTAACGACCTCATGCTTTGATTTCAATTTTTCCCTTCGTTTTTGATTTGTTCGCTGTACGTTTTCACCTATCGATTTTCATATTGCACAGTCCTAATATCCTTATTGGAAGAACGAACTAAAAACGAAAGGTTTGCTAGTACAATATGCAGCAATATAAGAGTAATTTGAGAAGTTAAAAGAACAAACAAAGAACAAACAGCTGAGGACTAAGAATGTCAGGAGAACAAACAGATAACAAAATATTAAAGCTGTATAAATTGATTTAGGGATTCTATTTTTAACAAAAACAGTGTTTAATTAATCTTTATTTGTTGTGTTAATTTTGGCTGACATGTATTAATATTTAGGATTTCTAACGTCGGGCTAGTATTAAAAAAATTAACAGTCGAGTCATAATTAAACAAATTAAAAATTTTATCATTAATTTTTAAAATTAAAATTAAAATTATAAATTTAAGCATAGTTTGAGAATTTTTTAAATTAACACTGTATATTTAACCTGATGTATCTGAAAGTATGTACCAAACAGTTGATTGAACGACAAGTAACTCAGATGAGAAGCTGAGCGGCGTATGTTAGAAGCGAAAAAATAGAAAAGAAGAAGAGATAAATAAATAAAAAATAAATATAAATATAGTACCAAAACCGCGTAAAAGTGCAAATGCTTTAAGAACCAAAAGGTCTTGATTAAAGAAAAGCCGATCGAATGATCTGACAAAGCAGGTGATCATCACGAGAAGGAACAGAAATCTTCCACGTGCACGATCATGACTGATTCGTTGCCTTTCTTATCCGTGTTCCCACCTCTAGCTGTAGTTCTATATGCATCCAATATTTATTTATTTTCTATTTATTGTAATTCTTTTTATTAAAGAGAAGAATTCAAAATTGTTATTTTTTTACATGTGCATGAGATAAATCTTCGAATTAACGCAATAATCTATAAATTATGCTAATTGGGTACTTTATACTAAATAAAACTTTTTTTAAAGTAAATAAGATTGTTCGGATTAATCTCGAACTAATTTTTCAAATTTAAATCCAATTAATCTAAATATAATCTATTAATTTTATGTAAAATTAAACGAGTTAAATTAGACTAAAATTATCATAAATAAGACGACCATGTTCGAGTTTAGATTATCGAGCCAAATTTGTTTATCAAATAGACCGACCTAAACAAACAAATAACTTAAAATTTGTTCATACTTAAAATAAAAATGATATTATTTTAATTAATTTATTTATTTATTTATTGAATTGATTGGACCTGCAGTATAACTGCAAGTCTATTACGATGGATCCTACTCGTCCAAGAGCGGCTTTATCTCCAGCGCTTCTTTCTTTCACACCATGTCTTAAGACACGGTTAATTTCACTAGCCGTTAGGTGCGTCTTCTTCGTACGTGACCAATGCTAGGTGTAATTTTCATTCACCTACTAGTTGTTGTCAAAATTAATATTGTATTATTTACTAATTTATCTTATAATAACCTTTTTTTCAATCCAAATGAATCTTCTTTTTGTGTTAATCTAAAGCACGAGCCTAGTTAATAACTATTGGAAGCTTCCACAAACTTTGACTAATAAAAGTAACCTTTTTCTTTACAATAAATTTACATAACAAGTGACTTGTTAGCTCAAAATTAGCTTAATTTAAAATATTTTTATATCTATTTATATTTATATTTATAAAATTTTTTAAATTATATATTTTTTAATATAGCTAGGCACGAATGTATAAACACATAATTTTCAAGAATAATACTTTTTTTTTAACGAGGCATTTGAAAATAATCTCTCAACTGATAATGAATATGGTTACGTATTATTGAATCTTTCGAAATTTTGCGTCAGAATTGTTGGTGTTATTATTGGAATATTTTTTAGTTTTGCTTTTCTAGAATAATACTTTTCTTTCCTTCCATGGAAATGCATGCAAACTTAATTGTCATTGGACCTATTTCATTGTAATTAAAGACATTAAGTTTGAAAGAGAAGTTAGTCATTGTTTCTTTTAAGAAGGCGAATAAAAACACAGGACATTCCTATTTACCAAACTAAAAAAGAGGCGCGACAAGAGGAGAGTCATGCTTGGACCAATTAATAGAAAAGATGGAACGAAGTGGAAAGAGTCATTAAAACGACGGTGCATTGAGGTCAAATGACGGTGTCGGATCTGTCGGGGAAACAGATAGATTGGGTGTGACGAGGAAGATTGTGTCAGCACGCGAAACTTCATGTCCGAGCGCACGTGCCAGAAACTCCTCTCACACGTTCACCACATAGTTTTTTCTTGGACCAAAAGGTTGAGCCTCAACCCCAAGGGCCCCCGGTCGCGGGCCCGACCACCGACAAGGGAGTGCATCACGGTCTGATCCCCAGCAGCCCCCTCACAGAGCGGTCCATTTCTCTTGTTGCCGATAGTCAAACTTAGGACCTTGGACCAACTTACCCTGTGAGAGAACCACTGAGGCAACCCGTGCGGGCCACATAGTTTTTTCTCGTATTGTTGGAAGTTAGGCGGAGGAATGCCAAATTGCCCGTGTTAGATGGAGAAAGTGTAAAGTTTGAGATTATCTTAATTTTTATAATAATAAAAATAATTATATTTTTAAATAAATTATTGAACGAATATTATGTTACAAAATTTATATTTTTTGTCATTTAATAAAAATAACGCTCAAACATAATTTAAATTATATAATTCTCTTAAGGTTATTTTTAAATTAAACATTTACTAAACTAAAATTGGTATGAATAATTACTTTATTGATAAAAAGTAAAAATTTAAAGAATTCATACATACATTAAAAACTCAATTTGTGAACAAAGTATCGATTATTAAAATTCAGATTAAAAAACTTTTAAAAAAATATGTCCTAATAATTGGAAATATGAGGACACTTCGGTAATTTTAACTTTCAATACCCATTACAATTACACAAGATAGGAGCCGAAAAGAAAAGAAAAAAAAAGGAAAGAAAGAAAGGCAAAGTAGCACAAAAACGGAGGCGACGGGGTACAATCACATGGACGCAATCCCACGTCTACTCAGGGCAACCATTCTACGCTACCGGTTGAACCAGTCAAAATATACGCGTTATACAATATGGGCCCAACGACGCCTACATTTTAAATGCCAGTGATACCGACTCCATTCGTTGATTTCCGTACACATTGATTAACCGGCAAATGTCCGTCAAATGGGAAATCTCACAAAACCAAGCTGTTCTCCAAAATCCCAACCCCAAGTCTTTTCACACACTCTATTTGTTCTCTAAACTTCTCATTTCCACACACTCTTACACACACAGGACACTTTCTCTTCTGTAACATCACTCCTAAAGAGAGTAGCGAAAGAAGAAGAATATGTGATTGTATATGGAGAGAAGAGATCATCATCATCATTCTCATCAAGAGTTAGTGGTAAAGAGCGAGAATAGTATGGCAAATTCTACATTCATTACTGAGGATATGATGCTAACCACAGGAACAGCATCGAGCATCTTTGACATGATTCCATGTGAAGGAAGTGGTGCTGAGCAAAAGGGGTCTCTCGGTTTTATGGACTTGCTCGATATCCACTCTGATTTTGGCTCTTCGTTATTCGATTGGTGTCAGAATCCGGTTATCCCACTACAACAGCAGCAGGAGCAACAGCAGCAACTGATGTTACCGTCTCCGACATCGTCTACTGTGCCTGAGTCGTCGGAGGTTTTGAACAATCCTCCCACTCCAAACTCCTCGTCGATTTCTTCTTCCTCTAATGATGGGCAAGGTAATAAGTTAGATGGAGGAGATCATGAAGAGGAAGAGAAAGATCAAGATAAGACCAAGAAACAGTGAGTTCTTATTTATTATTTATTTATTTATATATATTCTAACATGTTATGTATTGGTGTCTTTTCTTACAAGATTCTAAGTTTATTCCTGCGGACTGTTGAGTTTAGTTACTTGGTTTTCGATGAACAAGAACAGAAAAGATGGATTATTGTTTGAAAGATTCGTTCTTTTGCTCTTCACTTTCTGGTGTGTTTTCAAGTACTGAAGGTGTAAGCTTCGTGCGGTTTTCAGGTCGTTGAAGCCCAAAAAGAAGAACCAGAAAAGGCAAAGAGAGCCGAGATTTGCTTTCATGACAAAGAGTGAAGTTGATCACCTTGACGACGGTTACAGGTGGAGAAAGTACGGCCAAAAAGCTGTCAAAAACAGTCCATATCCAAGGTACCAACTTTCTTCTGTTCCTTAACATGAATCTTGTTACGAATAGTAGGAACACACCAGAACTAGTTTCAATGATGATCTATGTCTAAAGTTGCTAATTTTAGTTTCTTTCTCACGTTTTGCAAGGAGTTACTATCGTTGCACTACTGTAGGGTGTGGAGTGAAGAAAAGGGTAGAGAGATCGTGTGATGATACTTCGATTGTTGTTACAACCTACGAAGGACAACACACGCATCCATGTCCGATAACACCTAGAGGAAGTATCGGAGTTTTGTCTGAATCCAGTGGTTTCGGAGTTGCTTCTTCTTCTTTTGGTCTTCCACAAGCACAACCTCTTGCCTATATGTATAGCTCATCACCTTCTCTGAACCTTAGCACTAGTGCAGCTTCTACCTTTAACCCATCGTCGTTTTATCTTCGAGAGAGACATTCGACGATCAGTCCTTCACCGTCTTCATTGCTTAACGACGATTATGGGCTTCTTCAAGACATTGTGCCATCTCAGATGAGGAAAGAGCCTAAAAAAGAGTAGATCAATGTTGGGTCTGTATTTATTTCTCTAACCGACTCTGTGGGATGCTGTCTTTTGAAGAAGATCCCAACACACTTGGCCTGTTTCATGGTACAGACTCTCGTAGATTGGACAATGACTACCCAGTTCCTTGATTTAGTTTCTTTGTTGGCTTTTGTACGTATCGTGATGTTACATATATTCTAGTTCTGTTATTCTTGTTTCTTTGGTTCTCTCATTCATGCCCTGCCCTCTTCTACTCCTTTGGTTGAAATGGACGTGCGCGCGTTGACACTTGCTAGGGTTAGGGTTCTTACTGTTTAACAAGTTGGTTTTAACTCCAAAGTTTCTGTTTCTTCTTCCCACTAACATGTTAATATGGAACTTCAATAACCCCAGAAGCTAAGGTTAAACTATATGTTTCCATAGAAGTGGGTTTCGACACCGTGAAATGACCTTGTGCATGGTCTCTTTAATCTTATAAGCTAATATCAGTGTGCGTTGAAAGGATGGTTGAGAGATTTATTTTGGAGTTTTAGAGTATTCTTCCTGATCATCGAATGTTGAGTTTATTCTTACATGACGTGCTCTACTCCTCCAGCCACTTAAGGGCATGCCCTGATTTGAGATTGTTTATTATGATCTTATCGAGACTCGAAGAGACATAAATGCTATGAGAGTTGAGCTACGTTGCTTTATTCAACCAATCCTTTGGGGATAAAGTGAGAAAATGTGACTATAGTAGAATGAGTCAGCTTAAGTTTAGAAAAATGGGGCAACTTAATTACAGTGTCAAATTGACATTATTTGATTTAATGGATAAGATTAAATTTAGATTAACTCAGCTCATTACTAATCTTTAATGTGAACACATTAGATGCACATATTAGGCTAAAACTATATATATATTCAAATTTGAACTGATAACTTATCAATTAGTTTATTCAAAATATAAAATTTATGAAATGTTACGCAAACTCGACGGTTTAGTTAATAGGTACACAAAAAACCAACGAGTATCAGTTTTATTTAATATAAGTAAATTATGTAAAGATGAAATTGATCTTGTGGAATATTATCTTCCATTGTACCTATATTGTAAAGTCTTGACAATCTTCCATTCATTCACACTGTGATGCATTCTCCATAGGATGGCACCTAGAAATCTTGAAAACATATATAGCTTCTTTTGTTATTTCTTTAATTTTAAGGACGGATTTGTACATTAATGTTGAAATATAAAGTGGGAGTTTGTTCTAGATTGAAGAAAGAGAGAAAAAAAGACTAACATATAAGTCTAGTGGGTTATTCCACCTATCACCAATTAGTTTTAGGATGAAACCTCACTTAGATTTGTATGTAGTATAAATTTCCTTCTCATGTGGGCCCGTAAGTTTATTGTAATTTCTAATATAGTATTAGAGCAGGTCGCTCTTATGTTAGTCGTTAACATCTCAAAATGATAGATTATGTCATGTGTTAGGTTTTAAATTAACCTCACACACGAGAGAGATGTGTTGAAATATAAAGTGAGAGTTTGTTTCACATTGGAGAAAGAGAGGAAAGAAGATTAATATATAGGCCTAGTGGGTTACTCCACCTATCACCAATTGGTTTTAGAATAGAACCTCACTTAGACTTATACGTCGTCTAACCTTCCTTCTCGTGTAGACCCGTATGTTTATTGTAAATTCTAACGATCAATACCCTCTCAAGTGCTAATTATTGTATTGGATGGGTTTTTACGCAAAATAAAGAATAAAATAGGGAATAGACCACTAAAAAGGTATTTAAAAGGAGCATGTCAAGAGTCTTCATATTACTTTGTAGTGAATATTCCTTATAAATGGATGACTTCGTTGTGAGTTGTGACTTGTGAGCTTTCTATTCCCTTTCCCCTCTTTCTTCCTTTATTCTCGGCCCAACCCATCGTTGGCATGTGGAAATTTTGACTACTCGTTCACTTTAATGTATTTTTCTTAGAACAATATCCAATCAAAATATTAAAACATAAATATTATTTTAAAATTATTATTTATGAGTTATTATACATATTAATTTATTTATACATAATTTAAACATTGTTATTATTTTATAATTTATCGAAATATAACAATTGTGAATTGGGTTGGGGTCCAAACTTCATCTAATCCAATAGTGAATAGTTTAAAATAAGACAAATTTAATATAATCTATAAAATAAATAAATTTAAAAAATTCATTAATTAAAATAACATCATCTTATTTAGTTGCCGGGAAAGTTAGGCCAAACTTAAATTGGATTAACTTAAATATAGTTCAATTCACTTAATTAATATTAAATATTTTAAAATATGACTAATTTAACATAATTTAATAAAATTATGTACTTTTATTTAATAATTTAACATTAAATAAAATAATACATTTTTCGAATTAGACTACACGTTGATGCAAAATTAAACCTAATCAATTTAAAAATCAAAATTTAGTTCTATTGAAGTTGCAATAATCAAAAAATTGAATCAATTTTTTATATTCAAGTAAACGTAAAAACTTGAATTAAATTTATCATTTTTATAAATTAATAAGTTCTTATAAATTAAAATAAATAAATTAATTTTATTTATTAATTTTTTCAATTAAATTTTAAATTTTTTATAAAACAATATTTTTAATTATAATTATAATTTTTAATTTTATTAAATTTTTAACAAATTTTATAAAGATGTAATACGATTTAAATTTTTAAATATTATAACTCTTTTCTTACATAATTAATTTCGGTTTAATTATAAAAGAATGGGAATTTGTGATTAGGCCAGTATAAAAGAAGAGTTTTACAGCGTGATTAAATTTTAACCACTGACATAACGACGGTTATGTGAATTATCGAGCTACGGATCGGTCGCTTCCCTCAGTCTCCTCACCGTTCTACAATCGAAGTCTGGGGATTCCACTCGACGTAATTCACTCATCCGTCACTCTCTAACGTGTTTGTTCGATTTTCGTGTTCATTTTACAGCGTTAAAATTACGCGCTCTTCCGTTTGACGAGATTTTGTACTTAAATGTTCTTTTTGGAGGTCGACAGGTTGCTTTATGCGTGTTGTTTGTTTTCCTTTTACTTCCGTAGAAACTTGATGATCTTCGAGAAATAAGTATGAAATGGAAGTGATTCAAGGTTGAGTTTGACCACGGCATATGTTCTACAACTCGTAGGTAAAGAAAGGAGACAGAAAGCGGAAATATACTTGAATTAGACTTAATTCAGTAGATCTTCACAACCTAACGGGAAGAATAACGCCTAGGACGCACGGCGGCGTGTTATTATGGGTGACTTCGCAAAAGTTGAACTCAAAAAGCTCCATTTCGCGGAGATTTACCGTGTTAACCGCCATGACCCGACCCCGTCCCGGCAATCGGATCAGGTCGGTTCGGGTCAGGTCAAGCCGGGTTAGGACAAGTTAAATATATATGGGTAGGGCTAAGTTAAGTAGGGTTGAGCCTGACTGAATCTGTACTTTGTTGGACAGAAGTGAGGACAAGAACGAATTAGAGCGGGTCCTCTCTAGCATTTGCGGATCTCTCATGTGGGCCTAATCAAGTCGGGTTGGGCCATTCGTAGGTTCTAACTCCGTAACATGACCATGGAAAACATCAAAATATGGCCATATACTCAGCTCTTACATTGAAATTGGAAGTGAATGCTAACGCTCTCATTCATTTGTATGTACTAAAATCTGAATCTTAATAGGTGGAAAGTCAGACCTATCTCCTGGATGTTTCAGTTTCTGACATTGATCTGTCATTACTGGGTTCGTGAAGGAATCTTTTGATAACTGTAAACCCAAAATAGTTGTCTTTTTGAGTATGTAACGAATAATTTTGTACGAATTTGAAGTCTTTAGATATGACTTATGAGTGAAACTTGAAAATAGGAACCATAATGAGCTTTAGTTATAATATTTTCGTAGTTTCTCACTAAACTTTAAAGTATATCTTCTAAATACAAGGGGTGTGGTTGAGTGACAGGGACTCATCTATCCTTAACCAAAGATCAGGGATTCGATTCTTGACTTTGGGTATGGAGCAGCCTTAAATCCTTGGGCCAGCTGTCCCACCCTGTGAGGTGTCTACAAACCAGCAAGAAGATTAGTCGCTGGGTCCGCCAGTGGATACCTTGGTCTAAGACCAAAAAAAAAAGTATATCTTCTTAATACTCTAAACTACTGGATCTTGTTAATAGGTTAACTCAGTTTATTAAAGTTACACACCCTTTTAAATTTCACATCAAATTCTCTGATTCAATTATTCAATTATGACTTTGTTATATTAAATCTTAGCCATATAGGGTCTAATGTGGATAAGATTTAATAAAACGTGATTTTAGTTATTCTGTTATAACTCTGTTCTATCAAATCTTATCCATATATTTATGCAGAGTTTAATGTAAATATGATTAATAAAACATGATAAAAATATCATAATCGAAATAGGAGATTCATAAAACTTGATCCTTCTTTTCCCTTTTCGTCATATCTAATTCTGAGACATCTTTTTTTTTTTGATAAAAAGGATAAAAAGGTTACAAATTACACGGTTGATTGGGAGAGACGAATCCCCGCTAGATCCTTCACCCTAAAAATATAGTTACAAAAATAGTAATCCCTAATCTAAATTTTCGAGGCATTTTTTTTGTGACACCATTGGAGTGGAATTTTAGAGAAAGCAACGGGGAATAATTACATGTACTTTTCATCTAACGTGTTCATCGTTACAAGATAAACAGGTGTTCTCTAACATGTCACTCCAAAGTCCAAGCCGTGTCAGCTCCTACAATTATTTTTGGAATTTCCGCGCTGGAGATTCTTGTCGGGCATTCTCACCCTCACCAATTTATGCCAACTTGCCCCAAAACAAATTCCCTATTCTCCTATTATAATTAATATTTTAAAATTTAAAATTTAAAACATTAAAAATTATCATAAAATTGATATAAAATAAAAATTAGATAAATTTTAAAATTTTAAAATAAAATTGAAATCAATTTATTTTTATTAACAAGGTGATTATTAAATAAAAAAATTGATTTATTTTAGTTTATAAATATTTGTTAGTTTATTACAATAAATTTTTTAATTAATAAATTAATATTTTATAGTAAAAATTATTAAAATAAATTGAATTAAAGTTAGTTTGAATTTTTAATTATTGATATATAATTCTATCTAATATTTATTTAGTATTTTGTAATTATTAAAATAATAAAGTGATAATTATCATTGAAATAGTCGGGATTTTATCCTAAAGATTCGCCTCTGATAAGTACGTTGAAAGATATTGGAATCTTATTCCGTCCTTTTTCTTAATTCTTCTGGTTTTTGTTTAAGTTTAGGTCCCTGATTGGTTTTTGGGCGTCGAGAGAGTGAATTTGTGCGGGTAAGTGAAAGTAAACTGAGGAAGTGAAATGGCGAAGTACGAGGATCAGCCAATCCCAATTTACTCTTCTCTGGAGGCTGTGTATGGAGATGGGTCTCAGTTCGAAGAAGCTGAGCTTCGGTTCCAAAACGTGAAGTCCAAATTTCAACAAGTCTTTGGTCACTCTCCTGAAGTTTTTACTCGTTCACCAGGTGTTTCTCTTTCTCTTCCATTGCTCCGTAAAAGATCGCAGCTTTGAATTGACACCAAGATTTTTGGATATTTTTTGCGTTTTTCATGGAAAAAGGAAGTATTTTTTTACGTGGGTTTTAGTCAAAATATTAAAAGAACGTTTCTTTTTGGATGTGTAATGTTGCAGGAAGAGTGAACTTGATCGGAGAGCACATTGACTATGAAGGGTACTCGGTGTTACCGATGGCAATCCGGCAAGATACTATTGTAGCAATCCGTAAAAACGACTCGGGAAAGTCTCTGCGAATCGCTAATGTCAATGATCAGAAGTATACTATGTGTACTTACCCTGCTGATCCTGAGCAGGTCTGAAGTCCTTCTTTTACTTCATCTGATCTTTTAGTGCTTGCTTCAGTGATTGCTTTGCTATTTACCCTTTGTACCTGCGTTAGAATAAGATTTGGAAAGATAAGTGAACAAGCCCCACCAATTTGTGATTCTCTGGACAGGCATAGATTGAAATCCAATATGTCAGATAATTGCTTCCCTACTTCGTGGGGTTTTGATTCTGTCTTCCCTTTTACTTTGATACAATGTAGCTCAATATCTGTCATCACCACCAAATTTAGAATTTTGGTTGATCATACCTATATGAACTTGATGCTTAATTTGTAGTTTCAAGTTTTGTGGATGAATTGAATTCCTTGCCAAATTGTTTGACAATCTTACTTTTGCAGTCCATTGACTTGAAAAATCACAGATGGGGCCATTATTTCGTATGTGGGTGAGACCCTTATTTCCTTTACTTGCATGATTTTTAAAAATTGGGGCTTGATCCTGAGCTTTTCTGTTTTTACCAGGTACAAAGGTTATTACGAATTTGCTAAATCAAAGGGAGTGAACATTGGTGAACCAGTTGGACTTGATGTTATTGTTGATGGAACTGTTCCAACAGGTTTTACCCATTAGTACTAACTTAACACAAAACCCCTTTTTGAAGATAACAGGGGCTAACTTGTATTTGATTGATGTAGGTTCTGGTCTATCAAGTTCTGCTGCATTTGTTTGTTCTGCAACAATAGCTATCATGGCTGCTTTTGGTGTAAACTTTCCGAAGGTGTGAGTCTTAACTTCACAAGAACATCAAAATTATGATATCTGTATTGCATGACTGAGAAGTTGAATAAAGCTAAAATTTGAAGTTGCAGTGAAACTATATGATAAAATGCTTCGATGAGATGAGAGTGGAAGTAAATTATAAACTTTCGGCCTAATGAAATGATAAATATAGAAGGGGGAAAGGAAAGCGTGAAATCTCACATGGGATGTGAGTGTTACAATCTCATACCGGAATTGAAAAGATAAGAGTTAGAATCTTTTATATGCAGATGAAAAATACTTCTAATCAACTTCTTAGTTAATTGCTTTTGGGTATGTGATTTTCTTAAAATTTGGACCCGAATTGTTGTTGAATCAATCTGAATCTGGGGCAGTACTACAATTATTCCTCTTCTTTTTACTCTGTCATGCAATTTTTTTAACTCTTCCTGTTTAACAGAAAGAAATTGCTCAGCTAACATGTGAGTGCGAAAGGCACATTGGAACACAATCTGGGGGGATGGATCAGGTTATTATCTTGCTGCTTTCCTTTTCAAATTATCATTATTCTTCTTAAAAGCTGCAAGCTGAATTAGTGAAGCAATATATTTACTTCTGAACTTTCCTTGATTGAGCAGGCAATCTCTGTTATGGCCAAAGCTGGGTTTGCAGAGCTTATTGATTTCAACCCCATTCGTGCAACTGACGTGCAACTTCCTAATGGTGGGACCTTTGTTATAGCACACTCTTTGGCAGAATCTCAGAAAGCAGTCACTGCTGCTATAAATTACAATAACAGAGTTGTTGAATGCCGATTGGCATCTGTAAGCATTACTTGCACTGAACTTAAGCTAGTGATAATCTTTGGTTCCAGTATCTTATTTCCATATTAGCTGAAACGAATGATGATATTCCAATGGCTGATTTGCTTGGTGTTATTTTCAAGATTCTAAAACTAACACACTCAAGTCTAGATTGTTCCAAAAAAATCTCCAGTTTGGATTTAAAGAGAACCTCAAGCTAAAATATAGCTAGTTAGGAATTTGATTAATAATCTTCTTCGTATGTTTGTTAGGACTTGAGCTTCGACTCTCATTTCTGGTATAAGATAATGATACTCATAAGTGGGATTTCACAATTAGTTAAGATCTAGCCATATTGCTTAGAATGCAGAAACTGTAGAATGGTGCCTTTTCACCCCAAATCTTCTGTTACTGCTTTTGCATTCTCATTCTTAAAGAGAGTAAAAAGAAGTTTTCTTCCTTTTTTTTTTCACCATAACATAACTTCTAGATCTGTGCTGATAGTACTGGTCTTACAATACTTTTTTGTAATACTTCCTTAGATTTTACTTGGAATAAAGTTGGGGATGAAACCTCAAGAGGCAATATCAAAAGTCAAAACTCTTTCGGATGTTGAAGGCTTATGTGTATCATTTGCTGGTACCAAAGGCTCTTCTGACCCTGTTATTGCTGTTAAGGTATTCCTTACCATATTTTCTATTTGTTTTCCTAGCTATATCAGTGCCAATTCACATTTTATTCTGTTTCTTGCAGGAATATCTGAAAGAGGAACCTTACACAGCTGAAGAAATTGAGAAAATCACGGAACAAGATCTGACATCCATATTCAGCAATTCCCCATCTTCTATGGATGTGCTAAAAGCAGCTAAGCACTTCAAGTTGCATCAGGTTTTCTTTTTCTTGTTTTGTGAAACCCTTAATTGTTTTTGCCTTACAATATTATATCCTAGAACATGCTCATAGTTTTATTTGTGAGAATTAAAATTTAAAAGTTGAAACCTTTTTACCAATTTTGAGTTCCAACCCTTTTTTCAGAGGGCTGCTCATGTTTACTCTGAAGCCAAGCGAGTGCACGCCTTCAAGCACACAGTATCATCAAATCTGAGGTATTCCCTTAACATTTTTAGTATATTTCATATGTGCTTGTATTAACAAGATTATTTTATCGGAAAATGACGATATTCTAAACATTCTGTTAGTTATGTATCAATGTTCCAACAAAAATACTTAGATGCATTAAAAACACTGGATTCAGCGGATTACTATGATCGGATACGATATTATAAACTTCATTAGCAGGCATTAGACAATTGAGGTTTTCATGTAATGTGAGGAAACAGTAATAGTCATTAAATCAACTCAGGTTTTGAAAACTCACAAACTGCAGTGCCTTATCTGGCAGATTTTGATGTAACAAATCCCAATTAATGTTTTGCAGTGATGAGGAAAAGCTAAAGAAGCTGGGAGATCTTATGAATGAAAGCCATTACAGTTGTAGTGTCCTATATGAGTGCAGGTATCGATGGTGTTTACTGTGCTCTCATGTGTCCATGGATTCTTATATGTACATGCAACACATGTAACGTCTCGAGTTCAGATTGATTTACAGTAACTTAGTCTTGGGTTTAAAGGAACCACGTGTCCGAAAATAACCAAAATAACCAACTAGAAATGTGACTAGTAGTCTTTTGTATAAACTTTTTATTTCTGATATAGAATTGTGATATCCATCTCTTCTGTGAAACTTCACAGCACATATAAGAATTTATGTTAATAACCGGATCATAATCATTTAGATGCATTAAAGATCAGATTGTAAAGTCCTAAAAGAAGTTCAGCTTATCATATTTAATATACATTTGAAGATTGTTGTGTTTTATCTGATTCTACTTTGCTCTTATCTCTTCTTACTTATGACTAGTTGTTCGGAGTTGGAAGAATTGGTAACAATCTGCAGAGACCATGGTGCTTTAGGGGCAAGACTTACCGGAGCTGGATGGGGTGGTTGTGCTGTGGCTTTGGTTAATGAAGCTATAGTTCCACAGTTCATCCTTAATTTAAAGGTAATCAAACATAAGATTTCTTTTTCATTCATTGTTTTAACAAGATATTGGACTCTCTTGTTGTTCGACATTGATTTTATTTCACTTATCATATTATAAAAATGTTTAACTTATTGGACTCTTCTATAATTTAATTTTTCTCATTTTAATCTTTATATTTTGAAAATTATCATTTACCTCTTCATTTATTGTTTAGCTATCTACAAGTGTTTTTTTTTTCATATTCTATTAGTTTTTTCATCCATTTACAACTCCTAAACAACATCATATTGGGACTTAAGAATTTCAATACTATATCTTTTTGAGTAAAAAGAATGAAAAAGTAACGGAATATGATAAATGTAGTTGTTAGTTGTATGATGACTAAACAAATGCCACACAAAGTTAATTCATAGGATGTGTATTAACACTTATCTCTACATTTGATCAGGAAAAGTTTTTTCAATCAAGGATTGAAAAGGGTGTGATAAACAAGAACGATCTTGGCCTTTACATCTTTGCTTCGAAGCCATCAAGTGGAGCTGCTATAATCAAGTTCTAATTTCTGACCTGCAAGTTTGTTATTTGATAGTAAATGCCAGGATTTTCTATTCTGTTTTAAATGCCAAGAAAGTTGATGATTATTTAGATTAATAATAATTTAAGTTCTCCTTTCTTCTTTGAAGGCTTTTTCATATCCTATAAAAAAAGTTACTCATGTTTCTGTATCTGTAACTGTAGACCATTAATCTGAATGAAGAACATTCAATGTTCATCATTGGATAAACCATGTTAGAGTCTGAGTTAGTGTTTTGCTCTGTCTTGTAATTCTCATCTCTGCTGACTGTTAGTGATCCTTTCCCAAGTGTCCACCAATCCAAATGTTTAAGTTCGATTATTACGTATATCCGACAATTTATAAAATGCGTATTTGAATTGAAGACATTCATTGCTCATCATTGGATAAACCATGTTAAGAAACTGTGTAACAGTTGAAAAATAAAGGAAATTCCAACCAAGGCACTATTTCTGTGTGATTTGAGACAGCAGAGAGTGCCAGTTTATGTGAATGAGATTGTGATAATTATGTAATATAAGTACTGTAATTTCAAGGCCCTCTGTATGAACAAAAATGTCAAAAATTCCATCAAAGCTTGATCATACCTGGACTTGGAAGGCTTCCTAGATATTCAATAATCTGTGAAAAGGGATACAAAGAACAGAGACTACAGTCAACCCTTAAATCTTCTGCAACAACTTGATAATGGCTATGGCTACGTCGCAGAGGTCGCTGACAACTTTGTTTCTCTCGGACAATGGCGACCCAGTTGAGCTAGAGAAGCCTTTCTCACATGCTTTGGCTTGTTTGCTCGCATCCGATAGAACATAGGTGGCAAATCCGTACTGACCTTTAGCAAATGCATCAATGGCCTGGGGGAGATTGTACTTCACAACTGGTATGTATAGCTCTGCACAATTAGCCAATGGCCTTTGTAGCTCTGGATCTTTTTCCTGTTTGATTAGCCCGTGAATATAATCTAATGTGTCCGTTGCATCTGACAGAATCAGACTAGTGACTATGGAGGCCAGGCCTTTAGCATCTGCACCAGAGCTCTGAGAGCTGGAGCGCAAAGAAGCCTCACAGAGATCTCTAAAAGGTGTTCTTTTGCATATTTGGTCTATCAGATCATCGCATTTGATGAACGGTATTGAAGTTGAAAACAGAAGAATGCAGAGAAGGGTGGTGCTGCTAAATAGTGAAAAGTCTGAAGCTTTCATGTTTCAGGAACTAGAACAAGATTGACCAGTCTTGCTCTGTTTATTCAGTTTTTGTAGCATCCGAAGGCATCAGAAGCAACAAAAAAACAACAGGAGGACTCACAAGGATCGCAGCTTTCGAGTGCTCATTTGACAAGCTGCCATCACAGATCACAAGTTAATTATTGGTTTTAATCATGCAGTTCGTTCAGTAAATTTGTCATTTGTTGATGTTACATCGAAGAACAGTGTCAAATCATGCGTTTTTTCTTTTTTGTGTGTGGTCAAGAATTCCTGGATTCTGGCTCGTGAACTTCTGGAATGAACTAAGGCATTGAAACCTTGTACAAGTGTCAGCAAGATCAGAGAAAACGACGGGTTTGAGAGAGATAGGTGACCTGAAACGGCCCATGGTTTTGCTGCGCAGTTGCTTGTCAGACGACCGTCCAATTAGGAGGAGCCACTTGTACAACTTAAAAAAGGGCTAAATCGATATTATTTAAAACTTTAACATCTAATTGAGTTGAATTAATCCTTTCAAATTTAATCTTAAAATTTAATTAATTCAAAGGCAGTAACTGTCACTTGTAACGGCTCCAACTAATCCCAGCCGTCGTCTAATATGCATAAATACCAATCTCTCCGTGCCAAGCTCGGGCTTTATGAGTGGGCTCAGATTTGCATCGGGCTCTTGAACCCAATATTGTCCAAAACCTGAAATTTGTAAAAAGAAATAAAATTAATTTTAATTTTTAAAATTAAAAATATATTTAGCCGGAATCGAATGTGGTCCAACCCATTACCATCGCTAATATTAATAGTCAAATTTATGCTAATGAGCTTTGATTGGTCATGATAACGCTAAATTCGGTTTAGTTGAGCTTATATCGGTAGAGCTTTTTCTATAGATCTTTTATGAGAAGAACTTTTCTAAGAAGCCAATTAATTGTTTAACAATCATTTAAAAAAGAATATTTTTGAAAGAACTTCATACAGTAAAATGTTTGACAACATAAAATTAAAAAACAATTTTAATTTTAACTTATATTTTATTTTGTAATTAAAATTATTTATGCATATAAATATTATTTAAAGTATATTAAACAATATGCAAAGCACAATATATTAATTATTATAT
>JAOSBP010000206.1:43544996-43634463 GCA_027563825.1 Erythroxylum mucronatum
AACCAAACCATTCTGAAATGTTACGTGCTTTTTGTTTTGTTCATGTTCGTGATGCATTGAAACTGTGTTGCATTCATACATGCATGATTTGGAAGGATTTGAGAATTTTTAAAGGAATGAGAAGTTGAGTTTTGAACAACGAGACATTTTTTGGAAATTAGTAATAAATGATCTGAAAATGTTTCTTTGAAGGATTTGAAACATAACAAATGTTTTGCAAAATGTTTTTGCTTATGTTTCAATTTATAAATATATTATCCACGGAGCCGTCGAGCTCACCCCCCACTTCCCTCCACAGGTTTTGAGCAAGAAATTGAGCAACCGCATCGGGATGAAGCACTCCGATGCATTTGATGGTTTAGAAGTTTCATGTTAGAAAACTAGGCATTAGATAGCCTTTTGAAGTAATGAAGTACTTTGCATTGTGTTCTTTGAGATTTTAATGTAATCGGGCTAAATGCCTTTGATGTTTTGTATTGGTTTATTTCCTTGTAATTAGTAAGGTGTAGAAGTTTCAAATGTAAAATGTAGTTTGTATATATATTCGAAGAATATATGTATATATGGTTGTATGGAGAACTTGGATAAAAAGAAAGAGTAAGTGAGATTGCTTATGGATTGAAATGATTAGAATCTTAAGAGTGTATTGTTGCTTTTGAATTGACGCTTGAGATATTGGATTGGAGTTTGGGTTGTGCTACTGAATTTGGAAGATAGAAGTGATTTTCTGCAGGTCTGTAGTTTGGATGAGAAAATGAAAATTTGGCTAGATCAATTTTTAGGGGAGGTGCTGTCCAAATTTTCCTAAATTTGGGCAGAAACTTCGCTTAAGGATTAGACCCTCTTAGTAAGGGAATTAGCTTTGGAGGTATTTCTTAAGGTTTGTAGAGCTTGTCAAGATCTTTAAAATGAGGTATGATAGGTCCTAATCGGAATTAGGAATAAAAAGTTATGAGGGTCGGAAATTGGCTGGTTACTATTCATTTGGTCATTTTGCATTTTCGCTTATAACTTTTGCAATTGACCTCCGATTTTTCCGAAATTCGAATGTGACTGAGTTTGAATAAGGAGTGTGAGACCAGATAGTATGAAAATGGATTTAAGATGAATATGATGAAAAAAAATATACCGGTTTCGGATTAGGCTAAGGTTTCCAAAGGAATCTGTACAAGTAGTTGGGTTTCGAAAACGGGATCCAACAATTTAAGTGTGACTGGTTCCAACTTATAATATTGGAACAAAAGTGCACAGTTGATGCAATCTAGTTGAAATCAACTAGCAAAGAAGATTTAGACAATTTGAACCTTTCGTGTTAGCGATGCAAACGATCTAGGCGTATTATGTCCCTTTTCCTAGGTTATGACAAGATAAGTCAGAATGGTTGGCCGTTTGCAAAGTAAAACTTCGAGGTGTTTTTGAATTACAAGGAAAGGGAGAAAATAAGAGAATTGAAAGTGAAGTGTTTCAAGAAGATTTTTATGAAATAAATGCATAAGTAACATATGATGAGAATAAACCTTTGAGCGATCCAAATAATGAATATGTTGCAATTTCATCTGTAGAGGATGAGGAGGGTGAGAAATCTAATGAGAATCCTGAGTTTGATTCTAATTCTTCAGAAAAATAAGATGATTATGATTTTGATTTATAATTAAGTGATGATTGCTATTAATTTATGTTTGTAAAAAAATATTAAATGAATAAATTTGTTATTGCATCAATAATATAATGTTATTTGTGTTTAATTTATATTGTTTTATTATTGGAATATTCAATAAAATGTGAATTTCAGGTTAAAAATATGCCACAAAAGAGAAAACATGATTTGTTGTGGCCAAGGTTTAGGTTATCACGTTTTTCAGGTGAAGCATCCCATTCTGTAAATGCTACATAATTAGGTGTCCAGATGAGGCATCACCTTCTCGAATTACAGTCCCTATATATTCACCTTTTGTACTTGCTGCTACACCATCTTCCACCCCTACCCCAATAGAGATATTAGGTAAAATACGAATGACAGAGGCGACCTCCAACCTGGAGCTAAGGAAGTTGATAGGAGAACTTACATCACAATTATCAATAATCTGTGAGTGAAGTTCTAAATATTTTGTAATTAATACATAATAACACCATAGGTTTATACTTAAGTAATATGTTTTAATTTGAAAATGATCTAAAAATGCTTATATATTAGGTTGGTTACGTCTGGAACGTGCTCTAGAAATATCTCATTCAAGTTCAAAGATACAAAAAATATATTCTTTAATATTTTTTATTTTATCTAATTTAATACATTAATTAGATAAATATTGTCGTTTATATGTACTTACAATATTGATAAGTGTAAATCGCATCATGTTTTAGGGCTGAATTTGATATGTATTTAATTGTTAATTCAATCGTTTAGCATGTGTTTAGGTTAGAATTGTGTTAATTTGTTAATTATTTGTGTTTAAGTGTTTTTATGGGTTAGTACAAGTCTTTGAGCTTAAATATTATGTTTTTAAGGTACCTTAATGTGTTTGTTAGTATTTCAGGGTCAACATCAAAGAACAGAGAAGTTTCTGAGACATTTGGGCTAAAATAACGGCTTATGATCGTGGCATAATAGGCCACTATCGTGACAAAAGCACCAAAGTTGGCCCACGATCGTGGCCCACATACCACAGCCATAATAGAAGCTCAGGGCATGGCCCATGATCGTGGCCTGCATGCCACGATTGTGACAGAAGGCTCGATGTGGCCTATGATCACGACCTACGTTGATAGACGTGCAAACACTGAAGAACGTTAAGTTTCTAGAGATTTTTCAGACTTTTCGGACCTTGAAAAAACCTTAGGGTTACCCAAAACATAAGAGGTTATTTAAAGAACAAGAAAAGGGGCAGAAAATAAGGCTTTCGACATCATCCACCTTGAAGATTGAGAGAATTCATTGAGAAATTGAGAAAGAGAAGAAGGAAGAGAGAAGTGGAGAAGAAGTTGATTCGACGTACTTCCCAGATCAGGAGGTTTCCCAACGTTGTTGCCTCCCATCCTCTATTTCGATTGTATTTCCTATTTATTTCAGTTTATCATTGTATAGAATTGGATTAAACAGTTGATGATATGATCTAAATGTTGAAGATTTTCTAAACTCACCTTTGGAGTTTTATTCTTTATTTAATGAAATCTGATTGTTTTTATGTTTATTGGATTTATTATGATTAAGTTATGTGATTGTATAATTCGGTATTAAACTGAGAGGGTGAATCGAATGAAAAATAATTAAATTGGGCTAACGAGAGTTAGGTGATTTAATAGAATAAGAATTAAATAAAATCGGTAATTATGCAAAGAGAGATCTTGCATAGGTTCAAAATAGTTTATTGGATAACTTTAGAGATAATTAGGGTTTTGGATAGATTTTTAATTGAGAGATTGCAATTTTTATAATCTGATCAAGGTTTATAATTTAGGGTTAATGGTTATAACTCGAGAGAGAGTAATAAGCCCTAGGATCATCTAGAACCAATAATATGGTAATTCATAATCAATTAGGTTAGCGTTAAGGACAGGTAAAATTCCCTTTATCTCAATTAGTAATTCTCTTAGGTTGATTTTTGGGTGTGTGTTGCAATTGTTGAATTATTAATATTGACGTGATTGATTCTTGAATTGTTTTGATTGATTGAATTGAATTCTCATTTTAGTTTCGTTATATTTTGAATTTTTGCGATTAATTCTAGCCTTAGATTTTAGGATTAGATTATCCCTCCTCGTGGGATCGACACCTTAGGTACTACGCGAATGAACCATGCCCTCATGGATTATCGAGGATATTTATTAAAACTTACACATATCAAACACTTGATCAAGTTTTTGGCGCTATTGGTCGGAAGGCAATTAGTTTAGTTTTTTTAGTCTAAAACTTTTTCACTATCTTTTGTTTTAATTAAAAAATAGAGAAAGAAGTTTGGGTCGTAAAGTAGAGACTCAAGATATCTTAGAATGAGAATGAGACATCTGAAAAGCTAGATGCCAAGAAGAAATAAAAAGAACAATGATGGAAGATAGATATTATAAGGAGCAAGGAACTTTTGCAAATTACAATGAGGCACAGTACGGTTGGGGAAGCAACGATCCTTATTGGAATATATACACTCCGGGGTGACAGAATTACCCAGATTTTTATTGGTCCAACAATACAAGTACTCACATGGGACATCAAGACATATCTGAATTTCAGTAACATGAGTTTAGTTCATGGGATTCCAAATTGGACAAAATCATGGATAAGCTAACGGACATGGAAGAGAACCAGAAGAGACTGGAAGAGCAATTTGATCAAGTAACGAAAAATTATGCCGCTTCTATTCACAACCTAGAGATTCAAGTAAGACAGCTTGCTTATGAATTTTGTAAGAGAAGTGTGGAAAACTCTCTGAGCAATATAGAGTTATATCAATGAGAGCAATATGAGGTTATCACACTTAGAAATGGGGAAAAACAACAAGAACTAGTGGAAGACCATGCTGGACCCTACCTTATAGAAGATCAAGAATTTACGAGAGAGAATGAAGAAAATGATGAAAACCCCTCATATTATCCGCCAGATCTTTGTATACCATGCTTGAACATTGAAAAATCTTGTGCAGATGTCCATGAAAAGAACCTTATCCTTCGGATCAATGATGGCCAAGTGATATTCAACAGGAATGATGTATTAAAGAATCTGAAGGATAGTAGCTCATTCAGGATAATTGATGTGTTCGAATCTTCTAAAGAACAAAGAGACAAAAAACAAATGACAACAGACATTGAGTTTGAAGAAGCTATAAAAGTCTCTGTTTGTGGCGCAGAAGAAGCAGAGGAGACCAAGGAGAGTAAGGAAGAAGGAGAGCAACCTACCTTCTTACAGGACAAACTGTTGAATTTAATGGAAGATTCAGGGAGTTTTGTTATTCCCTATTTTATTGATAATTTGTTAGTGAGAAGGACATTACTGAAATTAATTGGTTTTCTCAACTTTATCAATATTGTCCTTCTGATCATTTTGCAATTTATAACGTACTTATAGGCTACAAAACTAATGTTGAATGAAAAAGGTATAAGTAAGTCACTCATAATTGATCCCGACTGACTTTCCAAGGATGGAGTGTCGAGCTAGCCATGTTAAACGAAGCACTGCATGGGAGGCAACCCATGCCTTATTAATTACATATTATTTCCTTTTGACTTTTAGATAGTTTGAATTTCGTAGTTAGGTTATTTTTGTTTCCAAATAAAATCAAGAAGGCATAAGACTTCGACATGAATTAGATGATCGAAGAAGTAAGAAAAAGAAAGGTGAAAAAGCTATAAAGAGTTAAGAAGTGATTTTGGAAACTATAAAAGGACGAAAGAAAAAAAATCAGAAATTGGTGGAAATATTGCAGGCCACAATCGTGGCCTACTATAGGGTAAAAAGGGACATATGAATTTTAGTTTCATTTTTTACCATTTTACCCTCCGTTCACCTATATATTCGTTTCTTACTTCACTTTTTAACTCATTTTTATTTTTACTTTATCTCTCTAAGTTTAGAACCTCTAAATACTCTCACTTCTCTCTAACCAAATTCCAAACTTCTAGTCTCCTCCAACTTCTACTTACTTGCAAGCCAGTATGACGCGCATTAAGCAGTCAACAAAGTGTGATCAATCATAGGGACGAAACCAAGTCTTGGGACAAAGGCAGAGGAATGGAGAACTTCGGAACACCTTCCCGATTTACACAGAAGAGGAAGGTATTTGTTTCCAATCCCTCAATGCTAAACAAATTGTAGTCCTGAAATATTTTGATTTTGATACACTTAATAGGCTAGAACTGCGGGGTAAGGTAGAGAACCTAGCAGAAAGAATTCATTGGGCGAAGTTTATACACTTTCAATATCCTGTCTACCAGGAGCTCACTTGAGAATTCTTCACTTCCCTATATTACAGGCCTAGTAACCTTAAAGAAATGTGGTTTAGGTTACAAGGACGAAACTATAAGTTGAACATCAAAATCACGTGTGATATTTGTGGGTTCTCTGAGTTTTCCATTATCGATCAGCACGATGACTTTTTTGATTCTCGTTATTGGAATGACCTCACTGGGTTAGAGCGATTCGACACTAAAAATGCCCACAACAACATCATAAGAACCTATGAGCACTTGTTATTTCATAAATTCATATGTCAAATAGTTTTTGATAAATCAAAAACCAACAAGTGCTCAACAAAAAAATTGTTCCTGTTGTGGTGCATGGATCACAACATCCTAGTGTGCACCTCCACACATGTGCTGAATGCTATTGCTGTAACTCTACGTAAGAGGAGCAACAATTTGGGTATGGGATACTTGGTTTTAACCATTGCTGAGTATTATGGCATGGACTGTAGAGGTTTAATCGTCCATCTCCCAGATTTTCTAAATCATTATCATCTATGGCGTGCTAAAATCCTTAAGTCCCATAACATGGATCTCCGGGATATCAGCCAAAAGACTCATATGAAAATCAGGGCTAGTCAAGCGAGTTCGAGCATAGCCCCGCCTTAGCAGGCAAAAGAGGACTCAACTAGTGAGGAGTCTGAAGAGGAAGATGATACTAATGAACTGGGTTGGAAGAAAGTGCTCGATATATTCTCCTTGAATACCAAGGCAATTACAAATACACTTGCGAAGAACTCCAGAAGAACGAAGGAGATGACCCGAACTTAATGACATCAAAGTCGGGATATACGTCGTATCCATCATTACTTTGAGGCTCAAGGTGTCCAACTGCCACCTTCGAGACCATCCCCGCCTCCATCACCGTGAGGCTTTGTTTCTAACCCTTTTCTTTTTTAATTTAGTCCTTATTTTATTCTTGTTTTTACTTTAATTTATGTTTCTTCTTGCTAAGCATGTTTGTTTGCCCTCTTCTCACATTAAGGACAATGTGTTGTTTAAGTATGGGGAGGGTTATGTGTTTTGCTTTGAATGTGAATTTTGCATATTGTATGATAGTTTGTTAGGTTGCATTTTGTGAATTGTGTTAATGTGTCAATGGCTTAGATGAAATTGATTTAATTTTGAACATACTCTATTAGGTTGTGAAGAGTCATTAGCTCACAAAATTAGTGAATTGGATTCTTTAGCTAAATATGCAAGCTAATTAGGATTTAGTGTGAGTTTGTCATCCTCTAAATTGTCACATTCATTCATAATTTTAGGTCTTTTGACTAAAGTAGCTTTCTTAGTATTTTTTTATGAAAATGAATAGCTTAAGTAATAAGGTAGGCAATAAAGAAAATGTTGGTTAATTTTAAATAATTAACTATTTCACTGGTCTTCGGATTATAAATAGAGCTAATAGCTAGTTGAGAATGTGATATAGCTAAGTAACCGGATCGACACGCATTACAAATGTGTGCCTCCATGTCAAAAGGCTATCATGACGTTTCAACTAAGTAGCTTAATAAAAAAACATGACTTAGTCAAGTAACTGGATCAACATTCATCACCAATGTTTGCCTCCGAGTAAAAGACTAGGTCTATGTTCAATAAAAAAAAATGTGTTTTCTAATAAAACCTACCGAACTTGTAAATAGCTTGACTTTTCATGAACACGTACTTAAGAGTAATTACAGAGTTTGAATGACCAAAGAATTATTAATGTGTGTGTACAATTGAAAAGGGTGAGTAACTTGACATTTGAGTTTTGATTAATATGTATGTTTAGTCCAGAGCCCCTAGATGCGGATTTTGCATGTTAATGATTTGAAATAACTTGAATGATTGTGTTTAAAGTTAAATTTATTTCATGAAGTTGAAGTTATTGTTTCATTATTGCATTGTGTACTTGTGATTTTGTGTGTTTGTTGTTTGTTTGCTTGAGGACAAACAAATGTTTTAAGTGTGGGGATGTTAATAAGTGTAAATTGCATCATATTTTAGGGCTTAATCTGATATGTATTTAGTTGTTAATTTAATAGTTTGGCATGTGTTTAGGTTAGAATTGTGTTAGTTTGTTAATTATTTGTGTTTAAGTGTTTTTATGGCTTATTACAAGTATTTGAGCTTAAATATTATGTTTTTTAGGTACCCTGATGTGTTTGTTAATGTTTCAGGGTCAACATCGAAGAACAGAGAAATTTCAGAGACATTCGGGCTGAAATAACGACCCACAATCATGGCACAACAGGCCATGATCATGACAGAAGCACCAGAGTTGGCCCTCAAATGTGGCCCACAATTGCGGTTTGCATCGGGCAGACACGTAGACACTCAAGAATGTCAATTTTTGAGGAATTTTTTAACCTTTCGGACCCCCAAAAAACCCTAGGGTTACCCAAAGCACAATAAGATATTTAAAGAACAAGAAAAAGAGGTAGAAAATAAGGCTTTTGACATCAGCCACCTTGAAGAAACTATTAAGAGAATTCATCGAGAGATTGAGAAAGAAAAGAAGGAAGAGAGAAGTGGATAAGAAGTTGACTCGACGTACTTCCCAAATCAAGAGGTTTCTCGACGTTGCTGCCTCCTGTCCTCCATTTCGATTGTATTTCCTATTTATTTTCAGTTTTACCATTATATAGAATTAGATTGAATAGTTGATGATATGATCTAAATGTTGAGGATGTTCTAAACTCACCTTGAAGTTTTATTCTTGATTTAATGAAATCTAATTTTATTGGATTTATTGTGATTGTATAATTTGGTAATAAACTAAGAGGTGAATCAAATGAAAAATAATTAAATTGGACTAACGAGAGTTAGGTGATATAATAGAACAAGAATTAAATGAAATTAGTAATTATGCAAAGAGAGAACTTACATAAGTTCCCGATAGTTTATTGGGTAACTTCAAATTTAATTAGGGTTTTGGATAGATTGTTAATCGAGAGACTGCAATTTTCATAATCTGATTAGACTTTATAATTTAGGATTAATGGTTATAACTCGAGAGAGAATAATAAGCCCTAGGATCGTCTAGAACCAATAACCCGGTAATTCATAATCAATTAGGTTAGCGTTAAGGAAATGTAAAATTCCCTTTCTCTCAATTGGTAATTCTCTTATGTTAATTTTTAAGTGTGTGTTGCAATTGTTGAATTATTAATATTGTCGTGATTGATTTTTGAATTGTTTTGAATGATTGAATTGAATTCTCATTTTAGTTTCATTATATTTTGAATTTCTATGATTAGTTATAACCTTAGATTTTAGGATTAGATTATTCCTTCTTGTGGGATCGATACATTAGGTACTATACGAACAAACTGTACGCTTGTGGATTATTGAGGTTATTTGTTAACACTTACACACATCAAACATTCAATCAAGTATATTTTTCTTTTTTTGCAAAAGGAAATTTTTTGGAATTCAAAATTTGATGATGTAATTTATAATTTATAGGAGAGGCGAGCTCTTACACGTTATAGAGACTTTCTTGGTTCGATACACAAGAATGGTATACGACCACCATATATATTTGAAAAATATGAAGTCGTTGGTAGCAATATTGGACATCACCCGAGGTAATACCCATTGTAGAGTGCAATTTTGCCAACAAACGTGGAGTATCGAATGGAGAAAGTCTACCCGCACACACTGGAGGATCTTTGATCCACCAGGAGCGTGCACTTCAACCTGTAAGTATCAAAACTTTACACTTATATTTTGATTTTTGTACTTTGATATATGAAATTTGATTTCAATGTAATTTGATGTGTGAAATTTAGAATGAAATTATGTGTATTATAGAGAATAATAATGTTATCAATGTCTGGTGTCATTAATGACTGTGTTGTTGAGTTAATTTTTTTGTTTGAAAGAGGATAAATATCATAAAAATATAGAAAAGTCTACCGCAATTTTTGTAAGTTGTAGTTCAATTATAACAATTTATTCTAGCGCAGGAAAAATTTAGGGCAAGAGGCTTACACTATGCTAACTTTTTTTTCACACTCACACTAAGAAGCATGATGGTGTGACCTTCATCAACACCTGATGTAGACAACTTCATATATGTAAAATATATACTTTAATATTAATTCTTAAAATTATCATTTATTAACACAAACAATTATAATGATAGGACTGAATACAAGAAAGCATTGAATGACAGTCTCAGTTATATCTTGATGCAGTAGACGGTAGGGATTGTCGTGAAAGGATATTCAACTTAGGTTCATTTGCAAAAACATGCTATTCGCAATCCTCCACATCTTCTACAGTTGGATCTAATAGGTAGTCTGCATCAAATGAGGGAGTCGTTAAGCTTGAGAATAAAGTAAAGAGGTTGATGGAGTGCATAACCCAGCTCTGTAATGAGATGGATGAGTTGAAAGGGAGGGGACAACATTTCATCGCAGCAGTTAAAGCATTTGCCTTCACCACCTACATAGCTTCCAAATAAGTGAATGCATTTAATAGCCTGTTACTCTTAAGTTTTGTATGAATTCTTAATTTACAGTTATTTTCAAGATACTTATTTGTATACATTATAAAATTTTGATTATATTATCAATTAGAATAGTGTTTACTTTATATTTATTAATTAATGTTATATTATTTACATAAATTAAATGTAAAAAAAATCAAAATACTATCAACAGAAAACTCGGGTAAGAAGTAAGAAATGACGGTTGAAATTTATCATAGTTATAATTCTCAACGGAATTAAAATATTACATCGGTAAAAATTTTGCGACGGATAATGCTTTCTGTCGATAAATTTAGCGACGAAATGTTTTATGTCCGTCGGTAAATTTAGCGACGGACTTACAATTTACTGTTGGTAAATTCACCAGCGAAATATTAGGAATTCGTCGCAAATTTAGCGATGGAATATTGTAAATCTGTCAATAAATTTACTAAATTTTATCGATAGAAATACAAAATTTCGTCCTTGAATTTACTGATAAATATATAATACTTTGTTGCTAAATTTATCGATGGATTCCTTATTTCTGTCGCTAAAATTTACCTACGGTCGTTTCTCTGACAACTCTTTCCGTCGGTAATTTCTGTCGTCAAATTTGTTTCCCGAAGGAAAATTTTTATTCTCCGGTAATTTCTGTCGCTAAAACCTATTTTTCTTGTAGTGTTTTGCTACCTTATGACTTACATCATTTATTTATTGAATGATCGATCCCACATTTTAAGACTAAAGGAGTGCTTGGTTGATGAGTTTGAGAGTGATTCAATAGGTAAGGAATGAAAAATGAGTGGTTAGTTTTATATTATCATTATAGGGACAAATTTTTGATATCTAACTTTCGAGGAATACTCGATAGCCCCGAAACATGAGAAGAATGGAAATAATTTCTGAGTAACTAAGTGTCACGCCTATGACACTCCCTTCTTCTTTTTTTAAAAAAATATTTTTAACAATTAAATATAATTAAAATATAATTAATTAAAATAATATTAATTACAACATAATTAATTAAAATAATATTACAATATAATTAATTAATTAATTAGAATAATTACATTGATATAACTAGTTAAAATATATTAAAATTTAATATAAAACAAAATTTTAACAAAATTTTATATCTCAATATTTTTAACAAACTAACTACTATCAATAATAATCATTCTTTCGTTCTAACTAACTATTATAATTATAATAATTATACCTATTCTTGTTACTCACTGTATATATTCTTACTCTTATTACTATTACCCAATTTGAACCACGCACTCCAAAAGAAATGGTCAAGTATGAATCTGCAATAGAATATATTAGAGAAATGGAGTTTCAAGGCACAAACCTCAACAAAACAAAACGAAACGCTTCTCGACCAGGCGCATTGAAAAGCCCCATGAATTCAACAAACGAAGCCCCGAAGCCCACATTCTTTTCAACTTCTCAAATTTCCCTCCAATTCTCAACTAAAAGGCTGTCCACGCCATCAATCCGCGCGACTACTAAATCAACCAATCACCTATCATCTGACACACTATATAAAGCATAAACAAATCCGAGCACCATCATTCCAATCCTTTCTGCGGTTTTAATTCCTTTGCTTCCCTATTTCATTATCCAAGTAGTTCACTATGGCAAAGGCAGATAAGAAGCCGGCGGAGAAAAAGCCAGCGGCAGCGGAGAAAGCTCCGGCGGAGAAGAAGCCGCGAGCGGAGAAGAAGCTCCCTAAAGAAGGCGGTGCCGACAAGAAGAAGAAGAAGGCGAAGAAAAGCGTGGAGACATATAAGATATACATATTCAAGGTGCTGAAGCAAGTGCACCCTGATATTGGTATCTCCAGCAAAGCCATGGGGATCATGAACAGCTTCATCAATGACATCTTCGAGAAGCTTGCTCAGGAAGCTTCTAGACTTGCCAGGTACAACAAGAAGCCCACCATCACCTCTCGCGAGATCCAGACCGCGGTCAGACTCGTCCTACCGGGGGAGCTGGCCAAGCATGCTGTTTCTGAGGGTACCAAGGCGGTTACTAAGTTTACTAGTTCTTAGGATTAAGATTAGGGGTTTTGGAGATTGGTGTTTGATGGTTGTTTCTTAAGGAATTGTTTACTGAATATGGCTATATGGCTGCCTGCCTAGTGCCTACACTGCAACTTAGTCTGTGGGCATTTTAATTAACAAAAGAAGAAGAGGAGGATGCTAATGTCAAAATATTTTATTTACTGAATCAAAGAATGAATGAAGAAATAGATTAAGTAAGCCGTTCCCTTTCCTTTGTTGCTTTTTTAATTAATTCGAATAAAAAAAATTTGTATTAATTACAATTACAGTATGGAGTATGCTCGAATCACTTCCACAATGGGTGCACGGCACAGTGGGCACTTGCCTCCTCCTCTAGTTAACTCATTTGCACATTTTGAACAAGTGCACATGTGACCACATCTGCCAGAAAACAATTCCAACATCGCTGAACTCATTTAATAAAAAAACAAACAAAATCATTTCCCCATGTTAGAAACTGGTACCTGTACAACAGAGAATCTATGTGACTATCACAACAAACGCAGCATGTCCCTTTCCTCACATGATCCCATTTAGATCCATCTTCAGATGTCTCTGCTGCGACGCAGTTAACAAATTGCTAAGTGAAAATTTTTCAAGAATTATAATCACTTTCTATTATTTTGATGGACAAGAAAAAAAAACCTTTATTGTCATCAGGTGACCTAGTAAGTGCTGCAGAGACTTCCTGCCTCACAGAGCGCTGCAACTCAAGTTGCAAGTCCATGCAAGCCTCCAACATCCTCTGCATGTGGCTCATTCCTTGTTGTAGTCTACCCATGTCTGCTCTCAAATCATTAATCATCTCCCACTCCTGTCACGTTTCAGCATCCAGATTCAGAATATTGGTAGAAAACTCGGGGAAAGTTCTCTCCTCATACTGTTGAAGAGTGGAATAGCAATGATGCATAACATTCAAAAACAACTTCCAAGAAAATGCGAGTAATAAGTTGAGAAGTGTTCAACCACCATTAACACTTCAACTTTTATAATGCAAATCAAACCCAAAAAAAAAAAAAAAATTCTCATGAGATTCTAGTACTATGAGAACAGGAAGTGAAATTAGAATTATCATGCCAATCATTACATTGGAGTTGGAGATGGCTGATGGTTTTCTACCTTTCAATATCAATACTAAACAAAAGAAGCATCCTATAATTTTGTTTCCTTTTTTTGTTCACAAGTCACTACTAGAAATCATTCAAAGTGCAAAATAAACACATATAGTGCCAGACTATTCAATCAAAAAACTCTTTAACGTTTTAAAGACTACCGTTTCATTAACGAACAAGAAGAATTATTCCAAGTTAGGAAAGATCACATACAAGTTCAGAACGTTGCATGCTATGGCGAGACCATGTATTGTGATGCAAATCCTGGTGCCAAAGTGGCTGGGGTGGGGGCACCGGTGGAGATGGCGGAACCAATGAAGGCCGTTGCATGACATCTTGCTGGTCTTCATTTTGTTCATCTCTCTGCTGTTCATCATCCTGCCCAGGCGAAAAGGGATTTGATGTTGACAAATTTCTGCGCAGATCCCAATCAGTACGAGTATGGCCTTGCCTTTCAACATATGATTGTATCAGTTGGTCCAGACTTTCACGAAACCCACTGTGAAGTAAATTTGACACACTTCTCCTGTAACATGAACAGAAATTTTTATCATCTGAATCCCACTCAAACAATTAATGATTCCGAATTTAAGGTATTGACCTTAAAATTGTGATGCTGAAAGGATTTATGGTCACTTGTGATCTAACTAAATATAGCTTTTGAAAGTACCTGCTCAAAAGTTCCCTAAGTTCCATGCTGTACACATTCTCATCATCAGGTGGATTAAATCTATTCAATCTTCTCATGAAAGAGCGGTGACTTCTAGGGGGATCAGAAGGTCCACTTGTCCAACTTTCAACAGCTTCTCGGACATCCACTGGATGACCTTGTTCATTGTGTACATCTCTAGGTGTTTCCTGGAGCCAATCATTGAGTGAAGATTGCTGCCAATTTCCGTCCATAGGTTCTGCACTAACATCCCCCCATTCATTTGGTTGATTGGGATCTGACTGTTGCCAGTCTAGTCTGTCATCACCTGAATTTCTTTCCTGCCAACCATCCGCCTGATCACCAGCTCCCCGCCAATTCATGTTATCAACTGTAATGCTCTCAACGCTGTCTGTATGATTAGGCAACTGATTGAGATGACTATCTGGATTTCTAGGCTGTGATTGCTCATTGTCATCATGTCGGGTATCCTGTGAGGTGCTTATTTGAGTTCGATCATTTCTAGAATCATTAATATTATTATTAGATGGGTATCAGAATGGGGACTTACTTGACCATGAACAATATGTTCTAACCTTGAGTGCAACCCTTCCCTGAAATAAGGAGTTCTCTATTAGGAAAATCAGGTGACAATGCCTTTTCACATTGCACAACAGCAGTTTACGGAAAGCTCACACTTTAACAAGCCAAAATGAGAAGATCATAATTAGGAAAGAAGTAAAGTTAGCTCTAAAGCAAACAAACAAGCAAACAAGTTACATGAAGGAAATAATGTTGACCTACAAAAAGAAAACAATTGGATGCCACTAATGTTTTCATGCATGAAAAGGAGGAAGAAATAAAAACACAAGGAAAAGGAGACGAAGAGTCGTACCAAGAGAACAGAAATTTTGCCGTGAAATTCAGTTCAAGCCAACTAGTGTTTTTCCAAAATCAAGTAACATCCTTAAATAGGGTTCTATCAGAAGATCAAGAAAATGAGGAAAAGTTGCAATTTAGATAATACCTCATCCCAGTGATGTCTGGAAAAGCAATGGGTATATTAAAGATCAATGCTGATTAGATTTAAAGTGGTAAACCTAGTTATTAAGGCTTTGAGCGGATTAAGATGATTGCAGTGAGGCATCCATATCTCATATAATCTTTGAAAATGCCAACAAGATCATTTATACGATGGTATATGATGTATGGACCAAAACTTACAACCTATAACATTTCCAAACGTTGTCTGTTCCAAAAAGAAATATTAATTTTGTAAACAATTCCGTACTGCACCATATTTGCTATGAGGGGTTATACTTTAGTGAAAAGATAATGTGTGGCTAAATTCACCAGACCAGCCATAAAATATTTTGAAGATAAAGACATCAGCATTCCAATTCTCCAATCATGAATCTGCTTTTGTAATAGACAGCGAACTATCTTTGGACCAAGATAAGTAACAACATTTGATAACGGTATAATGCACCCAGGATCAATAGCAGTGATGGCTAGAGCATTGCCCTGAAGGCCAATGCCATTGACTTGTAAAAATATGTACCTTAAGCCAGAAACAGTGTGTCGTTGTCTTAGTTGAACTAGTTCACTAGCAGCCATGGAAGGTGGTCTCTCATCCTCAATAGTTCTTTCATTTCGCAAGAATCTACCTCTTAACAATGACTGGAAAAACATGAGAATGTTACTAGTAGTCCTCTTCCTTATTATCATCTAAATCCTCCCCAAGCACAATCTACTAACAGGGTACGCAGCACACAGACACACGGACATGTGTATATATATATATATATACACTATAGAGAGAGAGAGAGAGGACTATAAACTAACCTGAATGCGATTACGATGGGCAAAATCAGATACAGCACGATGCTCTAGTAAACCCTGAAGCTCCCTCTGTCTTTCCCTGTCAATTCTAACAAGTAAATCAATAAGAGCTTGTCGTCCACGCAACCTCAGCATGTCCCTACGAATATGCTCAGGCTGACCTTCGTCACGGTCAGCTGCTGAGACATCATGGGATTGGTAAACCTGTGGATCGACTCCAGCACCAAGGTCTTCCCTCTGTCGTCGACGAGTTCCTCGCTGTTCACTTGTCATTTGCACCCAGTCTCTGACAATCCTAACCCTCTCACGCTCTGGTTCACCGAGCCATTCCGCTCTAGGATTGCCATTCCTTTGGGATACATCAGAATTGTGATCACTAATGCTACTGTCCATCCAGCCCCGAACAATCTGCCTCACCCTCTCCCTCTCACCTTCACCAAGATCAGGAGATTGCTCCCTGCTAGACCCATTATTATCAACACGTTCATTCTGTGACCCCACTCGCTCATGTGGCCAAGGTCCAAATTCATTCTCACTCTCAGTCGCATCTTCCAAACTTCCTTGTCGGCTCTCGGACATATTTGTGGTAGAAATGTTTGTAGTGGACTCCACCCTTCTTTGCTGCCTCAATCTCTCCCTTGCTCTATTTAACAAATGTTCATCCTCAAGCTCCCGCCACATTTGCAAAATTGTGGAAGCCTGAGTGCTCGGTCTTTCTACCGCACCCTGCCGTTGTGAAGTTGGTGAATGCGACTCTCTCAAAAATGATGAATCAAGCATTGACACAGTGTGTAGGCCCGCGAGTGCCATCAACTCGGACTCCCGATTCCTCCTCTCCATAGTGGTGATCATCTCTTGAGCATGGCGAGCAGCCCACCGACTGAGTATCCGCGAGTGACGCCGCCTTGCTGCTGATGACTCAGCCAAGTCATCACCCTCAAGATCAGATCTTCGTCTCCGACGCACAAGCTGATCCCCTTCATTATCCTCATCCTCTGGATTACGAGTAG
Organism: Erythroxylum mucronatum; assembly: GCA_027563825.1. Classification (NCBI taxonomy): domain Eukaryota; kingdom Viridiplantae; phylum Streptophyta; class Magnoliopsida; order Malpighiales; family Erythroxylaceae; genus Erythroxylum; species Erythroxylum mucronatum. The sequence continues at coordinate 43,562,093 of JAOSBP010000206.1, forward strand.
AGCTGCAAGAGGCATATGACATACAATCATCCAAGTGACCACGCATCAATTCCTCCAATCGCAGCTGGAACTCATTATGAGCTTCGTCCGCGGAATCAGGTTTTTGCTGTATTTGTTGAAAATCTGTCATCCTCACTACAATTGCAACAACCTCACACCCACAACACTCAAAAGCGCCACCTATTAGTAATATTTCTTCTTCAAAATCCACAAAAGACAGATAGTACTTAGACGCACTAACAAATGATCAAAGCTTTCGTAACAACAGAAGACGAGAGAAAAATACCCAGGAAACCAAATGGAAGAGGAAAAGAGCCTAATTTGTGGGAGATGGATAGCACCCCCACCTCACAACATAGAAGCAAGTGGAAAACCCAACCACAAACGCAATTAGGCTCCAACAATTACAAGGTAATGCGCAGGTTAGGAATTGAGAATAGAGAAAAAGACGAAGGTACCCTCGGAAGCTATATGCGTTTCAAATGTAGATCCTAATATTTATTACCTCTCTTATGTCTTATCGGATCGGAAGGAGACAAAACAAAAGCAACAGACGGAGAGAAAAAAAAGAAAAGAGACGTATTTTCTGTCCGTTTGCTCTGTGTTCGGAGTGAAATCGTTTGTTACTTTTATCCAAGACTAACCCTGTTCGTTATGGCACTTGTACCGAAAAACACTGTACTCCCTATTGTCCTTTACTCATTTATTAACCTCACCCCAAATTTTGCTGACCTACTGAAATTTATGACCATGCGAGAGGCAAAAATATGGAGCATATCTTGAAATGGCAGGAGCCGAGAGAAATCAGGTCCTTGTCTTACTCTTTCTCTATTAGGTGTTTGTTTGTATGCGCGTGCTCGAATGCCTTTTTCAATGATGCGCATGTGGTCACCAAATAGGTCTAGAGAATCTTCCCCACTTTTTGTGTTTTTTCTTTCTGGTTTTAATGAAGATTTAAGGACTGTAACATTGCTTGCATAATGTATGATAATATTTCTAAATTAATATTTTACAGTATCATAACATTATGAGAATGATGGGAGGGTCAATTCAAGCAACAGTTGTCCCATCACTCTCGCACGGAAATGGATCTGAATTCCTTCTGCAGTTCCTCTCTCTTTTTTTCTGGTATCCTTGTGATCACACTTATTCTTTCACATCGAAATCCTTTGGACAGATACCATGCACTTTGCATGATGATCCTACATAAAATTCACTTTTCCCCATCTTGTTTGTTTATGGTATGACTTGGGTAGTGAGTCTGAAGCAAGCTAAAAATATACAAATTTGAAAGACATGTGTCTTTACTGATAAACTTGCTTTCTCTCAAAGTCAAGCAGCTCATAAAAGATGTCTTATTCTTGATTGCAAGCTAAAGTTCAAAGACTATTAATTGCTTGTCTATTAGCTCTTCCCAATTAAATCTCCAAGAGTTTAGTTGGGAAAATAGCACTTAAATTTCACAAGCCTGACTGATATTGATGTGAAAGTAACATTACCTTGCAAGGATGGTCCACTTGATGGAAGGGTTTGAGCTTTCTCCTTCACTAAATTGCTGGAATCAATGGCTGCCTCACCCACTTATTTCACATAATCATTTCTACTTTTGAAGCTTGGAAATTTTTCTCACCTTTTCCTCTTCACGCTTGACTCCAGAAAAGGAAAAATGCACCACCCAACTGGAACAAGACATCATAACTGCGACTGCGAGACGGAGAGAGGCAAGGAAACTCTTTTTAAGTTCTTATTTTTGCCTCATCTGGTATATGCATGAATAAAGAATCATGAACTCGTGATTATGTTGACGAATAATCAAAAGAAGAACAAGCAAGAACCATATGACGGGTTGAGCTTTTGTAAATTCAGATTCTAGCAATGACCTCTTCGTAAATGAATATTTATGTAATCCTTCTTTTCGTTTCGGCCCGTTTGGTTGGCGGGAAAGTAAAGTTAATCTGGAATCTAATTTCTGGGAAAATAAATTCATGGGAAAGTAAAGATATTTACATGTTTGGATACTTATAAAAATTTAATAGAAAAGTTGAGTAGATTTTTATTATGACGTTTGGTATGTAACTGTATTTTATGGAATGTAATTTAATTTTAACATATTTTACCAATTATATCCTTTTTACAAATAAAACAAAAATCAAATTAAAAATCAGAACCCTAACTTTTGCTGCTATGAAGATGCTGAAGAAGAGGTATATCACTTCGAATCGGAAATTTTACTTGCATCTTCGTAATGATACAGGAACCCTAACTTTTGCTGCTAACTTAAGTTGATGCGGTATTTCTAAGCTTGGATTAGATTTAGTTGAAGTTTTCAGATCTTCAATCTTCGAGTCGATTTTTGGAACGAGAATTGGTTCTATACTCGGATTAAAAATCTGACTTCGTGTTTTCTGCTGTTTTGTTTTTGGATTCGATGTGTTCTTAGCTTTTTCGGTAGTTTTACGAGTTTTAAACAGAAGATCTGTTCGTAGAGTAGATGATTTGAAATGAAAATTCCACAGATCGAGAGCTGGTACATGGATTCGAGTTCTAAGTGAAAGGGGGGAAAAAAGGGGGTTTTGGGGTTTTCAATTCGATTTCTCGTATGCCCTGACTGAAACGACAGATCCGATTCTGTAATCAGCTTTTGAAATTCTGTTACTGTCTTTTGTCTGGTTATTTAGGCCCCTAAATGTCAGAATCTATTGTTTCTAGTTTTTACTTCTTAGCTCAAGCTTTTGACTATGGAGTTTGTTTTATCTCTGGTTGATAAGCATAAGAACGGTCAATCATCTCCATGGATTCATCCGAAAATTTGTGTTATTACAAAGTGGTCAGCTTTTTTTCGTGAAAAAGTAATAATTACACGATAGTGAATAAGCCCTTTTCTTTTTCATGTCTGTGTACACACAGGAGGATATGGGCACGGAGTTCTTGGTCCGACCCGTGGGACCGGCAGAGGCTGAGGAAGACGGGAGTGATTTTGAGCCGGAGGAGAATTGTGAGGAGGAAGATATTGATGATGAGGAAGATGGGAAAGTAGAGGACGATGGCGAGCCGGCGGAGAATCCGGCAAAGAGGAAGAGATCAGGTAAGGACGACGACGATTCAGATGACGACGACGGTGGTGGTGAGGATGAGGATGACCAGAGACCATCCAAGCGATAAGGGGAAGTTAAACTTTTGGTTACGAGGAAAGACTGACCAGTTTAACAAAAAGAACAACATTTAGGTCAATCTCTCTTATCTCTCACTCTCTTTAGGACCCCTCTCTGTCTGTTCATCTTCATCGTCAGAATAGAAATGGCTTTGGGTGTATCATGTTCAGTGCTCATTAGGGCTTTCTTTTTTTTTTTACAAGTTCAATTTCGGTTTGTAGGATTTGCATAGTTCTTTATGATGTTGGGGGTTCAAAAAACTCTTTGGTAGGTTAATTGTTGGATTGTCACAATCTATAGAATGATGGTTGAATGAGTCTTTATAAATTTAATCTCTTTTCATGTCCTAAAGTTACCATATCTGGTAACAATCCATGCCGGCCCGTGATCATCATTCGGGTTCGGACTTGGAGAAAGATTACTTGGGAGCCTAAATCAAAATATTGCAATTGATGGTGGTTGTGCAGGTGGAGGTGGGAAACAGTGGTGGCTATAATAAGATAAGATCTGAAGCATTGATGAGAGGCACGAGATCAATCACCCAAAGTTTTATGATATCACCTTGCGTTTCTCGTTCTTTTCTTGAAGACTTGAGAGGCAAAAGGTAATTAAAAAGGACATCTGACGTTCACGAGCATAACATGAGAAATGAGCTCGCGCCATCATCGATGATTAAAAAAAATTGAAAATTAATTTCATCTAAAATTATTAAATTAGATATGTTTTATTAAATTTAGTTAAAATTAAATAAAGTTATATATATATGTATATATTTATACGCTAAATTCGAGTTTAAGTTAAAAAAATAAAATTTATATTCGAAATTAGAATGGGTTTCGGTGTCAAGAGCCGCATCAACTTTGGGCCTAAATAGGAACAGATTATCTGTTCCATAATTGCTGTACCAGTGTTGTTCCATTGTATCTAGTTCAGATTCACAAAAATATATAAACCAGATACAATAAAACAGCATTAGCACAGCAATCATAGAACAGGTGATTTCATTTGCTAAATATGGCGATTCAGTGGAGGTCTGAATTCGTAGATCTGAATTACGGAGAGTAGTAATTTGGATTCGGCCGACAGACATTTGAGTGACTCAAGCTGTGGACATTGATTCATTCGTCACCGTCATGTTCTTATTTTCATTCTTAGACTGGACCGCACTAACTACAACTCCTTACCAACTCACCCATCTCTCTTCTTCTCTTCTACTTCTCCGTTTTAGTCGGTGACGTACTTATCACAAAACTGAAAATATTAATGATAAAAAACTAAGTTGGTTGAAATTTTGAATTAATTTATTAATATATAAATATAATAATAATAATAATAATAATAATAATAATAATAATAATAATAATAAAATTAATTAATTAATTAAATTTTATTTATTGTAATATTTTATCATGATTATGAAGATGACAATGAGCAAAATTCAAATTTGTTTGATATTTGCATTGTTCTTCTTGTTGGTGCTGCTCAATCGCTTTCACTTGTCTTCTTCTTTTTATGCAGCACAAACAAACCGCTAGATTCGGTCCAGAAATCTAGCGGCTCGCCTCGTCCGTACACATCCAGATCTGGTTATCGCGCCACTCCGTTTCGCTTCAAATGCTCTCTTCTCTTCAGTGAGTTGCAGCAAACGGTAATGGCGATCACCAGTCCCATCACTCCCGGTCAGGTACTTGTGGATCTTGTCATGTACAGAGTTTTCTCGCTTTTTTTTATCGAAGTTTTTGGGTTTTGGATGTGGAAACGGTTTTCATTTTGCAGGTTTCGTTTGCTCTTGGGATCATACCTGTAATTGCTGCATGGATTTACTCCGAATTTCTAGAGTATAAGAGAAAGGCTGTTGCTCAACAAAAAGCGTGAGTTTGATTTGTTTGTTTAATTGGCGCGTTTTTCTTGATGTTTTAATGATGTCTCCCATCAACAGAAAAGCTTTGGTGTTTGTCATAGTAGGCATTCTGATATCGGTTTAGTGGAGGTGCATGATGAGACGATTAAAGAGGATGATAGCGCTGTTCTGCTTGAAGGAGGAGGTCTCCACTCCGCATCTCCTCGACCTAGTGCTTCACCAGCATTTTCTCCGATCTTCAGGTTCGTGATTATTGATTTGAGGTATTGTTGTTCGGATCTCGTGTTACTTAATTTGCACGCTTGTTTTTTTTTTAATGTTATTGTTGGTTAGGTTCATTTCGATGGATGAGCACTTCTTAATCGAGAACAGATTGACGCTTCGGGCCATGTGAGCATATTTGATTAAGAATAGTTTTGCTTGTGAAGTTATATGGATTTGTGTTTTTTGAACTTTTGTACTCTCTTTCTCCATTCAGATCTGAGTTTGGTTTCTTTATGGCATACTTCTACATCTGTGACCGTACGGATATTTTGGGCTCGGCAAAGAAGGTACCTGATAAATTTTTTATGTTACATTATTTTACTAATCACGATGTAGCTTGTGTGAAATCTATTTTTTCCTCAAATGTATCGTGCCAAGTGTGTTGGAGAAGAATGAGCTGACATGCCTTCAAATATATTATTGGAACTTATATTCCTGATTTGCTTCTAACTTCATGCCATTATCTATCTGTGCAGACCTATAACCGGGATCTCTTTTTGTTTCTCTACTTCCTTCTCATCATAGTTTCAGCTGTAACCTCTTTCAAGATACACCACGATCGATCACCATTCTCAGGGAAATCAATCCTTTATTTAAATAGGCATCAAACTGAGGAGTGGAAAGGCTGGATGCAGGTTTGTTACTCTTCCAAAATTTAGTATGGAAGTATCTCATGAAGATAATTTTGGAGGTTTTGGAAAGAAAAACAAATTTGGGTTGGTTTTATGCATCACTAGGTGCAATTTTCACCACTTCTCAACTTCCTGTGTCCTTTTTAAGTTCGTAAACCAGTTTCAAATTAAGTATTAAGAGATAATAGGTTTCTTGAAACTCTCTATCTGTATGGGCTTGTTCACTTATGAGTTCAGTTCATTTCTACTGGCATGTTATTGTTGTTAGTATCACTTATTTTTCTTCCATCTTACAGGTATTGTTTTTGATGTACCATTACTTTGCTGCAACAGAAATCTACAATGCTATTAGGTTATTTATTGCTGCATATGTATGGATGACCGGATTTGGGAATTTCTCATATTATTATATTCGCAAAGATTTCAGTCTTTCAAGGTTTGCACAGGTATGCTCTTCCTTGAAGACTTAAAAAGACTTTTTCTCCAAATGTTGTCAATAATTGGGTAGTTTCAAGTTGTAAGAATTTGTTGTTGATCAGATGATGTGGCGGCTTAATTTCTTGGTGCTGTTCTGCTGCGTCGTGCTTAACAACAGTTATATGCTGTACTACATTTGTCCGATGCACACGCTTTTCACTCTTATGGTTTATGGGGCACTTGGTATTTTGAACAAGTACAATGAGATAGGATCGGTAATCGCTGTGAAAATTGTTGCCTGCTTCTTGGTGGTAATTCTAATGTGGGAGGTTCCTGGAGTCTTCGAACTGATTTGGAGTCCATTCACTTTCCTTCTTGGTGTGTATGCCAAAAATTAATTGTTTTGCTAAGCCCATCGTGGTTGTACTCATTCTCCCTCAAAACCTTGCAGGTTACACTGACCCTGCAAAACCAGATTTTCCTCGCTTGCATGAGTGGCATTTTCGTTCAGGCCTTGATCGCTATATCTGGATCGTTGGGATGATATATGCTTACTATCATCCAACAGTAAGTTCCATCACATTGACATTCCATCCACATAGTTACGCAATGAAGTATAGTTGGAAGAAATGCTTTTCTATTTAGATAAATAATTTACATTTGCTACCGTAGGTGGAGAGGTGGATGGAGAAACTGGAAGAAACTGAAGTGAAGCAGAGGATAACTATTAAAACTGCTGTAGCATCCACAGCCATAGTGGTATTATGAATATATTGGGATAGTGTTCTTGTCGAGCTGATGTTACTATACTACCTCTGCTGACCATTCTTGTGATACCTAGGTGGGATATTTGTGGTATGAACACATCTACAAGCTGGACAAGATTACCTACAACAAATACCATCCTTATACCTCATGGATTCCAATTACGTATGCTATAATTACTCTTCTTCCTTATCTTATTTCCTTTCTTCTTGTTTTGATTTTAACATTAGTCTCTTTCTTTTCTTGTTTATTAGTGTATATATATGTTTGAGGAATGTCACTCAATACTTCCGCAGCTACACTTTGACTCTTTTTGCGTAAGTCACTTCATGGTTAATTCTTTCTGATTTCTCCCCCCTGTCCATCTACTGTGGTATCATCAGAAAAAATTGACTGTTGTCTAGTGAATTTGGATATATTCCTCCCTAATTTGGCATTGTTGTTTGTGTGGACTAGATGGCTTGGAAAAGTAACACTGGAGACATACATTTCACAGATACATATATGGTTAAGGTACGGTGAAGAATTCCTGTATAACTTTTTCTAGTTCAGAATTGATGTCGATATGGACTCACATTGTTAGTCATATGGACCTACCCATGCTGCTTCCTAATTCACTTGCAATACACTTGCAGATCAGGCATTCCAGATGGGCAACCAAAACTCTTACTATCACTTATCCCAGACTACCCTATGTTAAACTTCATGCTAATGACTTCTATCTATGTTGCAGTAAGTATACAATCGATCAATTTGATCTCGTTAGATAGTTCTACAATAATAAAGACTCTTTCTCCCCTTGTTTAGGTCTCTTACAGACTTTTCGAGTTGACAAATACATTGAAAATAGCATTCTTACCCAGTAAAGACGATAAGCGCCTTACTCACAACATAATTACAGCCGCAGTGATTTCAGTTCTTCTATACTCGGTTTCTTTTGTGTTCTTAAAAGTCCCTCAACTGCTGGTAAGTTTTACTATCTAAACTAATCGGTCATTGTGGCATATAAACATTGTGTTATCCATGACACAGATGATTATAGAAATGTGCAAATTGACTAATGTACTTCAAATTCACAGGCGTGATATATCCGCAAGTTCAGTGAAAGACATGGAAGGTGTCATGGTTTTTGCCTAGATTGCAGACTTGAACCTGTACGGAGGATTTACCCGAAATTTCCTCGGTGGGTCAGTGAACAAGATGAAGATGAAGATTATGGTCTTAAATTTTGTGTCATGCATTTGTATAGGTGAAGAGTTGATGAAAGGATAATGCCACGATATAGGTCATCTTCTATCTCATTATTTCATTTCTTCTTCCCATGTAGCAAATTGAAATCAAATACGCAATTCTCTATTACATGTACTCTTACATCTGTAGCATCGATCAATAAGTTGAGATTCTGCAACTTAATAGCTGAAATCCATGAACAAATTCGTCTGAGCACTAGGAATATTTCACACAACGTTTACAAACTAAACCTTGCCCACCTCTAAACAACTTTTGCGGATAAACTGAAACAAAGTTTCAGGAACCTTTATAATTGTGTTCTGATGGTTACAATCATACCAAAAGGCATCAAAAGGAGTGACTCAGATTTCCCCGAATACAACTTAGTATAGGCATGTAGCTTTAATTGGCAGCACCAGAGCTTTCCTTCCATTTGCAGGTGTAGCAGATACCTCATCAGAAAATGTGCACAATATCATATGCAAATCTATTTATGTCAAGGAAATGAAAAGGTAAAGCCAAAATGTAACACTTTATTCTGAGACCTCATAAAGTGAATGATTGACTATTAATCTAGTGACTGAATGCATAACATTGATAACTATGAAGTATCTCAATTCGTGAAAGGATACGTCCAGAATAGCACGAACGACTGCGAAATCAGAGTAGAAGTGTTAACACTGTGTTTGATATAAATTGGAATGAAGAGACATGTTAATGCAATGTCTGATATAAACTGGAACGAAGAGACAGCAGTGCTATAGAAAGCCTTCGATTTGCAGTAGGATTGGCTCTTATATACCCTTTAAGAGGTGTGAGCTCAATCTTTAATGTTACAATGGTAAGGCATGATCGATAGTTACTCAATGCAAACAGTTTCAGAGTGTCTCTACCATACTTCCCACCATGTTGGAGGACAAACTAAGAAAGTAGGAGACTTTGTTTCTCAAGGTATAGGAACTCAAAATGCCAAAGAACATCACAATAAAGAAGGCCAAACAAATAGATTGAAAAACCAAAAGTAACCAGAAAGAAGAAAACACATACCATGAGTCCACCCAAAAAGCCATCAAGTACGACTTGATTCCACGAGTCGAAATAAGACCGAATAGAAAACTTCGCCTTAGCTACAAGTCCGATCGAAGTGATTGCCATGATAAGGAAATATAAGATAAATCCAGACAGGCCGGTGAATCCCATAATTCCGGCTATTACTCCGGCGACAATGGATATAAATGTCCGGCTACATAGAAAAAACACCTCAGTCTCAGGTACTCCACATCGAATCAAACACCTTATCAATTGAGGGCAATGCTTGTTCTAAATCAAGTTTGAAATCATTTGTTTTTAACAATTTAATGATTCTGATAAAGTTGCATCCTTTTTGATTGCATTACAATCTCATACTGAAACACATTCATCATATATAGATAACTGATAAGATTCTTTCTGAAAGACTAGCACGAGAAGTTAAACTTATACGGGATATACTTAAATTCGAAAACCGTCCAAATTATTCCAGATGCTGTACTCTTAAGTCTTTCCCAACTGTTGAACAAACCTGTAATATATAACTTTCATGTTGTTCTGCAGATTTTCAGCATTGAATGTTTGCAGATCATTGGTGGCTTCACTTGATCTCTTATCATAAGCACTCGACTCTGTCTGCCCAGCCATTCCTTCTAATCTTAGGAGTCATAAAACAAGCAAAATCAAAATCACAACCCTAATTTCTTCATTGAAAACCAAATGTTTATTCGAAAATCAATCAATAGTTGCAAAATGTGACGAAAAGGAAGAAAAAATGAAAATTGTGATCTGGGCTTACTCTAATCCTATTGTTTACAGTGAAAGTCGAAGAAAAAATTGAATTGGAAGACATATGAAACCGAACTGAGTAATCAGATTCAGAGAGCAGTCAAGACTCCATCTTTGTTAATAGATCCACAGAGTATGTAAAAACCAGTAATAACTACGACTAGAAACAAAAAGCTTCGCAAAAGGTAAGATCAGGATTCGAAAATTCAAAACAAGTAAAATTGATTGGAAAACATTAAAAAAAAATCGAGGTACACAAACCTTGATTTGCGGCTACCTAGTAACTAGCGACTGTAGAACTCTACTACTTTTGACTCCTTGTTCCTCAGAGATGTAAATCTTTATATAAATTGTCATGATGTCCCCTTAATTATTATATTTACTTTAAGCCCCTCGTTTTATTTCAGATTTATAGTTTCTCCCCTACATTAAACGACATCCTGTGACGACTGTTTCTTCCTATGCTAAGTGGTCTTCACTCAATAGTCGGAAAGCTCGGGTTTTTCTGCTGCCTTTGTGTCTGGTGTAAGCTGAGGTTTGAAACCTTTCCTATAACTAGATAGGTTGTTTAGGTTTTGATCATTCTTGTGCTGTGTGTCAATAAGCTGCTTGGTTGTGTATTGAACTTAAGGTTTAATTGTTCTGAAATGTATTTGAAAGAAGGATGTTCCCTGTTGTTAAAAGTTAAAAAACCTGCGATCCCTTTTGTTTTGAGCTCAAACCCGCTTCTGAGTTCGAACAACAAACCCCTAGATGAGTCAAAGCTTGGATCTTTTGAAGAATCTGATGTTCTAAGGAGGTTAAAGAATGAACCCAACATTGTACAAGCACTAGATTACTTTAAATCAATAGCTAATTCTATGGTTTTTGTTCATACTCCATTGACATACCAAACCATGATCATGAGACTTGGTCAGGAATGTGAAGTTGATAGTGTTCAATACCTTTTACAGCAGATGAAACTGGAAGGGATTAGCTGTAGTGAGGAATTGTTTGTAGCTGTTATAAATACTTTTCGGCGGGTGGGTTTGGCTGAGCAAGCACTGAAAATGTTTTATAGGATTGGGGAATTTGGGTGCAAGCCAACTGTTAAGATTTACAATCATCTCTTTGATGCATTGCTTGGTGAGAATAGGTTTCAGATTATCAATTCATTGTACAGCAACATGAAGAGAGATGGTATAGAACCTAATGTTTTTACGTATAACATTCTTTTGAAGGCATTGTGTAAAAATAATAGAGTGGATGGGGCATGCAAGTTACTAGTTGAAATGTCGAATAAAAGTTGTGATCCTGACGTTGTTAGCTATACAACTGTTGTATCTTCTATGTGTAAGATAGGTAACGTGGATGAGGCGAGGGAGCTTGCCAAGAAATTTCAGATGACTGTTTCTATTTATAATGCTCTGATAGATGGGTTTTGTAGAGAACGTAGAATAAAGGAGGCCTTTGAGTTGTTAGGACAGATGGAGGATGAAAGAATGGAACCCAATGTTATTACTTACTCAACATTTGTCAATGCTTTATCTGATATGGGAAATGTGGACTTAGCTCTTGCTATTTTGGCGAAGATGATTTTAAGATGTTGTATCCCCAATGTTCAGACCTATACTTCCTTAATAAAGGGCTACTTCGTTGAAGGTAGGTTGTATGAAGCACTTGATTTATGGGATCAAATGATTCGAGAAGGATCTCAGCCCAATGTTATTGCGTATAACGTGTTAATACATGGTCTTTGCTCACATGGCAAAATGGAGGAAGGTGTGTCTTTCTCCTTTAATATGGAGAGAAATGGCTGCTTCCCGAATGTCACTACTTATAGTTCCCTGATAGATGGCTTTGCAAAAGCTGGTAACTTAATAGGGGCCTCCGAAACCTGGAATAGGATGATCTCAAGCGGTTGCCGTCCTAATGTGGTTGTCTATACGTGTATGGTGGATGTTCTTTGCCGGACTGGCTTATTCAATCAAGCTCATTCTCTTTTAGACAACATGGCAGCTGGGAACTGTTCGCCAAATTCAGTCACTTTCAATATATTTATTAAAGGTTTATGTGATTGTGGAAGAGTAGATTGGGCTGTGAAAATGCTTGATCAAATGAGTAAATACAGGTGTTCTCCAAATGTGACGACCTATAATGAATTGCTGAATGGCTTTTCCAAAACAAACAAAATAAAAGAAGCTCTTAAGCTTGTGAAGGAGATGGATGAGAAGAAGATTGAACTTAATTCAGTGAGTTACAACACTGTCTTGTCAGGATTATCTCATGCCAGAATGTTTGGGGAGGCTTTTCAGCTTGTTGGGAAGATGCTAGTAAAAGGTGTAAAGCCTGACAATGTCACATATAACACTGTAATATATGCCTACTGTAGGCAGGGCAAGGTTCAGGCTGCCATCCAGCTTGTAGATATATTAAGTGCTGGAGGCGAGTGGTCTCCGGACATTATTACGTACACAGATCTTATATGGGGTGTCAGTAATTGCATTGGGATAGAAGAAGCCATCTTGTACCTAGATAAAATGCTTAATGTACATATCTTCCCCAATAGAGCTACATGGGATGTGTTGGTTCGAGGCTTCTTTAACAGCTTAGGTCATTTGGGGCCAATTCGCATTCTGGATAATATTATCAGTAACGGATGAGATGGAAGGAATTTGACAATTCATGGGAAGTAACATAAAAGAAATTGGACATGTCATGCAATATCCCTTATTGGGGGTGTCATGTTGTGCTCCATCAATTTGTGCATGCTTGAACTTTGAGATAAGTCACAGAGGACAACTGGGTGAACTATTTCCGTTATCAGATGCTTGACAAGATGTTCACCAGCTATACATTCCTCAGGATCTGGTGATCCAAGGTGACGTAAAGGCTCCAAGAACTATTACTGTTTATCAATAGGCCTTCGTGACTAATTTAGTTCAATGTCTTGAATCTGGTCATTTCAGAAGAATCAGCAACTGGTTTCTCGAATTGTACACACCACCCATGCAGGTGAAGATATAATATCATGTGTATAGGTCTCGTTTTTTTCTTTCAATTTCTAGTATGCTTGCTAGTTCCTTTCCTCTTACTTGTTTACATGTTTTCTGTTTCTTTGGATTTGTTCCTTGTGACATGTGTGACATTGTTTGGTGTCTGCGAATGACATTAGAAGCCTTGCACCCCGTGAACAATTCATCATCAGGAGTCAAATGCAGTAATATATTTTGCATGATGTTTTAAAACAAAGTAGCACTTGCATGACCGTACACACAGGATAAGCAAAAAATGGAGGACTGAAAGCCTGGATAAAAGGACGACAGAGCGCCGTTCAAGAATCAGCATTATTTTCATGAACTTCTAGGCATTTGTGAAGAAGATAAGATTTCAGCCTTGGATGACCATCAGAGCAGAAATTCTTCTCTGGAACATTTTGCAGTTTCTGCTAAGGTTTTATTTCTGCTGCAACAAAAAAATGGTCCCCAGGGATTACAGGGCCAATAATGTTGTCCTGTGCACCCCGTATCTATCCTCTCTGAGATGCTGTTTATGGACTCTTTTGAAACAAAGAAATCTTTCTCCATAGGGTTAACATCAAGCAATGAAGAAGTCGTACTGAACTCAGGTGGGATAGCATTATAGCATTTAGAGCTTAATTCTACTGTTACAATGGAAGTAAAGAGTCATCATGGCAAAAACATTTGAGATTATCATAGTGATAAGATCTTCAGACAGACTCGTTTCCCGAGCTTCTTTGTCATGATGGAACCTATCAAGTGTCTACTTCTCGCCAGCCAAATTGCTCACTAGCTTCCAAGAGTAGCTTTGCTCAAGACACAAACGGTAGCTGACTGAAGCAGAAGAATTGCATGGTTTAGCCTTTGCTAAGAACTAGGAGATATGAAATGCTAGTCTCCTGCAAAATTTCAAACTGACCATTCTCAGTTTCTTCCGACCACTGTCGTATGCAAATCCAACATGTTCCACCTTATCATTTGCACGTAATTTTAGTTAATTGTGTATTATTGGAGTGGCAACCAGTGTCTCCAAGCAAGTAGCTCAGTAGCTGTAAGAAACGTGTAATGTTAGACAGATTTGTGGACTAATGATGCTAGTACATGAAATTCTTATTGGAAATTTACAAGTGGAGTTATCCACGTCGAAAAGAGACATATAGTCAAAGTGAATTGTATATAAAGATTGGGTTCATAACTCAATGATTTAAAGTTTTGGGTTGAGATATAATGTCCTAATTATATATGGACTCATTGGCATCCGATCCAATTTCTTCCTAGACTCTTTCAAAAACCTACATTAGTATCAGAGTTAGGTTGCGAAGTCTGATGAATAGAAATTCATGAATTTGATTCACAATAACTCAAATATGGATAGATCCACTTGTGAGGGAGAGGTATGTGAAATTCACAAGTGGAGTCATTCTACGTTGGAAAGAGATACTTATAAAGTGAATTATATGCAAAAATAGGGCTCATAATTCAATGCTTTAAAGTTTTGGGTTGAAATATGATATCTTAGTTATATATGGGCTCATTTAAATTCTATCACTTCCATGTTCTAGGATTTAAGAACTATTAGTGTTCTTTTTTTTTTCTGCAACTTGAAGCTAATGGGATAGGAGTCTTATACCTTTGAACTTTCACGATAACATATTGTACTTCTTAGTCCTACCTCGAATCACATTCATTGTTATTAAATTGATGTTTCTGGGAGCTTGCAGAAATTCAGAAATGCAGCTAGTTGCAGATTCTTATTGAAACAAGAAACAACTACATTATGCTCATCGAAACAAGAAACAACTCATCACTAGCTAACTAACATGCATTATTTCTGCTACAAATCAAACTTGGAAGAGGAAAGCAACTAATAACGGTCACTTGGGCACATAGTAAGATGCAGCTATACGACCATTAGCTCCCTTTGGATAGAAGCCACCAGGAACATGTTCATCGCCACTTCCATAAACAATCCTCAATATCTGCTTAGCTGTTCTCGCGTACCCTACTGAGTCCTGGTCTCCAGCAAGAATATTGCCTGCTGTTTTCCTCTCTGCACCTCTTTCTCTGGAAACTATAAGCCCTTCATCTGTCACACCTGCGTCTCCAAGGTTGTTCCTCATATCAGATACGCGATTTGTGAACTCTGCCACTGTTATTCCATAAGGGTACACCTTCTTCATTGCTCTCTGGTACAGCTAGCAATGTTCGAATCACTGCATCTTGGCCCGATTCTACTGCTAAGAGACCTGCTACAAGCTGTGAAAACACAGACATGTAAACCTGGTTCCAGATATATTAGAATACAGTGACGTATGATGATGTCTTTCTTACATACCCTTTTGGAAACAGCACCGTTGAGTTTAGGATTTGCTCCGACATATCCTGTGAGACCAACGTAAGGAATGAGATAAGAGGCGATTAGGTAATGCAGTCCAGAGGCGTAAGGGTCAAAAGGTGGAGATAATATCTTCCCAAACGCCATGTTCATAGCAGTTGCAAATGATTCTGAACTCAAGTTCAACAATGGCCGAGGAAATCCCTTTACTGTGTTCTTGATCGCCCTGAAACACACAGCATTCACATTACAGAAAACTATGGAGCATGAAACCAGTTCATATGATTGTGTGTGAGAGTTCAAACCTCAAGTGTCCAACTTCTTGCCAAGCGAATTGCTCGATGACATCCTTAACAAGAGGGTCAAGAGAAGCCTGCTTAGCTCCAACAGGAGATGGACCACCACGGCACCACCTGTTAGATTTGGAGCAGCAACATCCAAGCCATAACCCAAGGAACCATGCAAGAAAAACTCAGCCTCAAAGTACTCCAAGTTCAATGGAAACTCGAGAAGATCGAGGTCAGAGCTTGGAACTTTGGTGTTTCTGTTTGTGTTTGTGCTCTTCCCATTGTGTGGCCGAAGATGAAGAATGAACTAGTACAAGGAGGAGTAGAGAGGCAAAAATGGTGGCCCTGGAAGGAGCAGGAGATGTGTAGCGAATTGCCATAGTTTGTGAAGTTGGTGCGAAGTCTTTCACGCGATTCAGATCTTATATGTCCTCTTGTCTGAACAAGTGTCAGGCTCAATAATGAATAGTTTACATGCAGAAATTATGAGGAATAAAAAATGAAATTAACGATTTCAGCGGAATTATGGTGGGTGTTCACTGTTCACCGGACCACAACTAGCCTGGGAATTTAGACACGGCGAGTCGAACTAGAAGTGGACTCATTAATAATTAGCAACATTGTATCGTCACCTGCGATCCATTCCATCCGGTTTAACTCTCTCATATTGGGGATTCAAAACTTAATAGCTAGAGACTGGATTGTAAAAGTAAAGCATGTCCACCGACAAGGTAATAAGGCTACGGATTGGTTAGCTAACTATGCCATTTCTCTTGCACTTGGTATCCACAAATTTTGGAACCCGCCTATGAGTTACCTGTCTATTCTACGAGAGGGTATTGTGGGGGTATCATTTCTCGACTAGTTACTTACGATTAATGTATTCTCCTTTTTTAAAAAAAAAAAGAGAAAGTAACAAAACAATCTCATAAATACTCCCAACTCAAAACCGATCTAAAGTTATTGGGCCAAACACAAAATAAGTACGAGTTTAAGCTATAATTCGGGCTTCAATCTGTTCAACTTAATTGGAATGAAAGACAAACTAATATTTTAAAAATTAAAAATTTTCAATCACCTAATTTTTCAGTTTAATTTTTAACTTTTTAGTTCGATTTAATTTAATAATTTTTATTGTTAAAAATCAATTAATTTTTCAATTTTTTAGTCAATTTTTATTGACTAAAATAAACAAATTAATTTTTATTTAATAATTTTTTAATTGAATTTTAAATTTTTTATAGATAAGGATAATTTTTTAATCATATTTAACTTCGATATTATATCAATCTAATACTCATTAAATTTTTTAAACCTTAAATTTTTTATTTCATCAGTTGAACTTCTAGTCTAGCTTGTAAAACATTATTATATACAACTGAAGCTTAATTATATTTAAATTTTTAATAAATTAAAACTTATTGGAACTTGATTGGAGTAAAACAAACTTAAACTCAATCTAATATGCTTATCCAAATCTGATGAACTCAAACTAGAAGAACCTGCATAATGCTACAGACATGGTATAAATTTTCAATCTTTACACACTTCTCCTACAGCATTAGGCAAATTACACATTGCACTGTCAGTTACAATCAACTGATGAAAGGAAGAAACTCTGTGGAGTCTCCCTTTTGTTGTTGTGGGGACTGGGATATTGAATGTCAACATTCAAGTC
This sequence comes from Erythroxylum mucronatum, assembly GCA_027563825.1. Classification (NCBI taxonomy): domain Eukaryota; kingdom Viridiplantae; phylum Streptophyta; class Magnoliopsida; order Malpighiales; family Erythroxylaceae; genus Erythroxylum; species Erythroxylum mucronatum. Next base: position 43,579,531 of record JAOSBP010000206.1, read on the forward strand.
CTTGCATGCTAAAGGATAATGCACAACAACACAGTAAATTGAACCTTTACTAAGTATTTTCTCAACCCCAAACGAGCAAAAGATGACACAACCTAGTTACCTATTTTTATCATATGCATAACTTTCTTTCTTCAAGTGTTTCTTACACCAGCAAAACGGTTATTCTTATCCTTACTGCTATCTTCATATTCATCACTGCCGACGAAAATTACACCATCCTCCAGTTGTTCATCATCGACTCCTTCCTCTTCCTCACCATCCCAATCGTCGTAAACTTCATCATCTTCATCATAGTCAAAATCATCATCATCGTAATCATCCGCACCTGCTCGCAAAGTGTGGTACTCGGGTGGTGGTGGACAATCTTCTGTTATTGCTTTGTCCCTCTTTATTACAAGGTGCCGTATGACTCTTTCGTCTTTGTCGAGCATATTCTTGAATTCATTGATCCATTTGGCTTCCAACTCAAAGTTCATCAAAATGTAGTGAGCATTTTTGGCCTTTTGTATCTTGTAAGCTAGTCTTCGCATACCCCAATCACTGAATCTCCATACCTTGCCTTTCTTCTCCCTTAAAAAATCTGTGCAGAAACTGTTTATCAGGTATAAGAAACTGTAGACTCCATCCTCTACTATCAACGACAGGTTTCAAGAAAAATATACGAAGATGAGATCATTTTGTTTATTTTCAAGCAACTGTCTAATGCATTCGGCAAAGCCATACAATAATAACCTGGAAATCGAAGACAGAAGCTTCAAAAACATTCAGACTTCGTTGAAACTAGTATAGAATCATAAGAACCAAGTGTCATTGCCTAAAAAGAAATTTATTCTGTGGGCGCTGTGTAACAAAATCACAAGTGATGCCATGCTGAATGTTTCAATTTCTCTCCAAAGCTCCCAAGTTACTGGAGGCAGAGCAGAGCAAGGTAAGTGTACAACCAATATCGAGGCAGTCAAGTCACATCATGAACATGAGGCAACTCAAATCGTTTTCATACGGGGCAACAAAGTACAGGAAGATTCCATGTCAATCTAAAGAGAAGCACTACGTCTGCACAATACTTTGGAACTCAAATCAGCTAGCCATATATTAGATATTCTCAAGGCAAAGAATCACCTTGAACTTTCTCATTCACACTGCTAACCTCTTCCGCGTGCTTCTCATGGATTAGATAAACCACTTCGTAATGACGCACTGAAAATACGAAGCCAACGGGGTTACAAACCAACATAGTAACTTCAGTTCAGATAGTCAATCACAGCTAGCTAAGAACTGATGCCTCAGAGGAATTCCTTTGTGCCTGTGCATCTATGTGTGTGTTTCATTTTGGGATCTCTCTCGGGCCAGTCGCAATGGAGAAATGAGAAAAGGTTGCAGTAAAGGTACTTACTTTGGCCTACTTTCAACTGACTCTCCATCTCAAGGTTGAGAGCCTCATAGAGCTTTTCTGTAAATTGACAAATCATAACGCTTCAGCCTCCAAACAAAAATTTACAACAGATAACCAAACAATCAAACGAAGCAATTGCAAGTTAGATCACTCACGTTCTTCTGCGTCAGCGAAGTCAGGGAGGAGGCTACCATCTTCTTGGACTTTCTTCTGTGATTCGAAAGAAATCCAACAACCCAAAATCAAATTGCAAACTTAATACAGAAATGACCAAACACAAATGCAAAAGCAAAAGTTAATCGCACAAAGAAAATCCTAAACTTTAATCATTACGATTAGCTAACAATCCCTTCAACTTAAATATCACTTCAACAAAAATGTAAAAGACCAAGCTTTGCAGGTACACACTTCCTATGCATAACAAAAATTTCAAACCAAAAAACTATAAAATCCCACTAAAACCCTGAAAATTTCGACCAAGAAACGCGAACAGGTCGACAAGCAAGAGAAGATAACGGAGAACAAAACACGGGAAATGGTAAAGTTAACCTCTTTAAGCAACACCGCTTCAGGGAAAAAGCCAGTGGCCTCATCTTGTTTGGGTACGAAGTTGTGAGAGTCGTTTTTGTTCTTGTTCTTCTTCGCGCAAACAAGAACTTGTTTCCTTAATCTAAACGATAGCTTCCGACAGCTAAAAGACAAAGAAGAAGGAAACCCGCCGGGGAAATTATAGGATGAGCTTCTGCTGACGTTAAACCCATTGTCAATGGCGTGTGTCGAAAGTGGATAAGTTGCAGAGCTATGGAGAAGTATCTTCATCGTTTTATTTTGCTAGTGACTGTGAAAAGGTCAAGCCACATTTACATATACACAGGCAAGGGGTAGATAATTAATTTTTATTAAATTTTAAATTGAATTCGCATTCAAGTTCAGGAACACCAATTTGATCAAAATGTAACTTTTAGTTTAAATTCAATCAGATCTTAGTTGTATAGGATTGATATACAGGTTCAACATGCATTTCTTGTATTAGTTTCAGTGGTTCAGATGTCCTTTTCAATCTTTGATTTGGGCAAGAGTACACCTCTTTGCATTGGTAATCATCTAGCCAAATCAGGCCGGGAAAGACCTCGATCGAAACTGGGCTATACCCCGTTTTACCGACATTGAATAAGTTCGATCGAATTCAGACTTGAGAACTGAGGTATTACATTGCTATAGTTTAGGTTAATCTAGTTTTCTTAGTTTGAAGCTCCACCTCTACTTGGCAGGGAGAATGAACTACAAAAGCAGGAAACTATACAAGCTCTTTCTTCTCTATGCAGGCTTGAGGAACTTTTAACACAAGCCAGTATATAAGACAACAGATTCCAGGAACTAGTTTTTTATCTCAGACCTTAAATCTCTGTTCAAGACGATTAAAATGCCTCTCATCGAAGCCTGTATGCACCATTTTCTTTGTTCGAGTCGCAAACTGCTTACAAGGCTCGGTTTATACTACGAATTTCCCAGTAAATGAAGAATTCCGACTTTTACCATTGCTTCTTTCCCCTTTTCTTCCTCTTATTCCCTCCACCATTTCCACCACCACTGCTCTTGGGACCATTTCCAGCCTTGGCAGATGGGCCCTCAGCGGAAGTGCTGGCAGCGAAATTGTCAAAGACACCAGCTTGCATCGCATTCTGCAACCACTTGAAGAACTCTTCCTCTGTCATGGATTCTTCTGGCATCCCTGCGTTTCGTTGGCTGGAACTTGCTGACCCCTTGCCAGTATTGTGCTTGGAGGTAACACCAGTGTTCACATGAAAACTTGGCTTGTGGGTGTTGGCTGGACATCTCATTCCCTGCACCAAAATTCAATAATGTGTACAATAAACACTAATTCCAAAACAAGAGAGAAAAACAATCTTTACCTGAAACATGCACATATGAACAAGCACAACTATCCATCAAATATCATCTTTAAAGTGCAAATTCATCAGATGTTTTAGGGGAACTGATTTCTCTCTAAGGACTAAATCAAAGGCAACATGACAAGCATTTGCATTACCACCAGAACTTACAACCATCTCGTGATTGTCACAAGATATCGAGAATCAGTTTAATTAATGTACAGATGAAAACAAAACACAACGGCAACGAAAATGTAAGAATCATGGTGCCATATCTTAGAACCTTCAGATCGAATGTTATGGAAAATTCTTGTAGTGCAACTGCCTACAAAATCATTTAGACTTTCAGGTAGATGATTCATTCTTCTCAAACACCAATTGCTAACATATCCTTCTTTTGTCTAATATCCTTAGAACTTACGAAGATCAATAAAGAATTGGGAAGGTTTGAGTGCTTGTGTGTGGAAACATAAAAAGAGAAAACATTCTGACTTGAATCTCGTAGTGAGTAGATTTGTTAGACAAGACACGTATCTTCAAAGTACTGTCCGATGGATGTTGCTGGAAGTAAATAGCACTACCTGACATATATACCACTGGGTAGCATCATAGATCTTACTATCAGCACATACATATGCACAAGGAGCAACAACCTGCATAAATAATTTCACAAGTTAACGAGACACCGATAATACTGCAAAATGTCGAGAAAATACTCATTTCCAGATACTACATATGATGCCCATATCCACAACAGTGCAACCTAGTGGCACGAATTACGATGTACCTTCTGTAGCAATCCGTAAAAGACAGGTTGAGAAGATTGCTCAACCCATCCATCTCCATCTTTAGCCTGATGAAAATCCTTGCAATCCTTGACAAAAAAATCCCAAGAATTAAGTAAATATAAGAACTATGTCTAAATACTACTACTAATCAGAAATGCAGAAATGTTACAGATGATTAACTGATACATAAACCGGAAGATAACAAACCTGGCACCATCTAGCTCGAGATTTTGATCTCTCCACATGTACCCAGACATGAAAATTATTGCACCTTTTACATTCTATTTTCCTAGAATCTCCAAAAGGGTTCTTATTTGATGCCTTTGAATGTCCAAACCCAGAAGCAAATAAACTATGCTCTCCACTCTGCACAAAACATAGCAAGATGAAGACTAGCATACACCAAAGTTGGAGATAATAGAGCATCCACAACATAGAATAAGCTTCAGAATTGTTGTTTTTGAAAATAAGAGAACTAAAATATACTTTCTATCTTCACAAAATTTCAGCATATGGAACATAATCTAATTTTATTTCCCAATGGCCAGCAAATGTGACGATCAACAAAAACTGCAAGATTCCTTTTGTTTCATTGCAAAGATGGGGGACAACATGCTGGAAAGACAAACCGTTGACAATCAAATGAAAACAGGGTCCCAAGTTGGTAGGACCCATTCCACAAACATCATCTAATAATCAGGTCAACAAGCACTTGAAGGCACATTACAAACAGAGATGTGCTAAATGAGTGACAATATGCATTTTAGTAAGATACGGCTCCGGCAATTGCAAATATTTACCAAAACTGAGATCAGAATTTACACCAGACCAGACTAATCACTTGAAAGCAGTAACCACCGACAAAAGATAGAGGCCAGGAACGGTTTGCACTTTGCAAGTTAGCTTCTAATAAAAATATGCTATCACAGAAAAAGGTAGAACTAAATGGTAAAGTCGGACTCAGAATAGAATAAGAGAAAGTATAACCCTGCAGAAATAGTTCAGCAGTTCTTCCTTCCTTAGCTCATCGTCATATGTTTTTCGCTTGAAGGAGTCAAGTAAAACCTAAAGAAACATCACAAAAACAACACTTTGTTGTCAGAGTTAGAATTAGTGTTGCCAGAAACATTTAGATCAATCAACAAACTGATAACCAATACATTCACCTCATATGCATTATGAAGTTTTTTAAAAGCTTCTGCAGCCTTCTCATTGCCACTGTTTTTGTCAGGGTGAACCAACATTGCCTAGAAACAAAACAAGAAACCATACCGGTAATTTGCAATCTAGAATTAAGGCCCGAGATATAGAAACTTATTTAAACAAATCCGAACAGCTAATGTACGTGTCCCAGTGGTTTATATAGCAAAAGTACTCAAAATTTTTCTAAGTAACAAAATAAGCAAAGGATTGATGCCTGGTACCTTTTTCCTATACTCTTTCTTCAAGTAATTTACATCCACATTCTCGTATCGAGGTAAACCCAGTACTGAATAGTGATCAGGACAGTTCAACAACCTAACAATTTCGTCTTCAGAAGTTAACTCAAATTCAGCCCCACTGGTTGAGGGAACTCCAGGGTTACGATCTCTTGATAACCCAGAGCCATTTACAGAAAATGAATCCTGAAAAGCTTCACCACCAAAGAAGCTTTCTTGACCTTCCATCCCCCCAGATTGTTCAGGGCTTTGATTGGACCTTCTATGTTGATTAATCTTATCTTTTAAGCAGTATATCAGAATGTCACTAGAGATAAAAGACAAATTTAAACCCAAAAGTAAGCCCCAAAATCCAACGTATGTCCATGAACAATAAATGGAGTACATCATCACAACAAATAGCGCAAGCCGTTCACGTTTCAACATGAATGCCAACCCTGATTAATATGAAAATAAGGAAGTATTAGGACAAATAAGGCCACAAAGAGACCAAACAAGCCAAGAAGACATGACAAAACAAATTACCAAAGGCATAGACAAAGAAGCCAAACAATCCAAAGAGACATGAAAGGAATTACCTCCCATCATAATCACAAATGAGGTTGTCCAGAAGCTTCCACAAAACCACAGAAAAGAAGCCCCAGATATTGCAGCTACCAAAAGGCCAAGGGTGAAACCTATGGAAACGCCCACGAATGCAGCTATAGCCTGAGTGAATCAACATTTAATACAAGTTTACAAGTGCAAAAATACTCTTGACAACATAACCTAGTCAGTAATCTATGAACAAAATGTTTTGAAATATGTCTGAAAATATAGATCTAGTTATTTTGCATTTATTTGTTTGGAATTAGAAAAGCAAACAGAAAGATGCAACACTTACCAAAGCAATAAGACACTTGAGCATCCCAACCATAGCAATTACTGACAAAATGCTACACCAAATAATCGAGAAAAAGGATGTTGTCCCCAAGCATAGAAAGGAGTTGATGCCTCTTAGGGTACAGTCCAGCCAAACCATTGATAAAAGAAAAATTATGTTGCAAAAATGTATGAGCCACTTTACAATAACAGGATATGCTTGCTTAATACTCTGCCTAATACAATCACGGGCATCACAGATCTTCGTTGAGAGAGCAGCAAGCAAAGGCCTCTGCTTCTCAAGCCACTCAATTGCCAGCTTCCACATGGACAAAGCTGATAGCCTCAAGTTTGTAACTAACTCACTTCCAGAAATTTTCATATTTTCCTTCATATGTTTCAATTGAAAGCGATTAAGCAAGTATCCCAATCCACAATCTGAATATTTAACACCCCTTTCACTGACAGGAAATCCTCCAACTTCTCCCTGCATTCTGGATGAGTCTGTCAAAGGGCTACTGCCATTAATTGAAGTGTTCATAGAAAAGCATTTCTTTGGATTATTTATTTCATCTACCCTCTGTTTCTCTTTTCTCTGAAACTTTCCAAAATTCTGTCTGATCCCGTTCTCATCAGCAGCATGGCTGGTTTTCCTCGTAATATCTACAGGACTACCTGGTATGCTACAATCTGGAAGCTGTTCACCAGGAAAAACCATCCCAGAAGATTCCAAAATTTTCTTTTTGTGGTTTTGAAAATGGCGATCTAACCCATTCTTCTGTTGACTGCCTTTTCTGGCCATGTTATGCTTTATTTTTGGAACTTTAGTGAAAAGAGAGTTGAGTAGAAGCAATTCTAACTATCTTAAGGAAGACACAATATGCCCAATTCATGCCATGTGAAAATCATAGGCTTTCAATGCTCAAGTCAATAAGCCAATCTCTGCATTGGGGAAAAAGAGAACTTCAAAATATTAATCCAATGCAAAAAGATCAAAAAAAGAACTAGCATATTCAATACATATACAAGTCCAAAAGTTAACAATTTACATGTACAAATTTGTCACGAAATTAGAGGGTAAAACATCGAAATATATGTTAATCGTTCCAGGATTTCACATGAATGAAGCACACAACCAAAACACAACCACTCAACTATATGTAAAACTGTTTGCATTGACCAATTGTGAAGAAACAAAATAACATGATGGAACATGTAGCCTAGAGGCACAAACATAAGCGTTAAGAGTAATACTCTGCAACACCCAATACACTCTCCTAACTTTCAAGAGTTTCATTCAAATGACTAGAAAATATTTCTGCAAACATGTGAAGGTACTAACTTTGGCCATATACTCAAGTGGATCTTAAATAGGTAAATAGCAAGGAGCAACCATCGGTTGTATGTTAATAAGGGAAGCAAAAGTACATGCACTTAGGCAGAAAAGGAACCATATCATGGTCAGATGGGAATCGACCCACATAACTGACTGAAAAGTTAGGGCTAACCAAAGAAATCAAACCCAGAAAACAGGACAGAAACCCATGCAAAGAAATTGAATCAAACTTCTATCCGAGCACTAGTGGCTTCAGGTAAAACTATGAGAGAAGATAAGAAGTAATTACTCAGAGACCACCCATTGAAGATCCAAACCCCAAATTTGGAAGAAACATTTGGGATAGAACAATAATAAGGAGAAAAAAAAAACGATCCCCAATTGCTTACTAATCCCAAGAATGCTGTAAAGATCAAGAACCAACGTGAGGGAGTCCCAATCCGCCATTTCTTAAATAGAAATCCAATTTGGAACATAATAACTAACGATTCGAACATACCTTGAGGCTAGACTACTAAAGCTCCAAGTTTCCAGAGAGAAAGAGTGGTGTAGTTGCAGCAAAGAAAGCCCAGAAAGCCCTGAAACCACCACATGAGAGCGCTAAAGATGCGATTTTTAGAGCCCACTGATATTTCCATTTTCTTGACTAAACTGTGGTTATATATATATATCTATATATATATATATATATATATAATATATAATTGAGCAATCTAAAGAAATATTGATAAGAACTAAAACAAAATGAACAGACAAATAATAATAGACAAAAGTGGCAAAAAGAAGAAAAGGCTGTCTCAGGGTCTATCTGGGCAAAGTGAAATTTTTTCAGAAGCTCTGACCGGAAAGACATTAAAGAAAAGAGGAGATTTTTACGGCCGTTTCTCTTCTGGTTAAGTCAAAATTGTTCTTTCCCAACAACCTTTTAGCTATTCCTCACTTCTCAGATTCTTACAAGCTAACCTCTTCGCTGGTGGATGTTGTTGTTGTCGTTGTTCCCTTCCTTCAGCTCTTGTCTGTTCGAATATGGGCTGTACTCTTGTACTCTCTGTTTGTGTCAGTGTACAGCAAAGTCTGTGTCTTTTTGGCTTTGGGTGCGTGACCATGGTAATCCCGTCCCTTGGATTAACCATACCAACCACCACCACTTGTTTTACTCGTGTTTTTGACTTTAGAACTTGTATCTGTCTTTGACAATGGCTTTGTTTAGTAATTCTCTACTTTTTTTTTCATCTTCATAAACGGAATTAGACATTAAAGATTGATTACTACTTGTAAAACAATCCTCTGTTTTGATTTATATATATAAGCTTTATTTTAATATAGAGATTAGAGACAAATGAAAAGAGTGATGTTAAGTATAATGATAATAGACCGAGTTAATGAGACCCTTCTAAGACATGATTAGAGCTCGAGTTTGAGTTTGCTTGAATCGTCCAAAACTATGTCATTTTGTAACGGAAAATAAGGCTGTTCGAACCATTGGGCCAAGACTCGGGCTTTTAACCTGAGCCTTTTGCCAATCCTAGACATACTCATTCCAATTGTACTAATCTCATCTGCATATGCTAAGATACAAATCAGATTGAGCAAGATCGGAAAAAAAAAAAAAAAAGCAAATTGAAGACTTGAATTTGAATCCAAACTCAACTGAGTCTGAATAAACAAAATTGATTTCAACTTATTCAAACACAAAACATATTAAAAGAAATCTATACCTTTTTGTTGAGTTGGGTTTAGATACCTAACCTGAACAGGTTCGGTTCAAATCAACTCAAAAGAAATGCAAAACAAGATAATTAGGGCTTAGTTTGGATCAATTAAAATTAAATTAAATCCGCTAACTTAAACTAGATCGAACCAATTCGGGTTCAGATCCCAATGCCATCCCTAGCTCCGGATGAACTTTGCAAATAGACCTAGCATAAGATAGGCAGGGATATTTAGCACATCAACTCCATCTGTTTAATTCTAATGGATTTTCTGCAGAATTGCATTAGAATTCCAATTCCTTTAGCTGCCATGTTTATCTGATGCCTGCTATAAGACAGTCCACATTCCCTTGCATTTTCATCTTTCCATCACATAAAACTTTAACAACCCTGGCACAACTCGCAGGTTGTAAGAAAGATGGAGCGTCAATTGAACTTGAAAAAACATTTAAAAGACAACATAGTACCAATACATCGTAGAGTCGAACTCTAAACATGGTCTCTCAAACAAGAAACCATTGGCTTTCTGGTTTAAAGTCTCCACTCAACAAGGTTTTACGCTTCAACTCAGAGTTGTCACATAGGGAGGAATGAGATAATTCCAGACTTGAGCTGCTCACCACATAACAATATCGTGAAAGGTAGTGTTTGCCTGGCTTTAACTGGTTGCTTGCAGATTGTGAATCAACAATCACAATTACAGCCTTTGAAGAGTTCTGAATTCTAGTTCTGAATTCTAGTCACATTCTGATCGAACAGAAAACCTCAGAGTTGCTACTGCTCTATTCTGGAAAATAGAGATAAAAAAGTGATTGAAACCAAGCGTAGACATACTTGTGATGAAACCGGGAACGGTAGGCAGATTCTGTGGTTCATCAAGAAAAGGTGACAAATCATGGAACAGGCTCATACATCAATTGTCATTTGATTCAGTTGGCACTGATGAGTTGGTATCTTCATGCCAAAATACTGATAGAAAGTTGACTCTTCAACACACCTCAGGTAATGGTGGAGACTGGAAAAGTGAACTCCCTCCCATTCATGGGAGTTCAAATGACATAGAGCTCTGACCTCTTGCCGTCATACTCTGAGAATTTTAAGTACAAATCTTGCACATGAGTGAAAAGTCGAGCCTTCAGAAATGGCTGACTGGAGTGGAGGTAACTCAAAGAACTGCTCCTTAACTACTCATGATCCACTAGCAAGAAGATTAAGTAGTTGATAAATGAAATTAATCAACTTACAAGAGAGAACAAATATCAAGAGATAGTCAGCAGCTTTTTTGAATAAGTTTGACAAAATTGTCATGATCCACACAAATATATAGAACTGATACAAAGGGTGCTGAAAATGCCTAACCTTTATCAATTTGTTTATTTGGTTAATCACTTTCAAACCTCTTCAAATTGGGAGCTAAAACTCAAGTCCTCGCCAGCTCTACAGCAACTGCCTCAGAGGTTCTGTGGCTGCTAGAATAACAAATGTGAGAGAAACAACTACGCAGCCTGCGAATAAACCCGTTCTGGCTGAAATAAATGGTGTTCAAGATACAATCGAAGAACTGAAGACATTGAAGGCTATCGAAAAGGGTAGTGAAAACAACAAGACTTAAGATTGAGCAATTAGAGTACAAGAAACATTAAGTAAAGGAATTGGTGCGCAACCTGATTTCTCATATAATCCTTATGGAAATGGTCTGTAAAAGAATTGATGTGCAATCTAATTTCTTACACGAACCCAGATACGAAAATGATCATAACTGAGCATTGCCTTGTTCCCATTGCAAGTGACACTGTGAACTGATGCATAGTTAATGCATCTGAACCTTGTACACAGAGGTCGCTAGGGTAGAAAGTTGCATATCTCACAATAAGCAATAGCTTGCACGCATATCTCACAAGGACAACTTTATTTAGTTCATAATAGGGAATAAAAGACTAGCATAGTATTCATTCACAATACATGTCAAAGATCCGAATGAATATGAACAACATAACGGTTCAAAAAAGGGTCGGTCTTTGCAACAAGTAATTTTGTATGAGAAGAATATTGAATCCCAGCCATGCCCTAATTACAGGAAGAGATTGAGCTGCGAAATGAATGTGCTGAAAACCACAAAGGCAGTGAAAAGCTGTTCTCCACAGAATACATCTCCTTCCAAACTCCACTCCTTCGATGATACATCAAAACCTGTCTATGGGTTGCCAGGAAAACATATTCACCAGTCTGGCTTATTGGAAAAATACCAGGCACCATTACCCTGATACATCTCAAGCTCACCCTATCAACCACATGCCATTGCTCACTCTGATAATCACTCATCACCCAAATTGTCATCCATGCATCCGAAATCTGAACAACAGACAAGCATCCATCCAACTCAAGCAAATAAACCCTACTCCCAACTCCATAACTCACTTGCTCTGGCAAATAAATCTTCCTCCAAACATCTAAATCCAAATCTAATGCAAGTATACACAAACAACTACCAGTTAGCCAATGAAGTGATCCATTTACAAAAACAACTTGATTTTTATTCATCTGTGTAAAATGTTCATTTTGAGATGAAATGAACTTTCTCCATGCATTCAAACCTGAATCAAATACCAAGCATATGAATGTTCCATCTGGTCTATGGCCAAAAGTACGATGATAACCAGCCAACACAACATTAAACTTCTGCATAGACAAATTGCATGCCACAGCAACTAGAGCGGCATCACCATCAGGATAAAACCTTGTCACAGGCCTTTCTCTACTCTTAGGCAATAACTTAAACTCTCTAGTCATCGGATTGCAAACATAATAAACACCCTTATCAGGAATACTTGAACAACACAACAAACCGTTACACGAAGCCCTAACTTTAACTCTGTCTCTCAAGAAATCTAAAGAGAACTCAGAAACGCCCCTTAGCTTATCAACGCATATCAAGTTAGATTTGGCATCTGATGAATCCGAAATGTCAACCAATACCATCGGGTTCTTGGCAGATAATTCGTTGTAGAGTTTAATGAAATACTTATCTGATGATAATCTGTACCAATGCTTGCACACAGCTTTGGCTCTAAATAAGGGCTTCACAGGCAGTCTTGCAAGGATTTGAAGTGCAACTTCATCAGGAAAAATTCCGTCTCTAGAAGACATAACTCACTTCAAGAATCAAAAAGCGAATCCAGGTACACAATTGTGAAACCAGAAAGGAAACGCTATATCCTTACCAGAGGGTAATTCGACGTGGATATTACAAGAACGTTAATTTCATGGATCTGGGTCTAGAAAGTTTTCAGTTATACCCTAAGAAATGGCCATTTGAGCAAGAAAAAGATCGTGTCCTGCACAATTCTGCGCAACCATCGACAAAGCGCAAAAATGGGTTTTCACTACAACAATATAATTAGGATTGGACTGTGTTATTTAGAAGGTGATCAAAGTAACAGATACAGAATCTCACACAGCATTCGTCAACGAACGGAATATGCCCGTGAAATTGCCATTTTTCACTTCGAAGATGGGCTTAGGTTTTGGTGGATCTCAGGCTCAGAGTTTCATGGAGCGATCCAAAATGTCAGGACATGAACATCGAATGAAACTCAAAACCCACGACGAGTATGATGTTCTACCGACAAAATGTGTCTTCTACACGAAATAACCCAAATGTTTATGCCAATAACTTGATCCGCGAATCCAAAGCTTGTGGAGTAGACTTTAAATTTCAAACAACAAAGCCGAAGGCTTTCACTTTTTGTGAGGCCATTAGTACCGGGATTGGAAGTTCAGCATATACCAATCTATTACGGCCTGTTTGGTATTCTGAAATAGAATAGACAAAAAATAGAATAGTTATTTTTAGGAATAAATAATATGAGTAATAGAAAAAAATGAATATTACTCTGTTTAATTTAAAGAATGGAATAGATAAAGAATTTCTATTCCAGTGTTTAATTTGAAAATATAAACTTGGAAAAAGAAATAAATAAGTAACAAAAAAAAACAAAATATCCTTATTATTGTTATTATTATTATTATTATTATTATTATTATTATTATTATTATTATTATTATTATTATTATTATTATTATTATTATTCAGATCAGTTTAACTATTCATCGATTGCTTAAAGATAGGTTGGGGTGGGGTTTGGCTATTCTTCAAATTTGAAGAATAGCTTTTACCAAGTTTAGTAGTTCCTGGTTCTCTTTTTAACCAAACACATCTTTAGGAATAAGTTAAGAATATATTAAGAATAGTCATTCTATTCCAATATATCAAACATGTCGTTAAAAAATGAATCAAAAATAAATCTGCGAGATAAGAGGTTTAAAATTTAAAAGGTTTGATTAGTATTAAAATTTTATAAAATCAGTTAAATATTGAATAAAATTAGAAAATTTAAAATATGATTGAAAGAGATTATCCTCACTCATCAAAGAATTCGAAATTTAATTAAAAAAATATTTTAAATAAAAATTCATTAATTAATTTAAATTTATAAGAACTTATTAATTTTAAAAAATCGATCGATTAATTAATAAAATGATCGATTTTAACAACAAAAATTATTTATTTTTTATATAAAGAGACAAGAGGAAAGAGGAAAGCATGAATTATTTTCTTCTTACATAAAAGTAATTATATAAAATGGTATCTTTTTAATTCATATGTTTTAATGTTATTCTTATTGTTCGTCTATAATAATTAAATTATATTGTGTAGTAATATAATTTAATTATTTCTACAAAAGGTTAAATATTTTTTTTTGATTTGTGGTTTATTTCAAAGTCAGTGTACTCATTGCATAAGGCTTTACGGGAGTTTAAGGAGGAATATAATATATACAACCTTTCTTTTGTATTTTTACAAAGAGACTGTTTATATGAATTAAACATGTGACTTTATGGTTACAAAAAAACAATTTTTACTAATTATTCTAAGATTGTTTTGGATTTTCGGTTCTCGTGATAACTTGAAACGAAGATTAATAACTTCTACCATTTTAGCTGGTCGGAGAGGAAGGTGTGAATATCAAATTGAATCGATCTAAATATGTTTAATATGAAAATTTGTGAATTAAAATTGATTTATTTGTATGTAAATTAAGTTTTGAATTTAGGTGTTTTAATTTAATAGAATTCAAATTTAGGTAATTTGTTAAATAGTGTCAGATCTTTTAAATTTTTAAGATTTAGTATCAAATTTTAAATTTAGTGATTAATATTTTAAAACTATATAAATGAAGTCAAAATATTGTTTTTATTAATATGACGTATTGACGTATCTATCTATTAGTCGTATCATTAAAAAAATGTTCTGACTTGATTTATATAAATTTTAAAAAATTAGTCATTAAATTAAATTTTTTACAAAGTTTGACATTAAATTTAAATTTTTAAAAAATTAAACATTTTTAAATCTGTAAAAAAAAACTCCAGCAATCATGAAGGAGAATGGAAGCTTTAGTATGGACCACCAGACCAAAGTTGAAATTACACCTTGCACATTCAAATAATAGCTCCTCCTTAAATCCAAAAACCATTGACATTATTAGATTCCTGAATTGGGTATGAAGATTCATCTTCAGACTGGCCTCGTGCATGGAACAAAAGGGTGTTTGCTATAAATCAATTATGGCGGTGTTAAATGGAACTCCAAGAACTAGTGTATGTCTCCTAGCATTTCAGGCACCGATTCCTTTGTCTGAACATAGTTATTTTGTTTGTCTTGTGATTGGAGGGTCACATCAATTTTCCCAATCTACGCAAGACACAGAACCCAACATAATGTTTTCCCAATGTCACATGTTCAAGTCCGATGGTTTTACTTGTTCCTCGACTCGCATGGCATGGCATGGCATGGCATGCATTTGTAGATCCATAGATAGATAGATATGGCAGTAAATGCTGATTTCACCATTGTTGCAAGTTTGGTACACCAATCCCAATTCGTCCTGCCTACTTCTCTCCAATAACTCTAGGATCTTATCTCGATTTGCAATGAATCCAGTCTGGATCGAGGCAGGATTTGAGCTCTTAAGAGCTTTAATCTCGAATTTGAGTTTGATTGGATTTAAATACTTAGACTTTGGATCTTGTTATGTTTTGTTCAACTAGTTAACCAATTTAACTCAATTAAATTGTTATCATCGGTTGGATAAAAATAACTCTCAAATTTAAAATTAACCAAGTTTAAATACACGAGTACGATCAAATCATGTTTAACTCGTTGAGTTTAGATCATGCTGAGCCAAATTAGATTTAAGGATGATAAGTTCAATCATGGTCCAATCAAGTCATAATTAAAATGACACTGCTTTATTATTATTATTATTTAATTTTACATTAGGTATTATAGTTTAATCGGACTAATCCTAAGCTCTAAAACCCTATCTCAAGAGCCCTAAAGGAGGTAAATCTGGAACTCTAAGATCTCTCAAGTTCTTACGTAGCCTGCACACTTCGGCACACAAGGGGCCGTCACATACTTGATTGATCAATTGCTGATTGATCACTGGCTACCCTGCTCAGCATTAGGTTCCTAGCAGCCCTCGGGTTCCTTAGTAGCTTCAACTCTCACCCTGCCGCTGGAAACGAGACGTCCGTAATTGATCGAATCAAGGAGCATTTATCCAGAGGGTTAGAGGATCATCAATTAGGAAAATATCTCATTTCTCCTCCTTTGACATGACTCGAACTCAAGACCTCCTGTAAGGGAGAGCCTTAAGTGAGGAGTATATACTAGTTAAGGCACTACTCGTTGTCATTTTTTTTAATTTCTTAAGTTTTTTGGGTTAATTTAAGTTACCATTTCTAAAATTAAGTCCTGTTCAAATTTTAATTAGTTTTAATTTAATCTGTTGACTTCAAAATCAACTACACTCAACTAATTTTATAGTTCAAAAATGAATTAGAAAAGAATTAATTAGTCATTTTAGTAAAAACCTTGAAGCAACAAGTAAAATTATTCCTTTGTGATCAGAAAGTTACGAGTTCAAATTATAAAAACAGTCTTTTTGTAAAATGTAAAGAGAATGCTGTGTATAATTGATAAATTTCTCGTTACCTTCAAGGAGTTTAACTATGGGATTTGCCCTTACCGTTTTTTAGTTCACTCTCGTGTTGTGAGGAACAAAATTGGACAATATACATATCAAAATGATTGAGAAAGATATAACTAAGTCTAATTTTTTAGGAGAAGATGACAATATTATAAATCTCAAGAACAAGCTCAATTAGTATTAACACGATCTCAATAATTACAATATTAAGGCAAAATTATAGTTATTGAACATAATATATAACCTAATTAACATTTATATATATGAACTTGGAGTGGAACTGAAAAGTATACGTAGAGTATGGGCAAGGAGTGGGACTGAACATAGCATATATAATTACATGTACGTGAATGTGACATGGTGGTTGACAGGTTATGGAGACAATCAGACTTTGTGTCTGAATACGAGAGACACGGCGGAGAGACGACAATCAGCCGGCAGCTTCTCGCCGGCCGGTGAATAGATTAGAGTACTTTACATGTATATTACAAATGAGCAATGAATTGACTTGGGTTTGAGTTTGAAAAAAAAAATTCGATCCAATTTGTTGACCGATTCAAAATTTGACTAAACATAGATGAACTTAAATGTAGTCTTTGAAAATTTTAAAAATTTTCTAACCCTATATATATATTATTGGGACTCGATCTCAGGAACCGGATCTCAACCGAAAAACGGAAACGGAAACGAAGAACGTAGCAAAGGTATCGAAATAAAAAACGAATCGAAGCAGAAGCAAAAGCGAAATTAAAATTCGGGGTCCAACATTTATATATATATGAATAAATCCTAACACTTAGATCTAGGTTTAATTTAATCTTTTTCTCAATTTGATTTGTCAAGTAATTCAAAATTTAATTAACGAAATTATTTTAACAATATTTTATTAAAATAACATCGTTTTAATATTTTAATTGAATTAGTTCTAGCTGGATCGAGTTTATTATCTTAAATCTAAATTCAGCTCATACTATAAACTCAAAATTTTTACCCACACATATATATTTAGGAGATTATGATCAAACAATTGGTTGGTTTCAAAGTTTTAAATCTTGTTCTAGAATTATAGTTATAATTACAAAATTGTTTTAAAACTATTATCACAATTTTATTATAATTATAAATATATTTGTATCATCAATAAATTATATTATGATTCAATTTAAAACCTTTTAACAAGCTTGTCTTGTCAGATTTTGCAGTCTTATGCTCTATATATCATCCAAAGTCAACAAAATTTGAGAATTGATTAACTTCTATTCCATAAGGCATAATTTGGGTTTATTATGTTTCATAAAAAAAACCCATTAATTTTGATTAAAATTAGTCAAAACATTAATAATTATAATCATGCTTAGCAGACAATCAGCTTTTAGCTGATTCTATCAGTGGTTAGCTGATAGCTGATTTGACCAGCGGATAAATCAGCTATTTATTAAAGATGTTTGGTAAAATTAGCTGTTTAGTATTAGATGTTAATGTGTAAAATGACTTATGAGGGTGTGATTTAAAAGAATTATAAGAGCATAAATATTATATTTCTTAGTATTTCGTTGAATATTCTTATAAGAATTTAAATATTTAATTTTACAAAAATTAAATTTATAACTTCAATAAAAAACATAATAATAATGATAATAATAATAATAATCCAATATTAAATCCTTTATTAATATAAATGATACAGCCAGCTACTTCATATTATTTTTTATATAATATATATGAATTTTTTATTTCAAATATCCATAATTATAGTATGATACAGATACGATATATATCATAATTCAAAAATTATGAAAAGAGGATAAAATTAGTTTTTTATCTATTAATTTTTGGCTGATCATCCAAAAAGCTTCTCTTATGGAATTTTTAGAAATCAACTTATTGGAGTTGAATAAGCTAATCAATAAGCTATTCACCAAATACATCAATAACTTATTAAGACGGTTAAAAAGCTAACTTCTAGTTAATAAATTAAAAAAAAACAGTTAATAAGCTGTTTGTCTAACACCTCTTATATGTATTAATTACAATTAGAGATAAAATTGTGTATTATTGAACTTTCTAAATGATAAAGAAATTTCTAATAAGTGGTGTTGTTATAATATATTAAGTAACATTATTGTTAAGATCTAAAAGATGAAATTTGTTGAAAGACGGTTTTTGGAATCGAGACAATCCTTGTTTTCTAATTATCAGGAGCCAAATCCTGGGAGTTTGAGGTCAAAGTCAAACCAAGTGAAAATATGGTAAATATTATATAATTAATACAATATATATATATATATATAAAAGTCACTAAAGGACATACATACATTTAACAAAACATAAAACGCAGGCCAAGGCATTGAGTTTGACCATATCTTAGAAGACTGTGATGATTATGTAAAGACCCACATATTTTTTTAAAATATTTATATATATAGAATTAAAAAATAAGCATTAAATTATAAGAAAATGACATTTTCTTGGTTTTTTTTAATAATTGTTTTTGAGTTGATGGGAAACTGTTCTTTACAAGTACCTAGATTCTCACTTCCCCACCTCCTCTTCCTCTTTTCGCTTTCTTTAATATTCCTTGAAACGTGCTATCAGCTATCCTCTTCCTACCTTAACCTTGTTTAATTATATGATATAATGTGTTTAAGTGAAGAAATTGTATTTAAATTTCTGATGTAACGGTAAAAGCAAGACGTACAAAATGAATCGGATCGGATCGGATCGGAACGAGTCCAAACTTAAAAGAAAATGTTGGTCTGAACTGTTTCAACTCTGCGAATGGTTTTTCAAAAAAAAAAAAGAAACTCTGCAAATGGTTACTTATTTGCGTAGTTTCAGGTCAGCTGACTCTGGTAGGGGCTCTGATTGTGCACCTGAAGCACGAACCAGCCTAGACCAGACCACACGAGCGCGCACACACGCACTAACTGACTGACCATTTCCAAATTGATTGCAACCAAATCGACGGGCCAAAAGCTGCCACTTGGACAACCAAAAGACCATTAAGACACAACCCCACCCCTTGTCTCATTGTACGGACACGAGAACAAAATATAATCAAGTGTATTTTAAATTACTCTAAAATCCAAAAATGGTTTGAATAATAAATATTATTTTATTACAATTAAATAATAATAATAATTTTTTTTTGTGAATTATGCCAAGTAGTGCCCCACCTGTAATAACTTGAATGTACCGAAAGCATTGATAATTATTACTCCCTCCTATTCAATAATAAGCGTCGTTTTAGATGAATGTACACTTATTAAGGAAGTTAATGAAATGTCTTATATACTCTTATTAATTATATATTAAAGTACCTTGAAAATATAATCTGTATAATTAAGATTTGAGAAAAATTAAAGGGTAATTTTAAAAGTAAAATCATAAATATACATAAAAAGTCACAAACGACACTTATTTTGAATAATTAAAATCCCTTTAAAACGACACTTATTTTAAATAAGAGGGAATAGTACTTTGCTATCATTCTTGCAAATTACTAGTGATTTAAGACCTGAGTCAATGTTTCTAATTGCCTAAATGCAGGATGAGTATATTCTATACTCCTCTCTTCTAAAGATCTTGTGTATTTAAATCAAGAGAACAGTTTCTTTGAAAAAATATAAAGAAATACCGCATATGTTATGATCCTCCTCACACTTTCATAAAGAGGAGAGTTTTGTGCGATAGTTACTTTAATTTTTTATAATTAAATTAAATTTTAATCTAATATAATTTTAAGTATATTAATTAATTAAAATTTTAAATATTTTTCAATTTACAAGTGTAGTTTAAGTTAAATTTTTTTTAATCTAAATCATTAATTTATTAGATAATTTATTTAAATTATGTAATTTATTAAACTTAAAATTTTATAAATTTCATGAATACAAAATTTTGTTGACCATGTCAAATTTACCCATGTTGCCTGTGGATTTACCCCAACCCCACAAGCCGGTCGGGCAGACATTATCATATCTACACACCTGAAATTAATTTCTTTTAAAAATCAATTTAAACAATTAATTAAATGAAATTATTATCTGTTTATTACCGTAATTAGATTTTAACCTGTAATTAAAAAAATACATATATAGGACGCATGTTAAGTCGGTTTACTCTTCTTCTTTTTTGGGGTCTTTTGGAGGACCCCACTCAGCCTCTCAAGTCTCAACCGCACCTTCTTATATACCTCCGCCATTGCTACACCCGTAACACTCTTCTCTTCTTCTTCTTCTTCTTCATCTCTCCATCATCTCTGAGCATGGGAGAGAGAGAAAAGTTTCCAAAGATGAAAGCTTGGCACGAGTTTCTGAAAGGTACGAGTCCTTTGCTTTGTGTGGAATGTCAAAGCTTTTGTGTACAGTTTTTTCTGGTGTTGTCCTGACAAGGAGTTGATGGTATTAAATTCGTAGATTTTGAACATGCTCAAATTGTCTAACCCTGTATAGTTTCTTGAGAAATGAGTTTGCTTGTTCCTGGGAATGTTTATTAATGTCGTAGTTTCAGTGAACAAGATGGTTAATTCTAGCTCATAACAGTAAGCTTCTCTGTGCAGGTGACCTTGAGCTTGAAGGTGAAGTTTCAGGCGAGAGTAAGAGTATGAAAAATCCAAGCTTCTGATAATCTGGTGCTATCCTACCTGAGCTTTTATCGCTACCTTTTTTTTTTAATTTGCCGTGTGTTGTTTATCTTCTTTTTTTTCTTGACCTTGTAAGACCTTTTCTTGACCTTGTAAGACCCCATTTTCAGTCCCTTCTCTTCATTTTCTCTCAATTCAAGGACTTTGTATCAGAATCTTCTGATATGAAGTTCAAACCTTTTCTTTTCCCGTTCTTTCCCAACTCAGCTTCTCCTTCCTTGTCTATCCCTCCTGAGCTGCTTATCTTAGACTAGAATATGATCACTCGAGTTAAAAAAAATACAAGGTTTGGTTCCCAATCCAATGGAATATCAGTAATTCCCATCTGGGTTTTACTTTTTTGTACCTTACATGCAAGTTTTTATATAGAAAACGTTCTGAGCTAGTAATCCTATCAGAAGAGTTTTTGTAGAAAAAAAGAAGAAGAAAAACCCTATGTTTCTTATTCTGTCAAAGCCATCAATTTCGATTGGTATTATGTGTGCAGAAAATATGCTGTTGCAGAGCATCAGTGTTGGTTGTTTTATACGTTGTTCTTGTTGGCTGAGAAAATAATAAAGCATAAATATTCTCTCAGATCTGTGTAAGAGGCCCTCTTCTTCCTCGTGACAGCTCTAGTGTACAAATTTGTGCGTGTCCACTGTATTATTGAAGGGGGTCTATCCTCTTTTTTCGAGACCCTTTTTTGTACCAAGAAAAAGTTGTCCATTCAAAAGCTGTCTACTTACTGCAAAAAAAAGAACAAAAAAACATAATTTTCCACAATCTGATGAGCTCAGAAGAAGATTGTAAATGGATACCAAAACAAAGCAAACCAGAGTTGTTCTAAGTTTATCCTTCTTTCTTGAACATGGTGCGCTCCTCGTCAATGGAGGTTTATGATTCCGTTTGTAATGCAAAAGTTTTGGAAAATGTCAACATCATGAAACCCGAAATCTGTTAGGCAAGTTGGTGGACCAAAAATAATCAGTAAGCCATGATAATTCTTATCAGATCAATCATTTTTGTGGTTAACCCTACCTGCCTCCAAGAATTTCTAAGATAGACATCTGCAATTATCCATTAACAATGGTGTTAATTGTAACTTACAAGCCTAAGATGAAGAGAGTTGAAGAACAGACAAATTTTGTATGAAGTTGGGGTGTGATATGAAGGATGATTAGGTCGAGAATACTCACATGTAAAAGAAGGTAAAGAAGACTAACATATAAATCTAGTGAGTTATTCTACTTGTCAATTGGTTTTAAACTGAAACCTCGCTTAGGCTTATGTGTGGACTAACTTTCCTTCTCGTGTGGACATGTAGGTCTATTGCAAATTTAATAAATTATTCGTGTTAGACATGAAAATAAAAGAAATCACTTTGATTCTTATCATTATATCTAATGTTTAATTTAGCATATCTTGCTCTTAAATCTAAATTAACTATACCACTAAGGTCTTTTTTGTTTTTTTTTTGGTAAGGATACCACTAAGGTCTTTAATTAGGAGTTAATATCATCTTTTGTATCTTGTCACAAACCCTATTTTTTCTATGCTCAAACTTCTTGTAAAAATTTTGAAAATGGGAAAGTTACATTGCTTAGGATGATTGATGTGAAACCCTAAAATTGGTGCTAATTATTGGTTTGGATTCATTAGTCAAAACCCATTTTATAGTATCAAGGCAAAAAAGAAAAGGTGAGGTAGGAGACTTCTAACACAAAATGATGGCCTCCACAAGTGGGTGTTGAAAAGCGAAACGCCTTTACCTTGATCTATGAAGAATTTTCTTTTTACCTCACTTTTTGGTAGTGTAGAGAATGTGACCAAAATAAAACCCTAATTGAAATTAAGAAATTGAGGAGGAGTAAGCTCTCGTTGTTTGAAGAAAGAGCTAAAACCCTAAATTAAAATTGAGAAATTGAAGAGGAGCAAGCTCTGGTTATTTGAAAAACCCTAAATTAAAATTGAGAAATTGAGGAGGAAGGAAGCAGAAGCTCTCATCATTTGATTTGAGTTGCTGAGGTCTCTATTCCCAACATTGGGCCCTGTGTTTTACCATCTTTGAGCAACATAGTAACATGGCTCACTCATTAGGTTTTTGCTTTTGCTTCAAAATTTCATCTTTCAAAAGGCGTAGACTGACTGACAGACAGACAGACAGACCAGATGGATTGCAAAAACCACAAATGAAAAGGAGAGGAGAGGATACGATACGATACGACGTCATCCCATCCCAATAATGTGTTGATGAAAATTTTACACCTATTGCTGTTACTTTTTCAAAAAGTACCCACTTTGACTTTTTATCCACCTTACATCATACGCACGGTTCATCATTAAAGCTAAGTTGATTGATCTTGAACCGTAAGTTTGATTCAAATATGCTTATAAAAATATTATTATTTTAACCTAATTGTTTAAATATAAATTTAATATTAAAACTATATCATTATAATCAATTAACTAAAACAACATTAATTTGTACAATAACACTAACCTAGTGAAAATCTCGACTATCGTAAAATTTGGAAAGATCCAGAAATACGTAACCTTACTCTTAATTAATAAAGAGACTATATATATATATATAGGTCCTGTTTAGCAAACAACGGATTATATTAACTGATAGTCAATTCAATTAACGATTAATTGATAGCCGGTTATATCAGCTGATTTTACCAGCGGATAAATATTAATTTTTATTAAAGATGTTTGGTAAAATTAGCTGTTAATGTGTAAGATGACTTATAAGGACGTAACTTTTAAAAAATAGTATTTCGTTAAATATTCTTAGTTTTTAATTTTTAATTTTACACAAATTAAGTTTATAATTTTGATTTAAAAAACATAAAACTAATAATAATAATAATAACAATAATAATAATAATAAATAAATAAATAAATAAATAATTGAGATCAAAATTATACTTTTTTAACTCCAAGAGAAAGTTTCTTAAATAGTTTTCTTTGTCGATTTCTTGTTATGTGTTTTTTAACTAGCTTAATAATGAATAGTAAAAACTAAAAAGTAGGTGTTCATGTAGGCCAACACTAAGTTGATGAAAGAAAGGAACATAAATGTCCGAGGGCACAATCTGTCATTTACAATAAGCTGAAGTAAAACGCTATTGCTTCTGAGCTTTTTAAAAATCAGCTGATTGAGTTCAATCAACTAACCTAGTCAGCTGATTACCAAATACTAAAAACAGCTGGTCAATAAAGTCAATCAGCTAAATTTATTCAACCTGCCATTTTTTAGGTGATCAGTCAATAACCAAACAGTGCCATAGTTGACTTCGATAGGGATGTCAAATATGGCTCGACCCGTTCGGTCCGGCTTATGATGTGGTCGTTATTTAAAAAACGAAATTATTTCTAACGTTTTTTTAAATATGGTGGGTCGGGTCAGGAGTGGCTAGGGCTTAGCTCAGCCCATTGACAAGTCTAGACTTCGACCCTAATTGTCTTCATTTTACATTTTTTTAAATAAAACAATTTTAAAATGTTTATAATAAAATTGAGCATAGTTTAACTGAGATCAGATTTTTAAAACATATTTAACACTAAATAGTTTTAACACTACCTGCTTTTTAATCACTTACGAACAAGTTCATTTACTACTACCAGCTTTTTAATTACTTAATGTTGTTTTGTGTTTTAAAAAAAAAGCAAAATAATTTCAGAGTGTCAAATAAAAAGATTGCTTTCCACGTTCTCATAACTAGGCGGATTCTTATCAATTTTGGGCCTTTTTCTTGGTTATAATTTCTTTATGGGCTTTTCTGATGGATCCATCTACAATAAAGATTTCTATTTATCAATATAAGAAAGTGTTTCTTTCACCGCCATTAATTATAAAAAATGAATGTTATATTTACTTAAATTATTGTAATTAAAATAGGCTTGAAGCAACTGATAAAGCTGCTCATTTATAGGGATGTCAAATATGGCCCGACTCAACTCGATTTTGGCTCGAATTAACCTGACAACGGACTAACCTAATCATTATTTTAAAAACTACATTGTTTTTTTTATGTTTTTTTTAAACGGTAAGTCGGCCCGGGCCAAGTGCTACAGTAGCTCAGTCCATTGACAGGGCTACTCATTTGTGACTATAAAGTTACAAAGATAACCTCTTCATAAAAATACAAAGAAAATGTTGCATGCATTATAACCTTTTCTAGATCTACATAAAACGAGGAGTCTTGTGTACTGAATATGTTGACTTTTTTTTTTATCTTAGACTAAGGTATTCACTAGCGTATCCAATGGCTAATTCTCTCGCTGATCTATAGGCACCTCACAGGATGGAACAGCTGGCCCAAAAATTTAAGGCTGCTCCATATCCAAAGCCAAGGATCGAACCCCTAATATGTTGACTAATGCCTAAATAATATAGAGCGTGAGATTATTTTTATAGTAATTCAGTTAAAGATATAGGAATAAGAAGGTTATTTTTCTATTTTCTCTTTTCTACATGGTATAAAAACAGAGGATGTTATTTTTATTTTTATATAGTTTTTATGACAGGAAAATATAGAATATACGTTTCATTTTCTTTTTTACTTAATTTTTAATAATATAAAATGGTTTATGTGCAAAAAGATGTCGGCCTTGTTTTTTTTTAAATTCCTACGAGACGAAAAGCCATCAATTTTGACTTCCACATTTAATTGACGGCGAATCTTAGTATTTGGAATTTGAGGCATTAAATGTGGAAAAAGTCAAAGCCTTGTGAATATGGAAAACGAAAACCCCACCTTTACTACATTTTATTTTATTTATTTTAATAAGAGTCCCGTAAATTAATAATGATTTAAAAAATTCAATTAGTTCGATTGGTTCAACTGTAAAAATTTTGAACCGTCTAATTTTTCAGTTCGATTTATTTTAGTAACTGTTCTTGTTAAAAGTTGATAAGTTAATTAATTAACTGGTTAATTTTCATAAATTAATAAGTTCTTATAAACTAAAATTAATTAATTAATTTTTATTTAACAAAATTTTAATTAAACTTCAAACTCTTTGATAGATAAACACAATCTCTTTCAACTATTTTTAAATTTGTTTAATTTTATTCAATTTTTAGCCAATTTTATCCAGGTCAAACACCAGTTAAACCCTTTCAACTTTAAACCTCTTACTCTTTTATTAAAAAACTATGAAAATATGTGTTAGTTTCTTAAATTAGAGAGGTGAGCAATTTAGTTTCTTTAGATCATTAACAAAAAATAAAATTTTAATATAGATGAGAACATTTTGTATTAAAATTCAAAAATTTAATTAAAACATGGTAACTAAAGGCAACAATAATATTTAGTGGAGCCCTCAAGGGTTGTGACTCGATGATTGAGAGTGGGGCTTGGCTTCGTTTAAGTCCTAAGTTCGATTCCATGCTAACCCCTCTTGTAAGAATATAGGGCAGCCGAGGTTTTACCTGTAGGTGAAGAACTAATTGGGCCCTCAATAATGAGGTGCGTCCGGTTGGCCCATCTGTGAAATGGTGAGTCAGTTGGGCCATCGAATAGGTGTGACCGCTTGACCTGTCTACGAAGTTTCTTCGAATCCAAAAAAAATATTTAGTAAAAGTCCCGCCGAGACGTGACATCTTAAGAAGTATGGTAATACGCAACCTCACTCCTATTTGATAGAGAGGTTATTACCAATAAATTCCATGCTAAAATATAGAAAGTGATTACTATAATTAAGAAAAAAGACAGTAACTAATTGATGGAGATTTTAAATGATAAGATGAGATTGAAAAAGAGTGTTCATTGAAATTGGTGAGCACATTGGAGAGTGCATAGGGATGCCAAACCTATCCTCATTAGGGGTCAACATTCAAGAACTACTTCATAGTTACCTAAAATGTATCAATTTTTAGGCAACTTTTATTATTAGCCCTGATTTAATTTAATTTAATTCAAGTGGTCTCCATTATTGGTTTCCCTGTTTAGGAATAGGTAATTTGTAGTCAATTATTGTTTCATTTGTATTTTCCACTACCAATAGTATTAACTATTTGTAGGCTTATCCTTATCCACAATATCATATTATAGCTACAATTTCCAAGACAAGAAATGATTGTGACACACAAATTTTTAATTATTCAGTAAATTTTAATATTTTCATTGAATTAAAAAAAAGATAACAATAGACTAACCCATAAGTTTAAATTAAGGTGTTCTCAATAAATCGATTCATGGGCTAAATCAGACTTAGCCCAATATGAGACATAACTTTTAAAAGTAAAATGATGACGTTTTGCTTAGAAGAGTTAAACGTCAGATAAGTTTGGGATTGAAAAAATTCGTTGTTTTATGCTTTTAATTTTAAAAATTTAGTAAGACTGACTCATGGCCGACACATTATTATTCATTATGTTATATATAGTTAAAATGCTTATATTGAAATTAAAATTATTGATTTGTTAATTAATGAAAGGCATTTAATTGATATTGATGTCACATAACCAAAATTTAATTTGTGGATGTTGATGGTACTATCACCATCTGGCTACCACTGACCAACGAATTGGTCATATAAATACCGTTTTCTTTAATATATAGTTAGAAAATGACATTTTGGAAAAGACCATTTCATTGGAAAACTGATAATGATGTATTAACATCTTATTCGCGAATATATTTTATTTTAAATTTGACTCAGTCTAAAATTATTATTTTAAATTTAAATTAATTTAATTTTAAAATGAAAATATATACTTTGATTCAATTTAAATAAATTATGTTATTTTATTACATAAATAAATAATTAGTTGATCATAAAAGAAAGGGTTTTTTTTTTTTTTTTGCGTGTCAACATTAATGACCAAGTCAACAAAATGCACGAAGTCAACCTTCTTGGATGTTTCCTGACAGGAATTTGATAGTTGTACTTACCACCTACACGCCTTCGATTTCTGAATGCTACACACTTCCAGATATTCTCTCTTCCTCTTCTTCTCTATTTATGTCATCTTCGTCCACGATTACACTCCTCTAACCTTCTTCCTCTTTCAACCATTCCTCTTCTCTTCCCCTTCCTTCCCCTTCGGCTTCCTCTTCCTTCCTCTTTCAACTATAGTGTAAGTTGACAGCTTTTTCACGTATAGTTATAGCCTGTTTGAGTATAAGGAAATAGCCATGGTTGTTGCATCTCCAACTCAAGTTCGAGCTGAGAAGGTTCAGTCTGTCGAGTTGCCTGTAATAGACCTTTCAGCTTCAAGATCAGAGGTGTCAGGACTCATTGTCAAAGCCTGCCAAGAGTTTGGTTTCTTCAAGGTGATCAACCATGGCGTTTCTGAGGACATTATTTCGAGAATGGAACGAGAAGGTCTCAACTTTTTCGCTAAACCAGCTAACGAGAAGCTGCAAGCTGGACCTGCCAATCCCTTTGGTTATGGCTGCAAGAACATAGGCTTTAATGGCGACGTTGGAGAGGTTGAGTATCTTATGTTCAACACCAACCCCGTTTCCATTTCTCAAAGATCGAAAACCGTATCTAGTGACCCAGTAAAGTTCAGGTACTCTTACTACAGTCTCTTAATCACTCGTATGTGAACTTTAGAAGAAAAATATTTGCATGTCTCACCATCTTTGGTATCATATCAATAAGTTTTCTGCTTATAGGTTGCTTGTTTCTTTCACTTTCCAATTTGAAAAAGCAATACAATAACCTTGAAAACTAGCAAATCGGGTATAAGGATGAATGGTGGTAAATACTGCAGAATCTGACTGCTGACAGGTCGAACAACACATGTAGCAGAAATGCAACCACTTTTTTCTTTTGGAAGTTCAGATTCTTTATTTTATAGTTTCTCGCATTATTGAAGTAATAATAATCTTAAACCATTTTCTTAGTAATTTTACAAGATAGAATCACTGAAAAAAAGGGGTCTTGAGAGTGGAGCAATCTCTGATTATCTTCTCCTAGAAGGTGGGATAACATGTCAGACACATAGGCTTTTTCGCTTCTCTGCCACTTCACTTCCATCTATGTACCCATTTTAGATTGACAAGTCAGGGAAAGGTCCAATCAAATCCAGAGAAACTAAGATTAAAGATACAAATAAAAAATACCCTATGCCCTACAAGAACAAGAGGTGATGATTATGAGTTTTGTTTATGGATTGGATTGGAGATGAAATGAAGCTGATGTGATGATTCCTGTCTGGTCCTGATGGATGTGGCAGCTCTGTGGTGAGTAATTACATTGACGCAGTTAGAGAGGTGGCATGTGAGATTTTAGATATGGTGGCAGAGGGAATGCGGGTCCAGGACACGTCAGTGTTTAGCAGGATGATCAGGGACGCTGACTCTGACTCAATCCTTCGGCTCAATCACTACCCAGCTGTACCTGCACTACAGAATACTAGAGACACGTCAGTATCATCTCCTTCTGCTTACAAGGTTGGCTTTGGAGAGCATTCTGACCCTCAGATCCTCACCCTCTTGAGATCCAACGACGTGGGTGGTCTCCAGATTTCCTTAAATCACGGTCTGTGGGTCCCTGTTCCTCCTGACCCAACTGCCTTCTGGGTCAATGTGGGTGACCTGTTACAGGTTTGTTCCACCGTTCTCATGTAGTAGTATTAATACTGCACTAAGATTTAAGATACAATCTCAATTTATAGTCTACAGGAAGGATTCCTTAGTTAACACGCATTCAAAAAATAACAATTGCAAAATCTTTTTCCAATAAAGGTGAAATGGACTGATGGTAACTAAGGAATCCTTCCTGTAGACTATGAATTGAGTTCTTGATGTTGTCAGTGGAGTGGGGACTCACTTCTTGCAAGTTCCCATCAAATGGTTGAATATCAGCAGTTCTATTCTATTCTATTTTCGAGTAACTGGCTGGTTTCAATTCACAGGTCGGCTTCAGAAAGTTTTCAACTTGATGTACTTAAAACGATAATTTTTCCAGGAAAACGTACCTCAGGTTTTGAATACTGGATCTACCAGACTTCTTTTTTTAGGATATTTCGGAAGATTTTTGAAGTTTCTGTTGTTGACATAAATTAAGCAGGAGCTTTGCAGTGAAATGTCACTCTTTTTTCGAATTGCAGACTCTACCACTAACTAGTGCCTTTTCTACTGCTAAAATGAAGTCGAACTTGTTAGGGAAACCGATTTGAAGATAAAGCTGATGTTTTTTATGTGTTTTTGTGTTTCTGTTCTGTCTCTGTTTCCTCTGTCTAGGCTATGACAAATGGGAGATTCGTTAGTGTGAGGCACAGAGCTCTTACGATTTCATACAAGTCAAGAATATCAATGGCATATTTTGCTGCACCACCACTTCAAGCAAGGATCTCTGCACCGCCTGAGATGTTCACACCGATCAGGCCTTTGCTGTACAGGCCTTTCACTTGGTCTGAGTACAAGAAAGCTGCGTACTCTCTACGGCTTGGAGATAGCCGACTCGACCTCTTCAGGATACGAGGAGGTGACGAATGAATCATTGCTTGAAATAATCTGCATCACTTGGAAATGGTTAAAGGCCGCATCGTTTTGGTGACCAGGTAGGAAAATTCTGCTTCGAAATGGTTAAAGGTCCTGTATTTTTGATGCCCAGATCGGAAATTCTTGCTTGGAAAGAGTTAAAGGTCGTGTCTTTTTGGTGCCCAAATAGGCAAATTTTGTTCAGCAATCATCAAATGTAGTTCCTGGTAAAAGGGAAAGGCTTTTGCAGTTTCTTAGTGCGGTCACTAATGTAAAAGTTTCTATTTCAGCATGCGGAAGTGTGTGTTCGGTGATTATGATGTTCATAGATGAAACAAGCTTGCCAGAAAATGTTTCAGATAAAATTTCAAGTGTAGGAACTAGGGAAAGGTAGGATATACTGCCATGCCATGCCATGCGAGTATTTGAAAGGAATTTTATTGAAGATTCAAAGTTAATACAAGTTAAGTGTTTCTATGGCTTCTGCTGCTATTAAGAAGCCATAGAAATAACAATGGAGGCTCTCCGAAAACAGAGCCAACAAATTCAGATCGTTTCTTAAGTACAGCCCAGTGAAGGGTTACAAATACAATATGTTAGGTATTGAAGTGGAATATATCGTAAATCTAAGAGTAGCATTAAATATTCACACGCCTCTGCAGGCAGGAAGAAACCGAAAGACTATGCGTGACCTTTCGACTTTGCTGCAAGGCGTGAACATTTTTTCCGGCCAGTTTTGTTAAGAGCACAAACACAAGTCTCCAGGATGTCATAATCCTCCTCCCAGAATAA
Source organism: Erythroxylum mucronatum (assembly GCA_027563825.1). Lineage (NCBI taxonomy): Eukaryota > Viridiplantae > Streptophyta > Magnoliopsida > Malpighiales > Erythroxylaceae > Erythroxylum > Erythroxylum mucronatum. The sequence goes on from JAOSBP010000206.1 coordinate 43,610,872, forward strand.
CAATGAGGCCTTCTCTGGTTTCTCTAAGAGCATCTTGGATGTTAAGAAACCGGCAATTGTCCATGTCTGGCAAAGTCGTGCCTGCTTGCCGATAAACCTCCCGCTACGTGTGTCATAGTATTCAGGCCACAGATCTGCAGACAACCTCTTCTCCGCTGACGCGACAGCCTTCTGTGCAAGTTCTGGTCTACCCATCTTGATGCATGCCAAGGTAAACTGGATAACAAGCGTTGATGTCAGGGAATATCTTTGAAACAAAACCAATAAATTCTAGACTATCATTTAACATAATTGTAGTTAGAATAATATTATGTATACCTGCCATAGAAGTGTAGGCCAAGATCCACCATTGTGATATGACCATGGGCTGCAACATTCAAAGATAATTAGCATAGAGAAAAGGTTGCCAATTCGAATCAGTAAATGCCATTGTAGCTGAAAAGGTAAAATGCGGAAGATTAAAAAAAAAAGAACACGCATATAAATATAACAAAACAGGAGTCTCACGTATTTTTAGGATCACTGCCAGTAATTATTCGCCATTCTTCAGACTCCAAAGCAGGGTAACAAATTTTAAGAGGCATACGGGCCACAAGATCGTCCCATTTAGCCTCAATCAAGTTGAGAATACCATTGTTCTGTTTTTGAGTTCCCAAGGAGGAAACAATGGCCCAAAGATTTCCAAGCGTGAAAAATCTAAAATCCATATGAGCAGGTTGAAGATTCCCAATGAGGTACCCACCCTCCTCAGGGATCCAATCCACAAGCCATGAAGGAATTTGATCTGGATAGATGTTAAACTTGTTGACTGCATCTTGGGAGTATTCCTCAGTGTGGTAACGATATATCTCATTGATCTTCTTCATATCCACCCAGTAGTACTCTCTAACATGAAATGACAGAGCACTGAGTCGGTTATTGATGGCAGCCACCAAACTTTTGGTTCCATCATTGACCGTGAGCATCTCACGTGCGCAGCGCAAAGCAGTGTAAAATAAGGCCTACAACATCATATCAGGTAAAGCGTGTGAAAAACTAAGCATGTTTAGTCGCATGCAAAGTAAAGCTATGAATGAAGTAATATGGCAAAGCAGACAATGAAAACGATGCAAGTATGCTCTCAAGGAAGGGCAATGTTGCTAGGATGTTACAAAAGACAGTTAAATTAGGTCAAGTCAAGAAACTCCTGCATCAATTTTTCACTAGTCACTTGTTTCCTAAAAATAATTTGTTTCATAACCAAAGACTTCTAGCTCAACCCTTGGTCTAGTTTCTATTAGTAAATGTAGCTCTTAACTCTTAATCTTTACAACAAAATATTGATGAGAGGAAGTTTCAATAATGCATCGATTCTGCTCAGCTTACTTGGATTTCGAGCGGATGTCCATGAATGCCCATCCTTCTATCAATCATGCACGACCCATCAGTGACAAGTAGAGTTGGAAACATGTCAAATCCATCGGTCAAACACAAATTGAGTACGAGTCTTATGCCTGTCTGGACATCAACCCTCTCTTGCAATGCATAGTCACCTGTGATCTTTCCATAAGCTCTCAACAAAATTATCCACCACAGCCCTGTATATAGAACAAATAATTTCTTTAGATTCCTGCAGTTCTAGACACATAATAGTTCAAACAGAACTACTATGATAATATAAAGTGTGCAATCAATTTCCTTTTACCTGAATCTACAGGAGCTACACGTCCAATGGCTGATTCGCCAAAATCAGGGTCCAAAACCTCCTCAAGGGCTCCATCACTTCCTTCAAGAAGCACAGATTTAACTTTGAAACTTGCAGGCATCAGCCCTTGCCCAGGACTGTAACAGTCCACTGTCTTCTCCCAACTCTAGCAAAACAAGAGATATTTTCTAGTTCTGTAAATCAAAATGCACACTAACTTTTTTACCCCCCCATGGAAAAGCATTAAAGGTGATCATGCATATTGAGATCAATACTATTATGTCACATTCCCAGCAAAAGGAGTAGTTAATTCATTTTTGAAAGTTTCATCCTTTGCAGCAATTGAAGTTCTCACTCATGGCTGCCAGTGGTATAAAACACAAGCCTTCTAGGTCATTTCTTCTGTGCATTGGTTCCTAATTAATAAGAGCTAAGAAGGCGATTAAAACACTACTATAGCAAGCACTAAGTTAAATGAGCCTACCAATAATGTATCAAATCCTTTTAAAAACAAGAATGATTGGAAAGAATAATATTTTGCGAGAATGTGTTAGCATGTCTTTACGAGAATGTCTAAGCATGTCTTTACACCAATACTCTTTGATTGATCTTCAATGGGGCCTCTACTTCATGAGGAAGTCTTAGGTACAAGATAAGCATGTTTGGGGGAATGGGCATGTTGAGCAGTTAAAAAATGAAGTACCTGTAATTGCAGTGTGTGAAGAAGAAAATTCTTCACTATCTCCCCATCTCCTTTAAGCAGAAAAGCAAGTGCAGATGGTACAAAATCCCGAATGAAGACTTGGTCGTAGTTCAATGGTTGCTTATCAGCAGGACCATTAGCAGCAACAGTCCCCACTGGATTGCCACAATAAGTCACAACGGCATCTTGGAGCAACTTCCATGCCTCCTTTTCAATCTCAGACACCTCTCTCTCAACTCTAGGAGTAGCTTCATTCAAACCCTTTAAAAAATCTATATTTACAGCAGATCCATTTATCTCTACCCTATCAGACTTATCTTCTTCTTTAATTACATCATTTTCTGTTTCAATGTTCTCAATCACCAAAGGCTTTACATTCAAGCCACCTTGAATGTAAATCCTCTCGAACCCATTTTCATTAACATTAGGCTCTACAGATGTTGAATGATTTCTAAAATCTGAAGCAACCTTGGGGACTACCAAAACACCCCTTAAGCCACCTCTACGATCACATAAACTCGACACAGAAACCCTAGCTTTACCCCAATTCATATCGGGAAGATGAAAAGCTCTAGAATTCGGATCGAACACAGACTTATAACCCCTGATTTGAGATCCATTACAGCTAGCATGGCAGCATATTCTACGGCTAGGAACGGAACTTGGATGTGATTTCGACAAATTATGTTTAACAACAGGATTATTCAGCTTAGGAAAAGAAAATCCAAAAAGAGCAGAGCTTTTATAACTAACCAAGATTCTACAACAGGGTTTCATAGTCGACATCCCAATACAGCTACTAGTATTCATACCTGAATCTTAGTATGCGTATACACTATATGCGCAAAAAGAATCAAAACCCACTTGGAAAAATGGGAACAATCCTTAATCCAAAGTATAGATTTTGGGGATTTTACGTATATATACAAAGCTAATTCACTCTGTTAGTCTTCAAAAATGGAAGAACAGAGTTGAATAGTGAAACAGTATGTGATACACCTAAAATAGGAATAAGGAAGCTAGAAACTTGAAGAACCTGAAAACCGTTGTTACTTACAGTTAGAGAGACGTTGATGAACAGAATCGAAGGCAAGAGAGAGAGAGAGATGGTCCGTAGATCGATGGAAATGAAGAAGGTTAGGTACTTTTATAGACTAGAAAAGGAGAAAGTTCGTGGATGCAGAAATTGTTGTGGTCAAAGGACAATTTTGCCCCCACATGTGACGTATTCATTTGATATTATCCTCCACGTCATTACGATTACACCCTCCACATAATATTTTTATATAAGCAAATAATATTTTTAAAAAATATATTAACAAAATTTCAAACAAGTTATAATAGTAATTATTCGCATTTGCTTCAAATAATTTATTATATATGCATATATTAATATGTAAAATCAACATATAAAATTTTCAATTATTTAAGATCAAAATTAATAAAATAAATCTTACATTGAATATAATTTAATTTGAAATTGTGATCTAAGAGTTTAGCTTAAAATTGAGGCTAAATAATTTAGAATTTTGAGCTAAAATATTATTATTTTATAAAATTAAATTAAAACAATATTATTTAAATGACTTAAATTGGATCAATTTTAGGCATAATCAAAATTATTTTTAAATTTAAAATAAGTTGAAAATGAATCAGATCTATAATTAAACTTATAAAAATAATGTGTGCATAATTTTTTTTGCATAAAATCTTGAGAAAAATTAAGACAACGTATAATAATAGCAAATTATTTAAAATTCCTTTAAATAATAAAATTATTATATTAACAAATAATTTATTTAAAATATATAATTTGAGAATTATTTAAATATAGGTTGGAAGAGTTAGGTAGAAAATGTTGTGCATTGCAAGAAAGGGTAATAATGGCAAGCTGAAAAAGAAAGTAGAGCCGTGGCGTATTGGATGGGCATTATTCAAGTGGATAAAGGGCAAAAGTGTCCTTCAACATTCGAATTAACCAATGGACGCGGCCCGACCCGACCAGACCTGTTTTGTTGTGTCCTATTTAAAAAAACGTGCACAATTCACGAAAGCACGTCGCGTTGTCTTTTCTTATTCTGAGGAAAATGTCAAATATCACAACTGGTAAACGATATTTTGTAGAAACGAAAATAATATTTTTTAACTATTTTGTGCTCTGATATTTTTTAATTATTATGATATTTTTCATTTTATAAACAACTTATTATATAGTTGTGTCTGAGCTAAGTTGTAATATCACTATCTTTTAAAAAAATAATAAATAAAGTTAATTTATTCTAGTTAAATATAAAATGTTGAGAATACTCGCGTGTGAACGTCTCACGTTAAAAAATGATAAGAAAGAACACTAACATATAAACTTAGTAGAATATTCTATTTATTGTCAATTAATTCTAAGATAAACGTCACTTAAATTTGTGCGTGATTTCACTTTCCTTTTCGCATGAATCTGTAGGCTTATTGCAATTTAACATAAAAAAATTAAACTTAATTTTGAAGATAATCAAATTGATATAATCAAATTTAGATTTAATTTATTAAAAATTTTATTAATCAAATTGAATAATTTGTATATTAAAATAAGTTTATGACATTACTAATGCTTAAAATAATTTGAGTGGTCGGTGAACTCTTGAAGTGGTCCCCTACTTTAACATTCGTGCAAAAAATTTACTAATTTCCTATTTTTCTTTATATTATTTTAATTTCATTAAAATTAATATTATTAGCACACCAAAAACGATAAAAAGGTGAAAGTGCACTGGTGTCTCTTGTATCTCCGACGTCGTTTTCGTTATCTCGATATTTTGTCAAATTCCATTAACGAAAAACGCGTGACGTTTTTGGACCCACTACGTTGAAGCTAACAAGTTGAGGCGGGTACACTAAAGTTTACTTAAATGGGCTGACAAAAAGCTCCCTCTCATTTGGTCCATTAAACCCAACTAATATCAATTGGGCTTCAAATAGGCTTACTTACATATACACACATCAATTGGGCTACAAATTTGGAAAATAGGCTTACTTGTCTATATATATATATATATATATATATATATATGTATTGTAAAATGACTTTCGTTGAGTTTTAAATTTGGGCTTGGCCATTGCCATTTTAGTGCGAGAGTAGATTTGTTGTTCCTGAATTATTTTGCCTGAATAAATTCTAATCATCTATTACAATAAGTTGAATGGTTAAGATCTTAAAAGCACAACGGGGCACATCAATTTGGGAGCAACAGATTTGCTCCCTTTTAGTGCTTAACCATGAAGTAGGGTTTCAACATTTGTTGCACATTCATCTACTCCCCTATTTTATGCTCCAAAACAAGTTAACAATGAGACCATTATGTTTGATTGGATTTAAGGTTAAAACGACACCATTTGTTTGAATCGATTCGCGTTTAATTTAAAACGATTTTATACTTATATGACAAGAATCTTAAATAGTACAAATTTCATATTTCATTGAGAATTATGCTTTTTTTCTTACAAAAAAAAAACTCCGTTTCATTTATATCTTATAATTGAAGCTCACATTAGTTGTTCTAGTCCCATATTAAAGTGGAATTAGCATAATCATAAGTTGGATTAATGTGTTGAACCTATTAATTACCGTTTACAAATGAAGTCGAACACAATAACATTCTCATGTTGTTGTAGAGGTGACAAACATCCTCTAGTTGTTGTCTTAAAGTTATTCATCTTAGGGATATCAATGAGTCGACCCATGGCTTGTTCTGTCAATTTTTTTTAAATAATTTTCTCAAAATTAAAAGTGTAAAATAATATTTTTTAATTAAGTTTAGATAATTCAGACTTATTTGAGGCCTCTTTTTTTAAATAGTTGAACCTCAAGTCTGTCTAAACCTGAGCCTAACTTATAATTGGCTTATTAACAACATCTAAATCTAATCCTATATGAGTCATTTTCATCAAGGTACATCCAAACAAAAGCTCATATAATGTAGGTGAAAGAAAGTGGGTTGTCAAGATTTATAGAGAAGGATAAGCATTAAAACAATGCACAACATAGGTTATTACTTCAAGTGGAAGTAGTAACATTTTCTGTCCATTCTCGTACATGCATCAATAACTTCTTCTGTCCATCGTCTCTTTCTATATATACAAACGCTTCACGCAAGAGAGACTGAAAGTGAAACGGGTCATCTTCGAAGAAACGAAAACCAAATGAATGATTAGAAATAAAAATATCTTTATAATTTATAATTTACAAGTATGTAAATTTCGTGTGTCAATTATTTCATTTTATAAATAATGTATTAATCTCATTTTTTTTATAATTAATCTCTTATTCAGAGAGAAACTTTAAACATATTTTTAATGTTTACATGTTCCCCAAGAAAGTAAAGTTGACCCTTCAAAGTTATTTAGTATAAGACTTGCAAATGAACACTTAGGATCAAGGTTTTGAAACTCAGATTGAATGTCAAACTGGAGGATTTATTGGTCACCGGTTTGATCGGTTTGACGACCAGTCGAATCAATGTGACGTCATAATTACGCAATAATTATATATAATATTTGTAGTATTAAAAAATAGAAAAACATACCAAATAATTTAAATTTCTATACTTCTGTTAGATTTATAAAGAAAAGGTGAGCTTTACTTTTGAAAGAACTAAAAGCACTTGAAAGAAAAAAAGAAAAATAAAAAATAAAAAATAGAGTTGACCATTCAAGTTATTTAGTATAAGACTTGCAAATGAACGCTTAGGATCAAGGTTTCGAAACTAAGATCGAATGTCAAACTGGAGGTCTTATTGGTCACCGGTTTGACCGATTCGACTACCGATCGAATCGATGTGACGTAATAATTATGCAATAATTATATATAATATTAGTAATATTAAAAAATAGAAAAATATACCAAATAATTTAAATTTTTATACTTCTGTTAGATTTATAGTGAAAAGGTAGGTTTTACTTTTGAAAGAATTAAAAAACACGTGAAAGAAAAAAAGCAAAATAAAAAATAAAAAAAATTATTGAACCAGTGGTCAGCTGGTTCGTACTGGTTCAATTGAATACTAATTTTTAGGAATCATCCGAATCGGATAGTCGGCTGGTCACCGAACAAATCGGTTGAATAGACCGATCCGATCTAGGTTTCAAACAGAGCTTAGGATTGAGTTGAAAGCCTCGCAAGACAACATATGACATTATCATTTTTTGATGTTTTATTTTTTGGTTTTTTTTTCAAAGCGTAGAGGAAATTAAAATTATAAAATATTGAGATATAAAGTGTTTAGTAGCTCCTTAATAATTAATTTTAGTTTTATTAAGGAGACTAATGGGATATGTATAAATAAAAAGTTAGTTTTTTAACACAAATAATAATAATAATTTTACACGTGGCAGATGTTAACACCTCGGAGAGTTGGGACCACATCGATGGGTTCTCTCTTAGACACGCGGCCTACAAAGATTCCCCGCCGCCATCCACTTCTCTTCCTCACTGTACACTTGCGTTTTTTCCGTCACGTGTTGTTTTGCTCCCACGTGCCAAGTTTCTTCTTTTTATCATTATTTTTCTTCAATGTAGATGATAAGAATTGTAATTACTTGACGTCTCTTTTCATCAATCAAAGACTTATTGAAACTAAAATTAGTAAAATTATTACAAAAATGCATTTCATGAAGTCCAAATCCTTATTAATTATCGATTGATTAATCATATCGATACGAGATGACAATGATAAATTCGTCATTTTCTATTTATATTAAATACGTAATTTTATAAATATTAATTTATTAGAAATTATATTATTAATTCATCAATTACACAGAATCGTAATAGATTAAGTCGAAGTTAACGAGTTCTCGTGCCATCAAAACCAAGATAAGAATTGGATCAAATTTGATTTTGTACCATATCCTATGATTAGCCTATTGCTTTGATCATCACTAAATACATATTATCTACACTTAAAGTTAATGGATAACTTAATTAAATACCATAATTACACGAAATCCAAAGATGGCATGCCTCAAAACTTTTGTTAATTAAGTTGTAATCAATAATTTATGGTGATTAATTTAATAATATATAACACTCGTGATAAGTTTTGAAGCAAGGACATGTCATACGAAGGTGGTGGAACCAATTATGCTCGTATCTTCTTATAAATATATATATTATAGAAAAGGTAACAAGCTTGTGAGTGCAATGAATTATTATTAAACGAGACTACATTTTAAGCCAATATAAAAATATAATTAAAAGAATTAAAAAAGAACAAAAGCAATTTAAACCCAATATTATTATAATTTATCATAAATACGATTGTCTCTTCTCTAATTGCGTTTGGATAATTCGGAATTGTAATAATTCACAACCATAATATATAATTCACAACCCTTAAACTCTCTTTTATCTCTACTTTTTTTTTTTTTTGATTTCCATGTAAAATTAAGGCGTACAATTGTTTTCCCTTCACTAATTAACCCCTCGACTTTAGTGTTCTTCTCTACAATTAAATTCCAATCAGAATTCAGACACCAATCTATCTTTCTGGTCTGTTCATGTGTTCTTTCACATGTTGATGCTGCTGTTGTTGAACTGCTGCTGTAAGAAGCATATGTCCTCAATGTTCCACAAATTGTCGGAAGCATCTCCGCCGCCTAACCAGGGATTGTTCTGCTCCATACCCTGGTAGTCCAATCCTTGATTGAAGTAGCTCGATGGGCTAGTTATGGAGTCCGAGAAACCAATCTGACCAGCTTGAAAGTAACTATCCGCATTAGGGTTGTGATTAACCGGGAAGTAGCATTCATTAGTCAGGTCCGAAACCGGCGAGACCTGAGCTCCGAACGAGTCCGACGTGCCTGAATTCTCAGGAGTGTAACTACAGTTCACGGGTGGATGAGCCAGGACCGAATTCTGGCTACTACCCATGTCTCCGTTGTTGATGGGTTGATGATTGGTCATGAAGTTACCGTTAATAACGGTGCTCACCGTACTGTTAGTAGCCGTGGCGGTGGCGGAGGAGGCGGCGGCGGCCGCAGTTGCTGCTTGAATTCTTTCGACCAATCTAGGCATCCATAGGTATTTCATGGTGTCTTTGAACTGTTTACTGTTCACGTCACACTTGAGTTGTTTTGCGTGCTTTTGGACGCGGGTTCTCCAATAGTTTTTGATTTCGTTGTCTGTTCTTCCCGGCAATTGCTGGGCAATCTTGGACCAACTGCAATATATTAACATCAGATTACGGATATTGTACGAGAAAGCTGTTTGTTTCCCCAGAAACACTAATATACAAACGCTTAAAAAATCTATCACGTACCGGTTGCCCCATCTGGAATGGAGCTCCAGAATGACGAGTTGTTCTTCGAGGGTTATGTTCCCACGTCGAACATCTGGTCGGAGATAGTTGAGCCATCTTAATCTGCAACTTTTTCCAGTTCGTTTCAGACCTGTGTAGGTTTCATTGAATGGATTTTAAGTATTTGGTAAAGTTAATTAAGGTGTAATTAACAGATCCATTAAAGGAAAAACTTGCTTGCTGATCAACTTTCTCTAGTAATATATATACTGAATGATTGAGTTCATGTGCACAGAGAAAGAGTCAGAAGTTGGGTGAGGCCCGGAGAGATGAAGAGGACATATCAGACCAATTTTGTTGTTTGATTCTTGGAAAAATATGCAGAAAATTTTCCCGAGAAAAACATAAAGAAGAGTGTGAGAAAAAAAAAAACTACTTGTTTAGTGACGTACCTGCACTACGAGCAAGAGAGTTCCAACGACCCTCACCATGAGTGGCAATGTAATTGATGAGCTTCAAGTCCTCTTCAACAGTCCATGGACCCCTCCTGAGGTCGTCGTCATCACCAACCATGATCTCATCTTGATCATCGTCACTAATTTGTGCGGTGGATGATAAGGAAGGAGGGCTGTTCTTGACGTTCCTGGCCTTAACATCCATGCTCATATGAGATGATGATCAGAGTTGTTTTTGCCTTGAATGGAGAGACTGATTGATTGTAGGAGAAAAGGCCGTTTGATATAGAGGGACTTTTTGGGTCAAGGAGAGGAAGAGAGAGTGAGGGAGCGAGAGGGGTGGATTAGTACATGAAGCTATAGAAGGTGGGCTTTTATAGATAATAAAAAAGTTGGCATATGAGAATGAGATATATGGCTCCAATACTAAATTTAAAGCATTAATTTAGATGTGAACATTTGAAATTACGATAAATAAATTCATCATAATTACGGTAGATAAATCGTAATAATAGTTTAGATTTGTAATTTTTTAAAAACATTATATATATTAAATTGTAAAAAATATATCCATAAATAAAAAGTGATATTGACACTTTGGACTTTGACTTGTTGACTTTTTTTCCTTTCTAATGGAGTTAGTAGAAATGCATGGTTTTCTTCCTTATTAATTTTTGAAATTTGGTTTTTATTTTACTTTAACTACGATTTCATATAACACTCAATTTTGGGTTTTATAAGACATAATATAACTAAAATATCAGTTATTTTTTTAACAGATTGAGAGGTATTTGACTGTTTGTCCACATCAAAACATATTAGGGTTTTATTAGTTCTAATGAGACCATCTATATAATTGTATTGAATTTAGTAATTTTAAAACATTCTTATTTTAACAAGTTTCATACCATTAACTTAATTCAAAATGTTCATTTTTATAATATGATAACATGGAATAATTAAGAAAGTGCTATATATGTTTATGAAATGTTAATTTAAACTAGACAACATTAATGCTTATCATTTTACATTTTCAAATTTGTTACCATGCATTCAAAATAAAGACAAGCTATGAGTAATTAGAAAGGAATTTCATCCAATTTTTGGATGGTGATTTATAGAAAGAAAAGGAACTTATGTTTGTTTAAAAAGAGATTTAATTATATTTTTTATATTAGTTTCTTAAAATTTTCTTTTTCTCAAGTCATCTTAAATAACAGTTGTGATTATGCTAAAAACAATAATTATAAAATTAGCATCATTAATAAAAACATTAATGATTGTAATCTATACTTGGTTTAAGGCCTCCAGAACAATGAAACAAAACATTTTAAAAAACATGTTTGTATATTGTTAAGTGACCGTTTCACCACAACAGCTTAAGCTGTTATGTGAGGTCAACTTAACTGGTTTTATATATTCACTAACACACCCTTCAAGTAAAAGCTCTTTGAGCTTGAAACTTGCACAGACTCACTCTACCTTGTGCTGAATAATAGGTGGGTGGTAGGATTTGAACTCACGACCACTTGGTCACAAAGACTCTGATACTATATTAAGTGACCGTTTCACTACAACAACTTAAGCTATTGTATGAAGCCAATTTAATTGATTTTATATATTCACTAAAATATATCAATCTTTCATAAACATCAAGAACTTGACAAATTAAGCATACCCTTAATCCATTAATCAAATGTAATTAAACTAATCAATCATCGAATGAGAACCATAGATAAAAAATTACGAGTGTCGATGCTATTTAATGAAAAAAAATATATAAAGAGAGTTGTTTCTTATCAAGCCTACAAAACTTTAATATGTGTCACATAATGTCTCATTCATATACATTGCTCCTAATTCCCTTTCCACCCATTAGCAAGCTTTAAGCTTTTGGAGTCTCCACTAAGAACCATCATATGATTATGTATGTGAAAGGTTTTCACATGTGTGCCATGGCATGGACACACTTTCCCGTCCTTCAATAACCCACTTTTCGTGGGAACCTAAAAACCAAAGATGTGTAGCTAGTTCAATGAAAAGAGAAAGAAAACATAATTACGTTCGAGCAAGAGCAAAGGACAACATTATTATATACAAAATAGTTAATAATTAACTTGTTGTCGTGGCAACCAATTAAAGTTTTGAATAAATATTAAATAATTACGAATTCTCTTCATGATAAGCCATGAACATTTAGAGTAATAATAGTCTCATGTATACTTATATAATAAGGTCACGTGCGAGGGTATATACTTGCAATAATAACTTGTTTTGTCTCTTACTTGTAATGTTGGAGACATCTTTGAACTCGAAAATCATTTGTTGTTCATGTGCTGTCGGGTTGGATGTTCTCTGGACCTTGCTTTGTTGTGATTTTTATACAGTTGTAAGCATCTCAAAAGGCTGTGAATTAAATGGAAAACCACATACGATATAAAGGCACAGGACCCATTTAAATGTTTTGATAAAACAATGCACAGAGAATGTGAACAGAACAACCTCGTGTAGGCCAAAATGATGCTACTATAGTTTAAGAAAATAATTAAATTAAACGGGACATTTAAATATAAAAATATGAGAAATAAATTGTTTTATTAATTTATAAAGATTATTTATTGTCGCTTAATTAATTATTTTTAAATCTATACTTTTCTTAATCTCGATATAAGATTAAAGACAAGATATTGACATTTTTATTTTATGAAACATTACATTAAAAGTATTAACCTTATGGAACTCGTTGTTATATATACATAAAGAGAGGTGTAATTGATTCTCTGTATCAAAAAGAAGTGTTGTACGGAGTTAAACTCAGACTCCCTAATTGTTATTAATATTCTATCGGATTCGATAAGGAGGAGTTTGACAAATTATTTCTTGACTCAGGGTATTAAGTTACTAATAACTAGAAAGTGGGTGATAAAGTCGCGTCGGAGAAGGAAACCAATGTACTGACTGGTTGGCTAAATCTTGTAAGTCTATATCAGATTGGTTTTGTGTACCTTCAGGACTCTCCTCAGGTTGTTTAACCCTGTTGCGTAAGGACATAACTGATATTTTTAGCCAGAGGCATATTGTGTAGTTGTTTAGCTTTTGTGTTTATCTCCCTTGTATTAAAAAAAAGAAGAAGAAGTGTTATAGCTATAGAGATCTATATTTGAGGAGACACCTTATTATAGGAGTATAAGACTATATTGAGGTTGCTTTTTTGCTTTAAAGCATAATCTTTATTCTCTTTGATAGAGAGAATAAGCAAGTATTAAATTATATACAAGGAATAAGTAAGTTGTGGAGACTTGTGTGAAAGTTGATAGTTCTAGATGGATTCTAAAGAGAATATATTAATCATACTCCCCCAGAGGAGACTCCAAGGACAAAACAAAGATTAGATAAAGTAATAATAAATTCTATTCCTTTGAGACTTATCCCACTAAATTAAGCTAAATCTTTTCTTCTATGACTAGAAAACTACTTATTTAATCACTAATTGGACTCCTTGTGTTCTCTCCACTTACTTCAGGTAACAAACCTCCTTCTTCCATTATATGTGGTTGACAATTGGTGACCCCTAATGTAGATGTTAACATCTATTTAACTTGTATGGGTAGGACTATGTTTTTACTTTGAATTATAATGTTACAAAATCAAAAAAGATGAGACATGTGACTATTTATATTTGGACGTATCAGTTTAGGGTTTAGTTTAGACATAGCCGCTTGGCTCTCTGCTGAGGTGTAGTCACTTGGCCCTCTGAGAGGTGAGCCCGCTTGGCTCGCCGGTGGGGTTTTCTCGAATAAAAAAAAGTTTAGTTTAGACATTTACGTGTTCAAACTCAAATCTAGACCTATATGTATGAACAGTGTGTGAAAAAACATGACATTAAACTTAGATTGATCTGATTCATATTCAAACATTTCTGCCAATATGTAACGTAACAGTGTGTGAAAAAACATGACTTTAAACTTGGGTTTAATTTAATTGTTTTAATTACAATCTGAGTTTAACTTGATGAGGGTAAGATAACTCAGCTACTCCCAACTTATCCTACATAAACAAAACTTCTTGTGAGCTAAACAAAGTGTCATTGGAACCCAAAAACAAAGGGATAAGTTGAAAATATTGGACTAGCTTCATTCTTCGTGAAAGTGACATCAATCAATTCTTTCCTTCAAAATTCCTTGTCAAAAGCTGTGCGGATTTTAGGGGTTAATGGGTTGACAATTCCACTAGGACGGTGCTAATACACCGTATTAGATGAACATTTTCTCACATCTATTCTCCCTTTTCTTTCCCTGAGATACCTTTTTTTTTAATTCGAAAAAATTTCGTAGGCGGGCCAAGCGGGCACATCTTTTCGATGGCTCAAATGGCGCACCACCCCACAGGCGGGCGCACCTTATCATCGAGAACCCAACTAGTTCTCCATCTACAGGTAAAATTCTGGCTGTTCCAGGCTCTTACAAGAGGGGCTAGTATAGAATCGAACCTGAGACCTAACCGAAGTCAAGTCCCGCTCTCAACCATCGAGCTGAAACATTAAGCCAAATTTGCACTATAACACAATTATTCTCTTTGTGTTAAATTTAATACACTAATAAGGTGTGTATATATATACACTTAAACCATGATTTATTAGAGAAAACCCCTTTTGTTTCCTCATGTTTTCTAGCTAAATTATCACTTATAAGAAGTATAATATAAGTATATGTAAAATTTAGTTCTCTTTCTCATGCATTCTTCTCCATAAACTGAAGCGTCTTTGACCAAAACTCGTGCTAGAGCGCCCCCTTTTTTTAATATGTTACACCTCTTTGAGGCATGTGTATAATTTTCCTGGCCTACGATGTGTACATGTTAGGTTTGAAAACTTTGTCAATGTTTGACGATTTTGTTCAAAATTAAATAATTACAAGTGCCCTTCTACAAAAGCTAACCAACAGTTTCAACCATGGTTTTAATTTTTAATTTGAGATTCAAACCCTAATTATGATTTGTTTAATTATCCTAATTTGCAATTTAAAACTTCAATTCTAACTTTTTTTATTAAAAATGAATATTTCTTTTTAATTATTCATGTTCCTTTTCAATTCTTAAAGGATAGAAAATATTGAAAATGCCGTCTAGGTTAAAATTCAATATTGTTCATTACTTAAATAAAGAAGAAGAAGAAAGAAGAAAACAGGAGAGGAAGAAAAAGAGTGTTAGAAAGGCCTAACTTATTCCCAAAAGTTAGTTCAAAAGGGGGAGGTTTGCATACTATTATAAATTCTTGAATGTCCTTATAGTTGTCCGATGTGGGATTCCTGATACCTCTCTCAATCCAAAGCAGGACTGAAAGGCCTAACTTACCTCCAAAAGTTAATTTAAGAGGGGGAAATTTATATACTATTATAAATTTTTGAATGTGTTCATAATTGTCTAACGTGAAATTCCTGACAAGAAGTATCACTCGTATTCTTGATATATGCAATCAAACAATAGACAATCCCGCCGAGAAAGTTTGACGTGAAGATGTACTGTTCTTTTGTTTTTTTTTTTAAGAATACCATACGAATCTCATGCCAAATTTACCTTCATAAACTCGCAAAGAGTTAAGGATTACCATTAAACTAATCCTACCGCATTCACAATACCAACACAATTAGACAACTAATAAGAAAGCCGCCAAAGCAAACTCAGAAAACGACCGCCACCAATGTCTCATCCCCAAGACGCATGCCTTAGTTTATAGCTAATTTTTAAGACAAAAGTACGAGTTTCTTGTTCCCTTGGTCATTCCTATTTTGGTTGAATATGCGTAACCATGTTGGCCTCTACCTCTTCTCTGCTAATCATGGTTTCTTATTTTTTCTCTTTAATAATCCAAATGTCTTTAGTTTCTTCTGGCCATGGTCGTGTCCTTCACCACTTAGAGAAAAAAGGGTTCTGCTTAGTTTAATATAATGTCTTCTTCATTCAACGTCAAGACCATCTAGGTCCTTCGGTTTTACCAGCTCTCCCTTAATCACCATTCACACTGCATGGAGAAGGTGATCGAAATATTTCAATTATGGTCGGAATCGTTAAGAGTTTACAATCGCAATATAATCCATAATCCGTAATTTAACAAAAGGTTAGTGTGAACCAGTTTGAAGTAATCAGGATTAATCACACAGCAAGTTGGCAACTACTGATGGTGATTACTTGCAACTGGTTAAGCGCATAGGTTTTTGAGGGTATGTCATAGAACTATTGGCTACGAATCTAATCATCTTTAGGACGCATAATACAAAGTAAACGACGATAAGATCTGTTAGTTAACCGTCCTAAGATACCTAAATTGACCATTTGTAGCAATCCGCGTTTCATTTTCTATACAACTAACAACATAAACTCTTTTTAACACTTGTAATTGAGGAAAGGATAGAGAGAAGGAGGGGACCAACAGCCAACTACTCTTTGTTTTCCTTCTTTCGACAAGTAATGTGTGAATTTGAAGTTTTGTCATAAGAGATGATCGCAATAGTGACAATAACAAGATGACGATGATAATAGAATTTCATAGATATAAAAATTTATAATAATCGATTTTTGTTAGAGTATAATCAAGCACTAATTGTGTCAATTTATAAATTTTCTTGTGCTCTAATTACGTTTAATGTGTGATAAGAATAATCGTGTCTATTAGTTATAGATAAGGCTGCGTACTATTAGACCTCTCTAAATTATGCGTTTCAATAAGATTTATTCTGAATATTGTAATTGAATTAAAATGAAAGATTACATATTTAGTAAAGTATGAGAAATAGTGTTTAGTTTGATAATTTATAGTAGAATTTTATAGGAATGATAAGAATTATGTACGTGTGGACCAAGAGATTAAGAAAACCAAAAGCGCTTTTCGTCTAGATTCAATGGCACCTCTTCCTTCGAGTCCACGCAATAGAAAGGACATGTGCTCTTTGCCCTTTTTCCAATTCTACTTTATAATAACTTTAGGGTTTATTAAGCATTCTCCACCTTTTCAAAGAAAATTCGACCATCGAGATTCATGTTTCTACTAATAACGATATTATAGACTTTTCTCAAGAAAGTGATGGGAAATTATTATTCTTTTTTCAATTTTACTTTGCCTCTTTTGTTTCCTACTTGCCTTCTACCCATTTATCTTGTCATTTCATATTGCATGTTATCACTAATAATTAATAATAATAATAATAATAATAATAATAATAATAGGTTAGGAGTTTTCCATGATCTAAAGAGCTAGAATATCTTAAATTAGGAGTTATTTGAAGACAAAATTGATCATACTTCTTAATCTACTTAGTTTAATTTCAATGTAGATAGTTTATTTTAAAAATCAATTTGCATTTTAATCGAGATTTTTAATTTGAGGGGCATCATAAAAACCACGTGTGGCTGCCTTCTTTTTTGTTTTATAATCATAATTACTTTTTAAAATTGTGATTAGTTCACTATTTAAAAGCTTAATACATACATCATTAAGGAATGTTATATGATTAGTTCTAAGGAAGCAAACAAAGTTGGAATAGAACGGAGGAGTTCAAACTAGGCATTGGGATACTAACCAAAAGTTGAAAGCCTCCAAAGCGGCTTTGAACATGTTTTTTTCCCCAAATTTGGAGACATTTGGTTGGTTAAAAGCACAACAAAACAAAAGGGTTCAAGTTGAAAGAAGGTCATTAATTTTTAAAATATTTATTGTATTTCTTTAGACTTTATTTATGATTTTAAATTCAATATAAACCCTTTTTTTTTCCTTGAAAGTAATTAAAGAAAAGGGATCTAGACACTAGAGGGAAGGAGGGGAATGACTCTGGGCAAAAGTTTCAAACACCTACATTTGGCTATAATTATGAAGTGCTTTTGCCCTAGTTGCTTGTCAACAAAAGATGCTTACTTAGCAAATTAAATATGATTTCCACATCAATGATATGGGGTAGAACTATTATTATATCTAATAAGGGAAAATGATTTCATACCATACTTAATTAAGAAAGTCACCTTTCTTCTTGTTTTTCATGAGCTAGATAATATATTTTTTAAAATTTTAAAATAACAAAACCCTTTTTTATTTTTAATTACGTAAAAATATGTCATCTAATCAGTTAAAAATAAATTTGTAAGAGTAAAATTCACAATTATTAGATAAATGTTCAATTAAATAAATAATAATATTATTATCTAAGATTCAAAAACCAAAAAAGTAAATGGTTAATTTGAAATCCTTTGGACTTGAAAATCTAATGATTCTACTTTCCTTATCTTTACCTCTCTTGACTTTTCTTAAAAAAGAAAAAAAGAAAATAAAAACTACCATCAACCCACGTAGTAAAAGCCAATTTTCTAGACTTTCTCATAAACAGAGTGTTAAAAAAAAGTTTGAAAATGGAAGTCAAAGATGTAAAAAAAGTCAACCTGGGATAGTTTAGAACCAATTGAAGGAGAGAAGTTGTAAGTGGGTAAGGCAGGCGTCAGCTCAATAAGCAATTAACAGGGTTGAATAAAAAGCATGTAATGATTAGTTAAGCAAAAATCAGAATTAAGCTTCTCATATAAACATGACATTTGCACTAACACCTAATTTGCTTTGACATTTGAAGGAGGTTGGACTTATTTCCACTTAAGGAATCTACTCCTAATCCTAAGTGAGAAGAATACATAATACTTTCTTTAGAGATGACAATTTGAGTCCTTGAGAAATTGGTCTAGAAATTAGTTCAAATGACCTAATTTTACTCTAAAACAATGTTATTCTAAATGATCTAAATAAGTTCGAGTCTAAACTCAGATCAATCATAACAATACATTTGATTTGATATTTGAAAAAGGTTGGATTAATTTTCACTTTAAACACTTGTTATTAATCTCAGGTGAAAAGAAGAAATAATATTTTATTTAAACATAATATTTTTAGTATAAATGACTTAAATTGATGAATTAAACTTACTAATCATACTTTGAATCCTTCATAAATTTTAAAAAAAGTCAAAAACTTAGTCTATATTTTATTTTTATTATTCACCTTGTTCTATATTTATTATATGATTTATTTTATTACTGGTTTTTATAATTTTTTATACGTCTTTTTTGTTTATAATTTTTTACTATTTTTATCTTGTCTTTTATTTTATTTTTAACTAGTGATATTTTGTTATTTTAATATGTATATGTTATTTTAATATGAATATATCAGAAACAATCACTCTATTAATTATGAAAAAGACTGTATATTATTGAATCTTTTTAGACTCTGTATATCCAAATAATTCATTTTTATTATGAAAAGATGTTATTTTAAATTATCTAAACGAGTTTTATTAAAAGCCATGACTAGTTGTCATTCTCTTTACTCATTCTTTAGTTAATTGGCTGCTTTTGGATAGCATTACTACAAGAATCCTGAAAAAAAAAAGACAGTTAATCCACTCCCCGCCCATTGTTTTAGAGTTCGTTACAAGTCAAATACCAACATTTTTCCTACAAGCAAATTGGAGCTCCGTTGAACCGGTCCAACTAACGGGAACTCCCAAAATATCTTCTAACATTTAAAAGACATTGATTCTAGTCTTGGATCGACTGTTTAGAGGTTTTTTGTTTTGGGCACGGAAGGTTTGTTACATTCTATTATGATTCCGTTCGTTTTGTTTTTGTTTTTATTTTTGTTTTTGTAATATATAATATAGACCTTATTACATACTCAGAATTAATATAAAAAGATTAAAAACGAAGGTAATATTAAATACCTGATTTCGATTCTATCTCTGATTCTGATGCCGATTTCGAGCTCCAAACGATCACGAATCTCTCGGGATCTTTACGAAAACTCCTATTCGAGATACGGGCTAAGTCTTTCTACAATTTTCTCAATACATAAGCTCTCCTAATGGGTCACAGATTCCTTATACTTACAATTGATATGAGCATCTATAGAAGACCTTAACTTATATATAGTTTCCATATCGAGGTTCCTCATCACAAGATCGATATGGACTAGGTCCATACTAATTGAGATTTATTTTTCATCCGAACTTCGACTCATTAATCTATATCATTTATTGTGTCACTTTATTATCTTTATCTGGATTAAATTACCCAACTTAACCGATAATTTATTTTAAAATCAAAAAATACAATTAATAATTGTTCAACTTTATGAGAAAGGACAAAATTGTCCAACAATAACCTCGTAATAGAAGATGTTGGTACACTCAATATTAAAGTTTATTTATGAATAGTTGAATATATCTTATCATTAGGCAAGATAAATTAATTTGAGTTTAATATAAAATCAACAAATAAGATTACTTGACAATTATTTTTTGATTAATTAATTATAAAACTTAATTTAAAGTTATTAAATTAAATTAGATTTATTGAACTCGAATTTTAATTTTAATTATTTTTATAATCATGTTCAAATATATACTAAAAAATATCAATTGACTAATCATAAAAAAATATATTTAGTTCATAATTAATAAATTAAATCAATTTTGATTAAGTTCAAATTCAAACTTAAAATTTACTTTTAGACTCAACCTCATATTTTTATATGAAAAACAATTTTGAATTAATTAATCATGAAAACTTAATTCAATCCTAAATTAAAATCAATAGATGAAAATCAAATTTGCTCTCCAACATCAAGATTTTTTCAGACTCAAGATCAAGATCAAGATCAGATTTTGTACTTAAAAAATGTTCTTAATCTAATTAATCATAAAAACTTAATTCATTTGTGTTTAGATTGAATTAGATTTGATTGATTTCTGAATTGAAATTTGAAAGGTCCTTTTTAAATTCAAAACTCAAAATCTTCGAGGTCTTAGTCTATTGTCAAATCATTTGGTTATATAATTTTAAATTGTGTCAAATAATTACTAAAATATTATATATTTTAGATAATTTACTCTGATTTTTTTAAAAATAAAAATTTAATTTATAAGATAAAAAATGTAAAAAATATTTAATTTATTTGACAAAAACGTTAAAAAATGTGATTTCTTAGCGATAATGTCAAAAATTGACATAAGTTTTAATGTTTGAGTTTGAGCTTGGTCTAAAGTTCAACAGATTTTTGTTGGGATATAAACTAGAACTTTCATTAATCGAAGGTAGGGTAATAATCCCAAACCTTAACAGGGGCATACAAATAAGAGTGTCGAGCTAACTCGTGAGCTTCGACATTGCAGTGCCTACTTACCCAGCGCATTGAAAAATCAGTTTGACGCTTGAGAATCCCTAAACAATCATCTATAATTTTACTAAAATCATAGGAGTCTTCCATAGGTGATTGAAGGGAGTAAGCTACTTCCTGAGCATCCATTGCAATAGAGCACAGTCCATGAAGATGCTGATTAGCCCAGACCAGAAAAGATCTACACGCAATAGCTTATGCTATCTTAGGCTCAAAGACTCCATGGTGTAAACCTGTGATAACAAACTCAATGTTTCTTGCTCTGCTTTTGACTACTGCTCCATATCCACTTTGGTTCATGTGGGGGGAGATCGCTGCATCTACAAAACAACTCCACTGCCAAGAAGCTCCTGCATGTGGATCACTGGCGTAAGTGGCATCCGACGGGGGAGAGCGGCCAGACTTGCAGGAGACAATAGAAATCGGGTTATACAAGCCTCATGCTGCTGTCCAGGTTAAAGGAACGAAGCTGTCGTCCCTAGGACCTGCGAGCAAGGTATAATCTTGGCTTCCTAAACATGTTTATTACGACAGCGCCATATTTTCCATAACACCATACAAGCATTCCTCATTATATTCACAAGGACAACCTTGGAAACATTACGGATACAAGTAAACATGGTCGACCCAAAGGATCAAAAATCCAAGCCAAATTTAGTCCAAATTTCTCTCACGACAAAGCAACCCACAAAAATATGGAAACAATCTTCATTGCCTCTACAGTGTCCACAACTGGAGTCAATATCTATGCCTCGTCTAAAGATTCTCTCTTTGGTAAGAAGAATGTCCCTTAAAAGTCTCCATATGAATGTTTTAACTTTAGGAGGGATAGTTCAGGCCCACAAGAACTTCCATATCTCATCGCGCTCATCAGATGGTCCCTTCTTCAAAATAAGGGCTTGGTAGTAACCAGACTTGATAGTATAATTCCCCCTCCGATCATAGTGCCATAGCCATTCGTTGGGCCTACTCCTCAAGCCAAATGGGATCGTCAAAATAGAATTCACATCCTCCTCACAACACGCCTCATGAAGCTTGTCTACATACCGATCGTTATTTGCCCTATTCAGGAAATCATGAACCATCAGATTATAATCCCGAGGCCCTGGACCTTTAAGCAATCTAAAGGTCGAGTCCCTAGGTATCTACGAGTCCAACCAGAAATTGGTTGACACCCCATCGCCTATCCGAATTTTGGTCCATAATGTAAGCACTTCTTTGGCTTGCAAGATACCTCTCCATGTGAAACTTGAGTTAGATCCCAAACCAGCATTCATGTTGTTGGACCCCGAAATTTTCTTGATGAATTAAGCATAATTTACATGACTTATGAGGTTTGACGGATTAATTTTTGGAGCTAATTACTTATGACATAAATTATTTGAATTGAAGTATTAAATGTGGTAAGAATGAATGAAGGGCAAATTGGGCATGACAATTAAGAGTATAAGGTTATAAGACTTAAATGAAGGGCAAAGTGGACTTTTCATAATAAGAAAGAGTATAAAAAGAAGAAGTTAGGGTTTTGATTGAAAATGAAGAAGAAGTCGTCGGAGAAGAAGAAGAAGAAGAGAAGAAGAGGGAAGATAGGGTTTGCAAGTTCTTGAAGATTTGAAGCTAAACAAGTAAGTTTGAGCTTTAATCCTACTTGATTGTTAGATGAAGCATGATTAATGTTAGTTAAAAGTGAAAATGAAGTTGAAAATGTCGGAAGTTGTCGAGGATTAGGGTTGTATAGGTTTTGATGTTTTGTTTCGATTTTGGTTTGTAATAAGCTTAGAAATGAAGTATAAGTGATGTATTAGTGTTAATATGGGTTATATTTGAAGGATAGGAAGTGCATGGGTGAAAAATGTCAAGAAAACATGTTTTCGGAGGTTTCTGGGGTTACACGTCGCGACCTGCAGTGGCGTACGTCAGTGCAACAGTTTTCTCGTCGCGGCGAGCTCCTTCGTCACGACGAGCTCCAGCTTTTTCCAGCACTGACATGCTTTAGTATTTTGGGCATAATTTTTGCTACAGATGTCCGATTGAGGTGATTTTTGATTTTTTTTATAACTAGAAACATAGGGCTACAAGTTTTATGAAGGAACGAAGTCCCAATTCGGTTTCTAAGAATTTAAAATTTTGGTTGGAAGTTGAGTATAGATTCTTGTTTCAGCATAAGAATAGTCCCATCATGTTTTGGCTATAACTCTTAGAGTAATGAACCAAATTGAATGATTTTGGAGTCATTAGAAACTTAAGACAATGGG
>JAOSBP010000206.1:43634563-43652532 GCA_027563825.1 Erythroxylum mucronatum
TTCACGAAAACAATTAAACCCAAGGAGTCTCACGAACTACATGCATCAAACGTAAAGTACCCTGACTAGATTAAAAATTAGCCACACATAATTCTAGTCTCTATCAATTAAAACAGAAATTGACAAACTAAAAATTGGAATTAAACCTCACTGAAAATTTCCAAATCACGTCCTGGTATCAAATCTGCTGCTGCCTACAAGTGCGACGCTGATATGTTGTAATGAGAAATTAATGTGAGAAATCAATGTTGTCACTGGTCTTCAATAACAATCTCTAGTCCTGCTGTCGAAATAAAAATCTCCAGATTGATGCTTAGGAATTGCCGTCCATTGTTGTGATGTGATTCTCCTCCAGCTCTCTGCTCACGCCGACTTTCGTCCACTGTTGTCTTATATTTTTCTAATGCTTTTTCTTATTTTGCGGTCATTCCTTAGGTTTTTAGTGGGCCCTATCTCTTTTTTAATGGTCTTGTTGCTGCCGTCCACGCAATTCCCTCTTGATTAATTTTCTAGCTTTTTCTCTGTGTTGCCATCAACTCCTCCCCCACCTCTAGGTTTTTGTGCCTTCATTTATGATACGGGCCCCTCTTCAATTAATTCTCCAGCCCATTCACCTTAGTCTACCGTTTGTATGCTGCGTTAATTCTCCATTCAGTGTGCTGGCCCATTTAACCTTTTATGCGTTGCTTGTTCATTCTTGATTTAATTTTTGCCTCAAACGACGCTGTGCTGCCTTCTGTTGATTGCGTCCAGCGTGGCCTGCTTCACTTGATTTTAATTTGTTCTCCTCTAGCGTCACATATGTTCCCCTGGTTACGCCTCTTCGTTTTGCTGTTGCTTTTAATTTGACTCTTAATTTTTGTCACGTTGCCCAGCCTCACATGAAATCCCACGTGCCTGCTTTAATTCATTTTGCTCCTCTTGTGCGTCCCTCCTTTGTGTGTTTAATTGATGCCCACTTAATTTGCTTATTCAGGTCCTCACTCTTCTTTGTGGTTGTACCTAATCAATTGGAAGTCCCAAATTAGCCAATTTCACTCTAAATTACGTCACTTTGTATGTTGTCACCTAGAACATGCAAAGACACAAATTACTGTAGAAACACAAGCAGAACATCACAAAAATCTAACAAAAGAACATAAAACACAAAGAATTAACATGACAAAAATACAAATTATCAATAAGCAAGAAAGAAAACTAAAAATCAAAGAAAGACACTTAATATATTATAAAACTCAACAAAAACTCGATATCTAAAAAAACAAATTTCAAATCTGGCCAAGGTTTAAAATAGGCAACTCAACTCGTTTTTCAATGTTTTTTTTTCTACTTTTCACTCTTTTTTTATCGTTTAGTTGTTTTTTTTCTTCTGTTCACTTTTTTCAGCACTGTTCACTTTTTTGATACTATTCACGAGTCGGGTACTGTTCACAGGTCAGGTACTATTTGCGGGTCAGTACTATTCACAGATCAGTACTGTTCACGGGTCGGCATTGTTCACTTTTCCCTTTTTTTAAGAAACAAATAAGAAAAAACACAATAAAGATACGTATGAGTTCAATAGAATTAAGCCAAAGCTCTAATACCAAGATGATACAGAAATCCTAAGAAAATAAGGTTCTTGAAACCCCCTAATCCTATTGAATCAAAACCCTAATCTTTCTATTATAAGAATATGCTAGATCAATCCCCAAATCATAAGTTTGAGACTTAATCCCAAAGAAATCATAAATCAATTCACGTTGCAAGTACTTACTTACTGATGCAAATCAATTTCTTGAAGTAACCATGAAGACATTCACGCCTCACTTGAAGAACTCAATTCTGAAATTTTATTCATCATCTAAATCTAGGGTTACAAGGTTATAATAAGGTATAAATACTCTTGACCAAGTCCTAACCCTAATAGGAATGAGTTTACAAGCCCACTGAATGAAAACTAGGCTAATCCTAACAAATCTAGGAGTATTTAACCCATTGAACTTAATCTGATCCATGTCCTTTTAGGAATGGGCTAAACACATTAAAACAAATAAATAAGTCCATAAATAAGTACTTGGGCCTAAAATAAGAGAAAATAAATAACAAGCCCAAATTATAAAAAAATGAGCCTCAATGACTAAGTGTTAGCCTCTTCCAACGTCTCCTTTAATAAAGTCATAGGCTTGAGCATGCCTTGGTGTTCCTCTATGAATGTTTCGGCTTCCTTATATACTTGACTTGCGATTTGGACTTGACCAAAGCTTGCATTGCTTGTTTAAGCCTTAACGCTTGTTGCGTTGTAATTGGACTACTTGGCAAAGTAAACTTGTCTTGGCATGTGGCACCTTGTTCTCCATTGTCATGGCTTCTTGTATCACCTTAAGTCTCTAAAGCCCATGCCTCTATCGGCTTTGCTGTCACACATTCGATCGCAGGGCATCCAGTGAAGAGTTGTCCCCCCATCCTTTTTCATACCCCACCAGAATGAGTTCATGATTTCTTTGCAATTCCTCACAAATCGATTTGGGGATCATAAACACACTCATACAGTAAGAAGGAATGGCCTGAGCAACAGATTTTAAGAGGACCTCCTTACCAGCTCTTGATAAAAATCTATGATGCCAAGTATTCACCCTATGCCATTATCTCTGATATAATTGAAGATATGTTTCTTGCTTCTCCCAATAAAAGATGGCAGCCCCAAATATTTCCCCTGATCTAAAGGGGTGTAAACCCCAAGGATATCGAAACATTTTCTTCTCTCATTAATGCTAACATGAGGACTAAACAAAATGCTCGATTTTTGATAATTGATAGACTGACCTGAAGCTGCTGCATAGTCCTTCAAAATGTTGTGAAGGGCACCACATTCTATCTCAGAGGCTATAAAAAAAGAGTAATGAATTATCGGCAAAGAATAGATGAGATATTCGGGGTCCTCAAGCGCTAGCCCGGTACCCATGAATGGAACCTCGTCTCTCGGCTTGACTAAGGAGGCAAGATAGGCCTTCTGCACAGATAATGAAGAGGTAAGAAGAAAGAGGATCCCCTTGACGAATACCTCTATAGGGAATAATAAGACCAAGCTCACCCCCATTTAACAAAATCGAATACTTGACATTCCTCACACAAAGCATAATCAATTTGATCCACCTCGCATCAAAGCCCAAAGAAGTCATCATAGATTCAAGGAAGCCCCAATCAACTCTATTATATGCCTTGGAAATGTCAATTTTCAACACAACACTTCCTGACCCTCCTTTTTGGGCTTTCATCCCATGAATTAGTTCAAAAGAACCTAACACATTATCAGATATTAATCTTCATGGGACAAACGCAAACTGGTACTCATAAATAATGTGAGGGAGGATGTGTTTCAACTGATTGGCTAAGACCTTAGATACTATTTTCTACAAGATGGTACATAGGGCTATAGGTCTTAGGTCTTTCACATATTCAGGATGCGCAATTTTTGGAATTAAAACAATGAATGTATCTGTTAATGTAGCAGGAAAAGTACCTGACATAAGCCATGTAATACAGTCGTTGACAATGTCATCTCCAATCACCTCCAAAAACTTCTGATAGAAAGCTGGGTTTAGTCCATCTGGGTTAGGAGACTTATCCGGGTGCATATGAAAGAGAGCAGCTCTAAACTCCTCCTTTGAGAATGGATAGTACGTGCGACCCATCTATAATTGACCTTTTCACCTCGAAACAGATCTGAAAAATATCGCCTCACTATTGCATGCATGCCTTGGGGATCTGACACCCGGTTATTCAAATGATCTCTCAAGGCTGTGATTCTATTGGCTTTCTGGCGCACATTGACTTGGGAATGAAAATTTTTTGAATTTCGATCACCATCCTTCAACCAAAATGCCTTCGCTCTCTGACGCCATCGAACTTCTTCGTGCTCAAGTAACTGATTATATTCAGCCTTCAATCTCCCTACTTCAGCATTATTAGCGTGACTACCACTGGCCAACAGTACTTCTAATGCAGCTCCCACTTCCTTCTTCTTGTTAATTATCTCCCGATTAAGCCTACCACCCCAAGCTTCCAATGCTACACAACAAGAGCGCTTTTTAGCCATTGTACAACTTAAACCTGACCCCCTCCAAGCTTCCTTCACAACATTCAGGATAGCAGATTCAAGGAGCCAGGAATTTTCAAATCTAAACCTCTTCCGACTCCATGTGTGGAAAGATTTCTCAAGAGCAATAATAAGGGGCATATGATCCAACACAATAGTTACTATGGCAAAGTAGAGACAATTCGGAAACTGGTGAATACGTCGTTCTTGCACTAATGTATTGGGCCCAATACGTCTTTCCTACGTAAACAAAGAACCTGAGATGGGTACCTTAAAAAGGTGAGCATCTTGTAAAGCACTCCTAAAACTTGAGCAAAGAAACTTAAGATGTTCAGCTCCCCTTGTTTCTCCATTGGTGAAAGCAGATCATTAAAATCTCCCATACAAAGCCATTTATCATGGCTCGGAGAAGCCAACGAGTGGAGAATATTCCAGGAATCAGTACAATGTTGTCTCTTAGGGAAACTATAGAATCCAGTCAATCTCCAACTGCCCCCTCCATAATGGAAATAACAACATCAATGACATTATTCGAGTAAGACTGTACATTCACATTCACCTCCTTGCTCCAAAGAAGAGCACGACCTCCCCCTCTGTCAAAGCGATCCACTCCAAAACAAGAATCAAATCCCAAACTCCTTTTGATGCTGTCCAAATGAATGCTTCGATCATAGTTTCCATCAGAAAAATTATTGAAGGTTTATGGCGATAAATTAAGTCTTTTAGAGCCCTCACTGTGCAGGGGACGCCAAGGCTGCGACAGTTCTAGCTAAAGAATTTCATGGTGATCGGTGGGCCTGCGGAGCAGTGCTTGCTGTTGGGAAGTGTTTTTGCAATAAGTTATGCAAGAGGTGTGCGCCAGTCGAATCTGTGTTGCCAGAAACGATAGGAAGCTATTGGTGTTCCTGCCACTGTCTTTTCTTACCCTCATCCACACCCATCGGATTATCCTCATCCGCCAAATCGTGGTCTATGTCTATCGAAGTCGCCCCATCAAGTAAATTTTTCCTTCTAGCAGGCCCTGTCCCATACTCAGCACATTTCTGTTTCCCCGCTACCTTGTCCTAAGGATGATGCACACTGTGTTGTGACTCTAATGTGCAGAAAACCAAATAATGGAAACAAATAAGGCCAAATAGTGGTATCGAGTATTTGATTTCTGTAAAAATGGAGAACAAGTTATGAAAATACAACTGAAAGAAGAGATGAGAAAAGGAAAACGCCGAGAGAATGGGATGAGAGAGAGTTACAATCACAACAAACTTTTCATAAAAAGAAATGCTCTACACAGCTAATGATTATAATAGAATTCCATTCGTGCTGGTATTCCTCGGGATCGTTCACTCTGTCCACGTGGCACTCAACACGAAATCATTGAGTTTGCTTGAAATCTTCTTCACACGGGTGCTCCTGCGAGATGGACCTGGGCTAGCATTGGGCTCAGAGGCAGCAGATTGCTCGTTCGTAACAATTCCCACCCCATCAAGAGGGACCTTGGCCTTAAGGTCAAAGTGTGGGAAAGAAAGAGACAGCTTGTGTTTGTCTTCCCAGGACGCTTCATCCATCGAGAGACCTTCCCATTGAACTAAGCACTGGGGAACTAGATGGTTACCACGATGCACCTCGCGAGTCTGCAAGACAGCAAGCGGCTTGAGGCGAAAAGAGGTGGTAGAATCGACTAAATCCAATGGGGTAACTTGCTGATCAGGGTGACCCAAACACTTGCGCAGCGACGAAACGTGAAAAACCGGGTGAATGTGGGCAGCTTCCGGCAAATCAAGCTCATATGTGACTTCTCCAACACGTTTTAACACTCGATATGGGCCGAAATAACGACGACTCAGTTTTGAATGTTTCTACAATCGAAGAGAGCCTTGGCGGTAGGGCTGCAATTTAACGTAGACCCAATCACCGACATCAAAAGAGAGTTCCCTACGGTGTTGGTTGGAGAAAGTCTTCATTCGAGCCTGAGCACGATACAAATTAGTCTTGAGTTGAGCCAATACTGCATCACGCTCAACAAATTGGGCCTCAACCAGTGTGTTGCCACTGGAGTCACGGATATAACGAGTAATGGAAGGTGGAGCACGACCATATAACACTTCAAAGGGAGTCATCTTGGCTGAAGTTTGATAGGAAGTGTTATACCATAATTCCGCCCAAGGAAGAAAAGACATCCAAGAAGATGGATTATCAGCCACGTAACTTCGTAAATACATTTCTAAGCAACGATTTAATGCCTCGGTTTGGCCGTCGGTTTAAGGGTGATAGGCGGTGCTCATAGAAAGAGTAGTACCTTGTAGACGATGCAACTCCTTCCAAAATTCACCAAGGAAACGTGGGTCACGATCAGAGATAATATCAACCGACACATCATGTAATCGGACAATTTCTTGCATAAAAACAGCAGCAACAGATTGGCTAGAGAAATGAGTGGGAAGTCCGAGAAAATGGTCGTACTTCGAAAGACGGTCCACCACAACCAAAATTGCAGTCTTGCCCTTGGATGTAGGTATGCCCGTGATGAAATCTAATGAAATAGATTCAAAGACCAAATTAGGGACTGGTAATGGCTGTAGAAGACCAGCGGGGCTGAGATGAGATTATTTTATTTGCTGGCAGGTTTGGCAGGTTCGAACAAACTGGTGGACATCTCGGTGCATCGATTTCCAGAAAAAATTTGCAGCCACACGATGGAAGGTACGAGTGATACCTAAGTGGCCACCTGTGGTAGAAGAATGATACTCGGTAAGCAACTGAAAACGGAGTGGAGAATCAGATGGCACTACTAACCGACCCTTGTATAACAACAGCCCATTTTTAAACTGAAAACCAGGTAAAGCGAAAGGATCATGGCTAAGGCGCTGCCGTAACTCCAAAAGCTCAGGGTGGGAAGCATTAACACCCCGAAGGGTATTAACTAAAGAAAATTGCACATGAGACAAAGCAAGTAACTGAGCAGCTGGTACCCGAGAGAGAGAATAATCAGCAGCATTACTCTTACCTCGTCGATATATAATCTCAAAGTCGAACCCGATGAGTTTGCCCAACCACTTCTGTTGATCGGGGATCCGAATAACTTGAGATGTAAGACTCTTCAAAGGTTGTTGGTCGGTGATGATTGTAAATCGGCGACCCAACAAATATTGTCTCCATTTGGCAACAGACTGTGTAATTGCATACATCTCGCGGTGATATGCAGAGGATTGCTGCGTGCGGGTGCTCATTTGCTGGCTGAAGTAGGCGATAGGATGGCCACCTTGTGACAAGATAGCACCTATGCCTGTGCCGGATGCGTCCGTTTCCACTGTAAAAGGTTTGGAGAAATCGGGGAGCGCCAAGATAGGGGCGTTACTTAACAAGGACTTCAAAGTTTCGAAAGCTGCAGCCGCTTTCTCGTTCCATTGGAAGGCATCTTTGCGCAAAAGGTCCGTCAATGGACTAGCAACCGAAGCAAAATGACGGATAAAACGGCGGTAATAACCCGCTAAACCCAAAAAGCCCCGAACATGATGCACAGAAATTGGGGTAGGCCAATCTCGAACAGCCTTGACTTTGTCGGGGTCAACAATAACCCCTTGATGGGAAATGATGTGGCCGAGATAACCCACAAAAGTGAGGCCAAAGAGGCACTTAGAATGTTTAGCAACCAACTGGTGCTCTCGGAGAAGTGCAAGAACCTCGCGAAGATGAAATAGATGAGTATGCCAATTCGGGCTATAGATGAGAATATCGTCAAATAAGACCAAAACAAATTTGCGCAACACTGGCCGGAACACGGAATTCATAAGGCTCTGGAACGTAGACGGAGAATTTGTTAAGCTGAAAGGCATAACTAAAAACTCGAAATGGCCATCATGTGTACGAAAGGCTGTTTTATATTCATCACTAGCGCGGACACGAACTTAATGGAAACCGGCCAATAAATCAAGCTTGGAGAAATACTTGGCACCGTGCAACTCATCGAACAACTCATTGATGGACGGAATTGGAAACCGATCTTTGACAGTAACTGCATTGAGCGCCCGATAATCGACGCAAAATTGCCAGGAACCATCTTTCTTCCTAACCAACAGTACCGAAGAAGAAAATGGACTGGTGCTGGGGCGAATAATGTCGTCTTGAAGCATCTCGGAAACTAAACGTTCAATTTCCTGCTTCTGAAAATGAGGGTATTTGTACAGCTGAACATTGACTGGATCGGTGTCAGGCAAAAGATGAATAGCATGGTCGCATGCTCATGGTGGAGGCAAACCGCAAGGTTTGTTGAACACATCCACAAATTCAGTCAGGATCGCAGTAATCGCCGGAGA
This sequence comes from Erythroxylum mucronatum, assembly GCA_027563825.1. Classification (NCBI taxonomy): domain Eukaryota; kingdom Viridiplantae; phylum Streptophyta; class Magnoliopsida; order Malpighiales; family Erythroxylaceae; genus Erythroxylum; species Erythroxylum mucronatum. Next base: position 43,642,955 of record JAOSBP010000206.1, read on the forward strand.
AATATCCACAGCAGGAGAGGAGTTAGCAGGGATGAAATCTAACCGAAAATATTCAGCCACCACATCAGTGGTCGATAACCGGCGGAGGGCATTGAATTGAACAGGTTGAGCATGAGGAGCACCATCGCCGACCCAACGCACCTTCTGACCGTTGTAGGAAAATTCAAAAACAGAGGAGCGATAATCGGTAAGCACCGGACCCAATGTAGCTAACCAGTCAACACCGAGTACCATATCCCATCCTTGGATTGGTAATACAAAAAAATCAACCAAAATTTCCTGATTTTGGATTACCAATGGAAGATGCCGAACGATACCAGAGCAAGGCAAACGTTCACCGCTGCCTACGAGTACAGAAAAGCTTGGTGTTGGAGCCACCGCGAGATTGATAAATTTAGCGATCCGGGTTTGCTCAAAATTATTGGTGCTCCCACCGTCGAGCAACACTTGCACGGGTTTGCCAAAAACCGACCCCTGAAATCGCAAGGTAGAGACAAAACAGCCGCCCGCGAGCGCGTTGTAAAAGATGGCGGACTGGACCCGAGAATCCTGGGTTAAGGCCGTGAGTTCAGGATCGAGACCATGGAGGGGCGGTAACGGAGGGGTGTCATCAGTGAGCACCGGTTCGGGTTCTTCTTCCAAAAGGAGCAGCTGAGATTTGGACGGACATTTAGGTCCTATGTATACTTTTCGTCGCAGTGATAGCACAGCCCTTTAGATCGCCGTTGAGCAGCCTTCGCCGGCGTTAGCCGTCAGAAAGGAACCTTAGCACCATTAGGGAGCGTGGTTGTTGCCACAGAGGAAGAGGAGGTAGGGTTCGGGGAAATGGGTTGGGTTTTGGGGGTTGGCAGTAAGGGCTTGGAAAAACCCAAAGTGGGTCGCATGTGGCCTTTTTCCAATGCAATTCGTTGTTCATGTAAGTGGGCTAGAGCCATGGCATCGTCAAGGGAGGTGGGCTTGTGCACTAACACGGAGTGTTTAATGTCAGAGCGAAGGCTGGAGATGAAACAGTGGGTGAGGAATTTGGACGGCAAACATACGGTTTTGGTGGTGACGGCCTCAAATTTGGAACGATAGTCACTGACAGAGGACGTTTGTTGGAGCTTGGCCAAAAGGCCTTCGGGTTCTTCAAGCTCCCGTGGACGGAAACGGCCCAGCAACGATTCCGTGAAAGCTTGCCAACCGGTAAGCTGGTGATTTCGGTGCATCCAATCGAACCAGTCGGAAGCAGCATCATCGAAGTAAAAGGAAGCGATGGTAATATGGTCCTCAGTGAGAATGTGATAAAACTCGAAATACCGGTCAGCCTGCATAATCCATCGATCGGGATGTGCACCCGAGAACCTTGTCAACTGCACCGAGGCTGGTTTGTGATGGCCCAACGACGTCACACCAGAAGAATGGGAGTTGCCGGGATCGGAATGAGTGTGTGAAGGAGACAACAATGCAAGCTTATGCAGAACCTCCTTTAGCATGTTATCGTGGTGGCCGAAACAGAATTGTTGCTTGTCAACGGTGTCAGCAAGGGTGCCAATGGTGCCGGTGAGGGACTCAACATTCTGACGGAGGGACGAGTGGGCCTCGGAGAGTGCCTTGACAGAATCATCAAGCACACGGAACCTGGTTTGATACTCTGCCATCTTCGCAGAGGCTCAATGAAAGCACCTTTGTTGTGACTCAAATGTGCAGAAAACCAAATAATGGAAACAAATAAGGCCAAATAGTAGTATCGAGTATTTGATTTCTGTAAAAATGGGGAACAAGTTCTGAAAATACAACTGACAGAAGAGATGAGAAAAGGAAAACGCCGAGAGAATGGGATGAGAGAGAGTTACAATCACAACAAACTTTTCATAAAAAGAAATGCTCTCCACAGCTAACGATTATAACAGAATTCCATTCGTGCTGGTATTCCTCGGGATCGTTCACTCTGTCCACGTGGCACTCAACACAAAATCACTGAGTTTGCTTGAAATCTTCTTCACACGAGTGCTCCTGCGAGATGGACCTAGGCTAGCATTGGGCTCAGAGGCAGCAGATTGCTCGTTCATAACACACTGGAGGTCAGAGATTGCATAGGCGGGTATGGTAATTGTAATCCCCCAAATTGATATCTGTCCTTCGTTAAACAAGGTCCGAAGCTTGCTTCTCCAATCTCAAATCCCAGTAGAAGTCCACATGCCCAAGACGCCCATAAAGATAACAAATCGATGAGAGCCTTTCATACTTAAACTCTGCGTATATCGTTGTGCCATTAGCCAAACTAATTTTCGTTTTACGAAACCGAGGTTGAAAGACATTGATAGACACCCTCAATCTCATATATGGCTTGGCGATACCAGTGAACCCTTGTGGGTCATATTCAACAAATTTATCCACAAAATGCCCAAATCTCATATATGGCTCGGGACTGATAATAGCCTTGGTGAGAAACAGACCCACCAATGAGTTCTCGTTGGAGTCGTTAGTGTCCCCTTCCAAGTCTTCCTGGTGCCAGCCTTCCTCCTCGACGTCCTGTAAAGAGAGGTTCGCCATGGTGTCGTTCATTGCCGCACTCGAAGACAACGTGTCACTTGGGGACAAACAAAGTGAAGGAGGAAAAAAACAAGTAGAATGCAAAATTCTAAGTCGGCCCAAGTTTGACCTGGCTCGGCCTACTATCATCCTTACCTCTTGCTATTAGGACATTGGGCCAAAGTTAAAAATAGGCTACGTTTATGTTGGGTTGTGCCAGATCATCAAAATTGGGTAGCCCAATTGAATGTAAAGTCCAAGTCGAATCGAAGGAACATTAATGGTGGTCAAGTAAAGTAACTCCTTTCTTGTTCAATTCAGTTCTCTCTCGCCCTTTCCAAAACGAAACCAGCTATATCTTAGACCTTGATCAGATTTTTCCTTTCGGAGACGAAAATGTTCTTCACAGGCGACCCGACGACTCGGAAGCGGGTAGATTTGGGTGGTCGGAGCTCCAAGGAGAGGGATAGGCAAAAGCTGTTGGAGCAAACTAGGTTAGAACGTAATCGCCGATTGTCGTTGAGGCAACAGAATTCCGCTGCTATTACTATTCAGGTTACTTTTTTTGTAATTAGTTGAAATCGAAGTCTTTATCTGAATGCAAAATTGGGTATTTTACTTGTTGCAACTTATTAGTACTTTACAGAAATGCTTCAGAGGTAGGAAGACCTTGGAAGCTCAACAATATGAGGTTCGAGACCAATTCTATTCTGTCTACGGAAAACATTGTCAAAATATAGACAGGTGGGTGTTTAGTGATAACCCCGTTTGCTGTTTGTACAAAGTCTATTTGACGATTCTCTTGATGTTGAGGGATTTGTACGACTTTCTTTTCGCTTTTGCAATTTTCAGGCGTTGTTATGGTCCAGATTCTGAGTTCCTACGCCAGCTGTTGTTTTTCTTTGATGCAAAAAATTGTGATGATTTTGCGGCCTTGACGGTGACTTGTCAGCTGCTTCTGCATATTGTTAAGGATAGTGGTACTTTACATCTAAATCTTCTTGGTTTTGTTTTGTGGGTGTGATCAAAATGACCTTTCCTCTTTTCCCTTTTGTTTGGAGTATTTGTATGCCTTGTGAGGTTGTGATGTCACTGCATTGCCACATGTTTGTTGTATTGTTTGCGTCTTTCTTTTGCACTTATGTACGGCAATTTAAATTTCATTTCCACATTCTTTATGGTATGCATGTCCATATGTATGTATATTCTTGAGTTGTTGTGCATGCTGCCCTTTGCTGTTCAGTTAATGTTTGGCAGATTAAACAACTTATCCTTATGGTCCAGGAGATGTTATCATTCTATTTGGGGGTGTTGATTATCGAAGTAAGCATGCTGTTGTCGACTACAGGGTGAAACGTTTTGCCTTTACATGTATCCAGGCCTTGTATCAAAACCGGTTGGTTCTGTGAAGTCTTCTTCATTAATTATCTCTAATTAGCACAGGGCATAGATATATTGTTGACATATTTTCTGTTGATTTACTTGTATAAGTGATCCTTATCCAATTGTAGTATCTTGTGGCAAAGTGAAGATTTGAATAGTTATAAATGTTACTCTGTGTGGCTTCCAGGTTTTCTACACCATTTCGAGGTGAAGTTGTATACTATTCAGGACATTGATTATCATATTTGCAGAAGATGTTCTATTGCATGCATGAATGGATTTAGCTTACCTCTTCGTTTCTCATTTCCTTTGGGAAAGTTTTAATTGGAAATCTGGTATTATATTGCCTGTTCATATTTAAGAAGCAATTGACCTTACGTACTATACATATAACTAACGTACAATGAAAGACATCTTCCATTAGTTGAATCCTAAAGTCTTATTTAGGACAGTGACTGAATTGACTGCAGCTGTTGGTTTTGGGTTGTAGGCCATGTATATCCCTATTGTTCTGTACAATAGAGAGACATGTACTTGGGTTAGAGGAGCTTTTTGGTAGCTGTTATAGGAGATACCATAGTGACTTGATAGGAAAACCCCTGACATGGTTTATAGGCAGCTTATGGTTTTTGCACGTAAAGGTCATGTTTTGATCTTTTGGGCAAGAGGTGAGGACCTGAATCATAATGGAACATACATAAGCATGGGGGTTCTGGCATAATTATTAGAGCTTTGTGCTCATAGTATCAAAATATAATAGGTAGTTTTGAAAAGTTGGGTTACTCTTTTATTATAGTTGTATCATGGAGATTTTAAAACACATCGAATTACTTTATAGTAACTGCTTCAAGGATTTAGTGCACGAAAGAGAAATAAATACTTAAAGATGGCTAAGCTTAGCAACTTATACTGTCTCTAGGATCAAATGACACTGGCACACTTTTTGTTAAGATAGCATGTTTTTTAGGAATTTTATTTTCTACCTTCTCATTTTCTTTTTTGGCTACATAACACTTGTTCAAGGGTATCTGATATTTACAAATTCTCATTAAATGTGGCAAGTCAATATCAGTGATTTTTTTTAAAAGTGCATTTTTCATGCAATTGTTGCTCATTTCTATGCTCTTTAATGCAGAGAGCAATTGAAGGGTCAACTTTTAATGATGCCTGCGGAATCTAGTGCTCCAGCAACTTTTTTGCTGGAAACTGTAAATTTGTTGATAGACCCCAAACTTCCATGGGCTTGTAAGATTGTTGATCATCTCTTGCAAAGAAATGCATACTCTCTACTCAGAGGAATTGTTCTTGCAGGCAAAGTATGCATCTAATTCATAAATATTGTTTTAAGTGAAGTCATCTTCTCTCATTTGCCAATTTTAGTCTACCTTGTCCCTTTTCTCTTCCCCATCCTCTCCAACTGGCCCCTTATTTCTTGTGTGTTGGATGCCAGAAACTCCTTCCATGCTGGTAGTGCTAAGAAACGTTATATAAGACATTTGAACTGGTGATATGAAAATGGATGTCTTTTTCCATTAGGTTGTTGTTAAATGATATGATGCTGGTACCGAATAATCCAGCATATTCCAAAAGAAAAATATGATTTGAAAAGGAAACTGATCATTTTAATCATTTGATTAGAAATTGGCTTTTCTCATGGTTAGGTTAACACTGCCAACCAGATTGAAACGTATTTTTTGTTATTTTAACTTTCTTAGACCTGTGTGAGTTACTTGAGACTTTTTTATTCTGAAATGACACGCAGGAAAATGTAGAGGCTTGTAGTTCCGTAGGGAAAGTATCTTCACTAGAGCGTATGGTCGCCCTTATCATTTCTCACATTGGTCAGCTGCCATGTATCTGTTCCAGTATTGATCCTCGGCGGAGTTTCTCATCTCAGATGCTGACAATTCCATTCCTGTGGCAACTTTTTCCTAATTTGAAAGAGGTGTATTTTGCTTATTTGCATTTCTAATAACTTTTTGCTTATTTGCATTTCTAATAACTTTCTAATATGTTTTTCATGTACGAAAGAAGATTGGAGAAAAGAACAAGGAAAAAGCAAATGCTATGATGAATTTTATCTTTTTAGTTTAGGACTTGTCAATTTTGTTATTGTTGCTGCCTTGTGTTACATATTTCCTTAATTTTCTTTCATTTGCCAATTGTGTCGTACTTAATGGGGTTATGCTTTTTTTTTAAATTTATATCCAGGTATTTGCAACCTCGCGTCTAAGCCAACATTATATTCATCAAATGGCATTATGCGTGAAGAATCATGCTAACGTGTTGCCCAATGATATATCATTTGAATATCCTGGTTATGCCTGCCTCCTTGGGAATATGTTAGAAACTGCAGGAGTTGCTCTTTCTCTGCCTGACTGTTCATTTGGGATGGTAAACAATTGTTCTAATTTGTTTTAGTTTTCCTTCTTTATTAGTCTGTCCATTGAGGATTTGCAGTGTTCAAGATAATTTTTTGGGAAATGAGAATTCTAAAGAAGCTGTTGACTGTAAGAAACTGCTTTTGTTAACTCTCCAAGTTTGTTGTTCAATTCTAAGAATGGGGAGCAACGTATATTTTTCTTTTCTTTTGTCTCTCTGTTTCTTTTTTTAATAACTTTTCAACATTGACTTCAAAATGCTATTCCGGCATCTTTTTCATTTCAGGTTCAATGAGTTTAACACATTATTTCTTTTTGGTTTAGAGAAATGAATTGTATAATGAAACCCTCAACTAAAATTATAAACAAGAATACCTTTTTTTAATAAATAAATGCACATTACATGTCTTAGTTCTTGGGGTTCATCTAAGGATCATTTTGGGTATTATCCTTACCTTTGGGTTACTTGGAACTTGATGTAACGTTTTCTGTGTTAGTCATCTTGCTTTAGTTGTATCTAAGATTTTTACATTCTGCAATTAGGCCATTGATATTGCAGCTGTCACAACTTTCCTGTTGGAGGCACTTCCGTCAATGAAAGCATCAAGTCAGGAAACAAAAGAAAGTATGTACTCTTTAGTGTGGTCCATTTGTTTGATTCTTACACGAGTTAATTGAGTTGATTGAGGACTTCAGGTTCTGGGCTGAGTGAGGATGAGGTGACCCTGCCTGATGAAATGGGAGTAGCTCTGAGTAGAAGTTTAGAGAAACAGATTATGAATGCTATAGATTCACGCTTTCTTTTGCAACTGGTATTCATGTTGATACTCTTTCTCAATAAATAATAACACTTCTACGTTGAGGCAACCAACTAACAATTTGATACTTTTCCTTGGAGCAGACAAATGTTCTATTTCAAGGAATTTCGCCGATGAAAGATTCAAATAGTCAACTGGATGAAACAGACGTTGCAGCTATTGGGGCTGCTTGTGCATTCTTGCATGTCACCTTTGACACTTTACCCCTTGAGCGGATCATGACTGTACTAGCTTATAGAACTGAACTTGTTCGAGTTCTTTGGAATTTTATGAAGCGTTGTCATGAAAACCAAAAATGGTCATTCTTATCAGAGCGGTTATCATATCTACCAAGAGAAGCTCCTGGTTGGCTTTTACCTCTCGCTGTTTTCTGTCCTATTTACAAGTAAGTGTTCTCTTCTTAATTTGTTGCCTTTTTTTTTATTTACGATTTGCTTTGTTTTATAGCAGTCCATTTCATGATGAATCAGTTGTGACATTGAACAACACAATGTTTTTAGAAGAACCTATCCAACTGGACATGTTCCTGCAAATGCCTAGTTTTTCTTTCTTCTGCTGGAAGTAGATATTTCTATCTAACTCCTGATGATCAAACAGGCATATGCTTACAATTGTTCATAATGAGGAGTTCTATGAGCAGGAGAAGCCACTATCACTAAATGACATCCGCTCCCTAATTATTATACTGAGACAGGTGAGTTCTTGTTGACCATTTGCAATTGAACATGTCTGAAAAAGGATGTGTAAGGTGGAGATTATTACTCTTAGTGGCTAGATTTTAGAATCTGTTTAGTAATGATAATATCAGTTGACATCTGTGCATTTGCTATTTTCTGTAGGCCTTATGGCAGCTCTTATGGGTAAATCCTATGGCACATAACAATTCGGTAAAACCTGCTGCTAGCACCTCTGCCAGTAAGCGGAACCCTGTTGAATCCATTAAAAAAAGAGTTGGTATTGTAGCCTCTGAGCTCCTCTCTCAGGTAATTGTTGGGCTTTTCCAGTCTAATGAGATAAATATTGTTTGTCAATCATGGAATGTTATTATTTTCATTTGATATATATATCTGGCTTTTTGTTGCTTGAAATTGTTAAACTTCATGATGTAGTTACAAGATTGGAATAATAGAAGACAGTTCACACCATCCAGTGACTTCCATGCCGACGGTGTTGATGATTTTTTCATTTCTCAGGTAATGGCATCTCCAAGAGTTCTTCATGATCTGGAATGGCACAACATAATCTTGATTTTCTTGCATTTTCTTTTACAGGCTGTAATTGACGGGACCAAGGCAAATGACATATTAAAGAGAGCTCCTTTTTTGATACCCTTCACAAGCAGGGTTAAAATATTTAATGTAAGTAGTTTATCTTGTGTGACTATGCTTAAATTAGGTGTAATTTCTTAAATTGTCAGCAAGAGAGTTAAGGTGGCTATTATGAATGTTTCTTTTTATATCTACCCTTCCTTTTCCATTTATATACTCTTCCTGAATTTCCCCTTTAGAGGAGGTCAATAGCTGAATGCAAATTTGGATTTGCATTTTCTTGGTTGAAATGTGACATAAACTGTCTTTCCAGTCGCAACTATCAGCAGTAAGGCAAAGACATGGATCACATGGTGTTTTTACAAGAAATAGATTTAGAATACGACGTGATCATATTCTAGAAGATGCTTACAGTCAGATGAGTGCATTATCTGAAGAGGATCTTAGAGGCCTGGTAATGTTCTTGTCTGTGTTTATATTTGTATTAGAGAATTCTGTTTCTTAAAACAGTTACTCTTGTTTGTCACATGTAGATTCGTGTATCATTTGTAAATGAGTTTGGAGTTGAGGAGGCTGGCATTGATGGTGGTGGAATCTTTAAAGATTTCATGGAAAATATTACTCGAGCAGCCTTTGATGTGCAGTATGGCTTATTCAAGGTCTATCTTCTGCTTTATTCTTTCTTTCCTCTGCTTCTTTCTCCTTCTATTTATGTCTGTGTGTACACTCTTGTCTCAAGAATGGAATTCCCTTAGCATATTAGTTTCTACATGCAAATCCTAAAGATATTCTTTTACTCTGCTGGAATATTTAAATACAAAGTCCACGGACTATTACTCTAAAAAGGCAATCAGTGCAAGCTTTATTTCCGGATAGAGAGCGAGGAGTATCATGGAAGTCTCCTGCTTGTACGTGAATAAGATTGAAACTGAATTTTTTCTTCAGAAGCGTAAATAAATCTTATTGGAGAAAAAATGAAATTTAGATATTTTTGGTTAAGTGTGTTGAATGCCCACATTGACTAGAAGCAAGATTTAGGTTTTGAGGATGGTTTCACCCCTCATATATGAGCCACTTGAAGCATAATCCATTTATTTCCCCTCGAAGTTGCAGATAACTCTAGTACTAAATTTAATACCTTTCAACTTAGTTTGTTCCAAGTTTTTTTTCCATTTATGTTGGATGTACTAGCAGCTTGATTTTTGCAGATGACT
>JAOSBP010000206.1:43652632-43746397 GCA_027563825.1 Erythroxylum mucronatum
TATGTTGGATGTACTAGCAGCTTGATTTTTACAGATGACTGCCAAGGAAGAGGTATTAAAATAAATGAGCGGAAAGTGAATATACTTATTAGAGAAAGAAGAGTACTAAATAGAGAAGATAAGTTTAGATTCTTGTGTTTGTCCTCCATCACATTACTTTTTCAGTGACTCAAAAATCTAGCAGTGGTGTCAAGTTATGTAATATTGAGCTGATTGCTCTATTGTTACTTAAAATATCATTGTCAGTCAGGTTATAAATGACTGAAATCACCATTATCCATTGGCAAGTTAGCGCTGTACTTTCTGAATTTGGAAGCGTTGGCTTGATGAGAATTGAAGTATGCATATCAAGAAAGTTAAGGATGGGATTCATTGGAAAAATAAGTTGAAGCCCTTCCAGGACTCCTGGGGCTGTCTGATTGGTGGTATGAGGGGTTATGTTTGTTTAATCACTTTAGGTGTAAGGTCTTGATGTAATTAGTAGCTTTCTAGGTCTCATTATGATATACTTGATCTTTGCAAGGGTTGGAGCCTCTCTGATGGCATATTAATTAACTCTCTGTGAAGGCACTTATACCTGGACCCGCCTTAATTTTTTTCCAAGGTTTAAGAATCTCTAATTTTCTCCAAGAATGCTGCCGATGGATCAACATAATTGGATACTAATTTGAAGGAATTTCTTTGTTTGGAGTTTACACTTATTCCTTTGTTGCTTATTGTACGCCCTCAGCTGTGGGTTTTGCCATTGGGATCTGTTCTGTGCTGTTGTTTTATTTATATACCTGGCAGTTTATGTAGTGTTTGCTTGCATATATTCAGGAAACAGCTGATCATCTACTCTACCCAAATCCTGGATCAGGACTTATACATGAACAACATCTCCAGTTTTTCCATTTTCTTGGAACCCTACTTGCCAAGGTTTGGTGCCATCCTTTTTCTTTGTTACCATTAGTTAAATAGTCTAACAAAATTCGTGGCCCTTATTCGAGGTGCGAAAGGGAAGACATCCCTTTAGGTCTACCTCTGTGGTAGTGTGGTTACTTCTGGCTTGCATATCTTAACATATGGCCAGCTAATAATATTTTACTTTGGATTTCATTAATTTCCTTGAAAATATACTTTTGCAGGCTATGTTTGAAGGTATTCTTGTTGATATCCCTTTTGCAACATTCTTCCTGAGCAAGTTGAAACTAAAGTATGTATTAACTCTAACACTTGCTTTCAAACTGCTGTTTCCGTTGAAAGAACTAAAACTTAGCATCTAGTTATTTTAGAGCCAATATTATTTAGTCCTCCTTAAGGTTAAAACTTAGCGTCTAGTTATTTTAGATCCAATGTTATTTAGTCCTCCTTAAGGTTCTTTATTATCTGGATTGGTCAATTTTCATTGTCTACTCATTAAGAGTGCTGTTGCTGGGCTTGAATGCTAAAATGCCTTGCTGTTATGAATTATTTCACTGCTCCTATGACTCTGTATGATGTGTACCTCTTTTGATTGATCAGGCATAACTACTTGAATGACTTGCCTTCACTGGATCCAGAATTATATCGCCACCTTATTTTCCTAAAGGTAAATTTATTTTCTTATGGTTGTTTGTGGCCTGGCTTGTATTCTGTTCTTATCCTTCTTTTACTGTGAAAAGGTGAATTGTTAATGGAGATGCATATCATGCTACATAGTTCTTACCATATATTCCAGTGTTGATAGTTTCATTAGTCATAAATAAAATGCTAGCAAATGCTCTAGTAAAATAGAATTCTGCAGTCTAGTTATGATGTGCTTAATTTCATACTGTTTGACTTACTCAAGTGTAAGCTTTGTTTTCTCCAACTCAAACATGTAATATTAAGCTCAGGTTTTACTTAAAACTGAGAATGAACAACAGTTTGAGGAGGTGGTTTTACTGTTCAGTCCATCTGAGAAGGCGACTTGGTGCTTTTTGATGTGGATGTTATTGGAGATGGTTTTATGTTTTGAGTTTCTTTCTTTTCTTGTTGCTTATTTATCTTATGATTGCTCATACTTATGCCATCTACAGCATTATCAAGGTGATATTTCTGAGTTGGAGCTCTACTTTGTAATTGTGAATAACGAGTATGGAGAGCAAACAGAAGAAGAGTTGCTTCCTGGGGGTAGAAACATTCGAGTCACTAATGAGAACGTTATTACATTTATCCATCTTGTATCCAATCATCGATTAAATTTTCAGGTATTTTTTGTTTCACTTTATACTATTCCAACAGTTGATTCTGAAATCATCCTTGTTCCTGATGTTCTGTCACACTGTAACGGTTTTGTGGTATGAATGACTCTCACTTACAGATACGTCAACAAAGTTCCCATTTCTTGAGGGGGTTTCAACAGCTTATACAGAAAGATTGGATTGATATGTTTAATGAGCATGAACTTCAGGTATGTTCACCCAATTTTTAATTATAACTCAATCTGTGAATGAAGTGGTCATTTTCTTCTTTGAACACATATAAAAAGACATGTTGGACTGAAATGGTTGTTTTGTTCTTTGAACTCATATAAAAAGGCATGTTGGACAGTAATTAGATTTTAGATGAGAAATCACATTCATTTACAGTGACCAATGGAATTCCATTGATCAATGACATTGGCGGTTTGTGAACATTCACTTGGTGGTTGCTTGGACCCTCTCCCCAAACTTGACCAGAAAAGAAGAAGTAAAATGGAAGAGCATGTTTATTCCAATAATGTACTTACCCATTTGACCTATGTTTTTGAGTTTACAGCTCCTGATCTCTGGTTCAGTTGACAGCTTGGATATTGATGATCTTCGTACACATACCAATTATGCTGGCGGTTACCATAGTGTAAGTTTGTTTCTTTTTATTTTTTGACATTGTTCTGAAATGATATTTCAGTGGGAGATTGCATTGTTGGCTTCAAATGTAGATGATGCACCAGTTTTAGAAATTAGATTTTGTTCATATTGTTTTCTGGTAATTAATTTTTTTTTACACCAGAGAAAACCATAAATATTATAGAAAATAAAGATGGACAAAAAGAAAATCCTAGATTTTGAAACAAACTTCTTAGAATATATGTAGGTAAATCCAAGTTACCACTTCAAGCCTCCAGGTTTTCTAGTTATTACTACAATTTCTTAGATGAGTTTTTTGCCAATTCCAGAATTGTCATTTGTTCTCTACATTTTGTTCTTTCTGATCTTTTCTTCTCTCTGTCTTTTCTTTACCTTTCTAGTGAGAAACTGATTTGGACTGTCTACTATTCCATTTTCTCCCAATTCAACATTCCCAGCAGCATCCATTTTAATTAAAAAGGAATCTTTGTTTGATGTTCTTCTGGAAAATGATTAGAGTTCTGGATCTTGCTGCGAAATGTGTCTATTGTTTGGCCTCCCTTTATATGGGATGAGACATTTGTCTGACCTGTAATTACCATTTCTTAACAGGAGCATTATGTTATTGAGATCTTCTGGGAAGTTCTCAAAGGGTTTACAATGGAAAATCAAAAGAAATTTTTGAAGTGAGTTTCCTCTTCCCTAATAAATTTTATTTTTTGAGAGCTTGACTGTACTTTTACATTGGTTATCAGCTTTTTGTTCGATTGTGAATGCATGTTCAACATGATTTGAGCGCAAAAATCTTCCAGGTTTGTGACGGGATGCTCACGAGGACCCCTACTTGGTTTCAAATACCTTGAGCCATTGTTTTGCATACAGAGGTGATATTTTTGAAAAGATTGACTGGCAAGATTATTTAGTTCCTCTGGTCTTATCTAGGTGGCAGGCAAAGGGTACAAAAACTTTGATCTTTATATCCTTAAAGATTGTAATATCTCTTGCTGGCATTTTTTTTAGGGCTTCTGGTAGTGCGTCAGAGGAAGCTCTTGACCGCTTACCAACATCAGCTACTTGTATGAATCTTCTGAAGCTTCCACCTTATAGAAGGTTTGTCTGCATATCCCTTGAATTATTATAAGCGAAATGAATTGATATGCAACAAAAAGTTGGATGATAAAATATAGTAGCACTCAATGAATTTTGTGCATTTTAGGAATCCATTGCACTTTGTCATTGCACCACTCAACCTTTGCAGATTACATATGAGGGGGGCAATTGTGTAACTATACATTCTTTACTGGTTGTTATTTCCTGGATAAGATGGCTATACTTGAAGTCTCTTTTTGGTTTTCCTGAACTAATTCATTTCTTCTTGTAGTGCATATGCTAAAATTTTTGTACGAGTGGTCAATCCTTATTTACCAATTATCTTGTTTAATGTTTCTTATGTAGCAAGGAGCAGCTGGAAACAAAGTTGCTATACGCTATAAATGCTGATGCGGGCTTTGATTTGAGCTGATTTGTGGATTTGTTCATAATTGCAAGTGAAGTCTCAGTACTGTGGCCTTGCCGTGCTAGTTTTCATGTGGAGTTTCCACTTAAATATCTCAACAAACAAAGGTTGGAGGGCAAGGGAAATGTTTGAAAGATTGAAACTTGCAGTAAGACTTTAATCAACTGAAGGCTGAGTTGAGAAGCATGATATGATCACTCACTGCTGATTATGTTCACTTGTAGATAGTGTGGAGAAATCTACTGTATATGCCACGTTAGGTTAATATGCGATGGACGGCCTGCAATTGCAGGCTGTTATTTGTGCAATGTGGGGCTTCCAGGTGAATGGACAATGAGGCTTGCAAAAGCTTCATTTTGTAAATGGTGTTTTGTAATAACTTTTCCATGTGTAAGCAATTATCTGTAAAGAAAGCCACTTGGAATCTCTACATTTTAAAAGGCGGAAGCTATGGCTTTCGAAATAGTATGGATAGAGGAAATTCAGTTTCATGTATAAATAAAGATGTACTGTCAGTACTCTGATTTGGCTTTTCGATGGACAACTTTTATAAAAACTATTTTGGATGTTCGGCCCTTCATTGGTGTTTTTGAGAGAGATTTTGTTTGTCAATCTTAATCAGATGATGTGCTTTACACGAGAGCAATCTTAAAACTAACCCACTAGATTTCTTGAGCTAGAACCAAAATTTACTTACCAGAATCTATCCACTTCTTGGCTACTTGTCTAGTTTCTGTTTGTTTTTCTTTAGGGTTGTAAAATAAGGTGGGGAGATGAAGTCTTACTGACCCATACTGCCTGTGAGATGCTCTTCCTTCAATTGTATTGTGTAAAGAATGAGATAGTTTGAGATATAGTTTGCATATGCTGCTTATATGTTATTGCTTTGCAATCATTCAGAGGTGTGTCTAAATGTTCTTTGCTTTGGTATTTATTGCATTAGGATAAGGAAAGAGAGCTTTGATTGATGTTGGATTTATATTTTGCTTCTTCATATTCTACAGGCACAAGTTCTCCTTTTTCAACGATAGATAGGGATCAAGTTGTACAAGTACCATCTCTTTTTTTTTTCTCTCGTGGCCATAATATGAACTGAGAAAGGATCTCTTGTTAAGTTTAAGCCTCTTGTTTTCAAGGCTCTCACCAGAGCTTCTGCAGAAGAATACAAACAAATCTGGACAGTAACCGGGTGGCTTGCCATTGCAAGTTCTATTAAGAAATGAAGAACTCGAATCGCTCCTCTTCTGTGGCAGATTGCTATTCTTCCACGGCAGAAATGTCGCTCAAGTCTAAGCCCTCTTCTGGCATGTCTGATGAGAGTGGCCCCAAGATCCCATCAGAGCTGAGAGTTAGTCCACTCTGTATCAAAGGATTACCTCATGTTAACTGGAAGTAACTGTAATTTTAATCAACTCTAATATTAACATGAAATGGTGCCTCTTGCCAACTCTCTCAGCTTGTTTTGTCGTCCCGTTGGTCAAATAATCACAACTCGATGGAGGAAAATGAACCAATCTAGCTCAAATTTTCTCAGAGAAGTATTTTAAATCACTAGTCAATCTCTAATAATTAGATTGAAAGTTTCGTCTAATGCATGTCCTCACAATGGACTGACCTCTTAAATGCTCGCCTACTGCTTCTTGATTGTTAAAAACCAAAGATGTGTTCACTTTAGAAAGTACCTCAGGCTGGAATCTCAGCATGTCTGCACGAGCCATAGCTTCAGCTTGAGCAATTCTCTGTCTGAACGTCTGTGCCATCTCTTCCGCCTATTAAAATAGGAAGAAGATGACATAAAAGAAGGACAGACACAAGCATCCTTTAAACATCAAAAACATAATCTTAGATTTGTGCAAGAAACCAAAACTATTTGGACATCACCTTCTCAAAAACAAGCTTTGGATTCCGAATCATATCACCAGGAGTTGGTTCTAACTTCTTGGTTGAAAGACTTACTCGACCCCTCTCACGATCATGGCTCAGTATCATGACCTACACGATGAAATGGTTAAATGCTGTAGGACATATAAAGTGCAGAAAATGCTTCTCTCTAGAGGTAGAGGACCAAATCATCGGCTAATATTCAACTCACCTTGAGTGTATCACCAGGTTGAAGAACGGTTGCAATATCAGAGACCCGATCATGACTTATTTGACTGACATGAAGAAGTCCGTTGATACCACCAATATCGATGAAGGCACCATATGGTTTCAGGCTCTGAACAGTTCCAATCACAACTGAGCCAATGCCTAGTTGTGCCTGGCTGTCTGCCATGGCCTTGCGGTTACTGAGGACTAGCCTAGCCTGTTCCTCATCAACATCAACAAACTTGAGAGGAAGCTCTTTACCGAGAAGTTCTTCTCCAGTTGTTTTCTGAACATAAGCTGTGTCTTTAGTATATTATTCAATCACTGTGTAAGAGTTAACTTGGGCAGGCAACAAAAAGAGAACAGATATATACTCTAAGATGAGTTTTGTTTATCGAAACTGACAAAACTTCCAATGTTTTTGTCCAAAGTCTGTCCTTTCATGATGTTATACACAAACATATATACAGTACCTTGAATGACACAAAAAGATCACCAATGAATCCCCTCCCCCTCCATCTTTTTCATTCGAGACTGAAAAACCAAAAGTCACAGCCAAGAACTAACCGATGATATTTGTGAGAAAGGAACAAATCCTCGCAGGCCCTCTACTTGAGCAACCACTCCTCCTTTATTTGCACTTACAACCTGCATATATTTTCATTTAAAACATTACAAGCAATAAAACGGAAATTGTATGCTTCAAAGCAATAACTTGGACGATTACTTGTCAAAAATAAAAATTTGCACAGTTGTATGAATTGCAGTACATAATTAGGAGTTACAAGAATGAGAAGCCATGCAACTAAGTCCCTTTTGCACCATTTCAAGTATTTATCTCAAATAAGGAACTTAGGTAACATATCAAGTAAGTATTTAATAAATAAGGGAGATAAAACTTCCTGAAGCTCAAGTGAAGAAAGAAAGTGTCGAAAGTACTCACCTTACCCTTGACTGTGACATCCTCAGCTTGAAGCTGCCTACATCTTTCCCAGGCAAGGTCATACTGGATCAGCCTTAAACTCAAGATTAAACTATCATCAATTTCATTTTCCCCAACAATCACAAACTCCTCTTTCACGCCAGGAACTATACCGGCTTCTTCCACGTGTTTGATTCTGTGAATGCATGCCTCTTGAACAGGCAAGTATGCAGAAGATTTTGCAGGAATGTCAACATAAGCTCCATTGGCATCAGTCATAAAAACTGTACCTTTTACCTGATCACATGTGTACGAGCACAATTATCTCTAAAAATCATCGAGATGTTTTTTCACGAGAACAATCGAAGCAGTTCTTTTCCAGTTTTTTCTGAAGAATTTCGCAAGAAAGCTTATTAACAAAACCCCCTCAAGCCCATTCAACTTGAGAAATTCCATGTAGATACACAATTTTCACTTTGAACTATTAAAAGAAGTGAATAAGAACCATTCGAATTTTGTTGATGGCCACTTCAATCCAAGTACCATACAACACACAAACACGATTACAATTGAAACCCATTTTCCATTCCACAGCCCAAAACAAATTCAAAGAAAAAGAATCAAACTTGCAGCTAACCTTGGTTCCAACCTCAGAATTGAAGTCATACTTGTCAAGAGCAGCGTTGAAGTCTTCAACAGTGAACGAAACCCCCTCCATAGGAGCAGTACGGCAACGCTCATAGGCTTCCTCGAAGAGCTGCTTGAGTTTCTGCCTTTCCTTAGTCTGTGCATTAGATATAGCCACAGCTGCCACTACAAAGTTGGACCTTTTGTGCTTTGAAGAAGACAAAAATGTCGCCTTTTTTGTGAGAATCGAAGTAGAGAGTGTTGGGCATCTTAACCCTGTAAATTGCTGAGCTAAAGATGCCATTTTTGTGAGATTTGTGTGAATGGTACTTCGTCCCGATAAGGTTATTATATACTTCTTGTTGAGTTGTTGTGAGGAAGCCAAGTGTTTGTGCAGTGAGACAGCTTAAGGTAAGAGTGTCAAGTCCTTACCCTTCTGGTTTTGCCTTAAAATATTTGATTATTATACTCTTAAAATATTTTTTATTATCTAAAAACTATAATTATTATTAATTTGAATTTCAATTTAAAAGAATAATATTTTAAAACTAATGAATTAAAAGATGATTATTTTAAATTATAAAATAACTATATTTTATAGAATTCTTATTCTTATTATAAGAGTAAAACTTAGTTTCAATTAACTTACGGCCCGTTTGGAAAGGGCTGAATTGAATTCAATTATGAAAACATAAAAATGGAATGAATTCAATTTATGCATATAATTGAAACCCATCTTCTTTATAAATTGAATTCACTCCTCGAGTATAGGAATTCAATTATACTGAAGCTTGAGGTAGTGTCTTGTTCTTTTGTTTTTTCATTTTTTGGACTACTTCACTTTTCACTCTCTTGTGATTCACTTGATTGGATTCCAAAGACTATTAATTAAAATAGTATTAATAATTAATTAACAATAATATAATTAATTAAAATATAATTCATTCATTAATTAAAATATTTTAGTTAATTAATTAAAATATTTTAATTAATTAATATATTGTAATTGATTGATTATAATATAAGTAATTAAAATATGATTAATTAATTAATTAAAATATAATAAAATTTTATTTCTTAATATTTTTTACAAATTAACTACTGTTAATGGTAATAGTAATCATTCATTCCTCTTAACCAACCATTATAATAATAATAATAATAATATTCATTCTTATTTTTCACTGTATTCATTTCCATACCAAACAGTATAATTGAATTTATTTATATTATTACTGAGTTTGTTCTAAACAGTATAAATTGAATTTAATTCAATCTCATTAATGTAATTGAATTCACTTTGTTAATAAATTTAATTCAAATATTTCCAAAGAGCCCGTTAGAATTGAAATTAAAATAACAAATATTTACAAATAAATAAATAAGAGTTGCTTGCCACTACTTAATTAAATAATAATAAATAAAAAGGTGGTGGCCGGCAACTACTAGACTTTTCTTTCGATAAAAAGGAACCCAAATGCTGATCTGGCCATAGAGATGGAGGAAGCAAAATCAGTGGTGAAGCACATATTGCTCGCCAAGTTCAAAGACGATATTTTACCTGAGCAAATCGACAACCTCATTAAAGGTTATGCTAATCTCGTCAATCTCATCGAACCCATGAAGGCTTTTGAGTGGTAAGCATCTGCATACCACTAGCTACCGATATTTCCCGCCTGTTTCCGTCTCCTTAATCCTGTGATTTTTTCAGTTATGCTGGCTAGGTTTCTGCTTAATTCCTAATTGGAATTAACATTTGCAGCTCGTTTTACAGAAAAAGTTCTGAACTTGCCCTGTGTTTTGCCTCAATGTGTTGGTTTGAGTTAATGATGTTTCCAGGGAGTAAGCGAGGGAAGATTTTCTTAGTAGTGTATATGAATCTATTTGGGCTTCCAAAATATACATGTATTTTATTGGAATGATGTGGTAGATATTCCACTGATGAGTTTGATTGTCAAATGGAACGATGTGGCAGGGGTACTGATGTGAGCATTGAGAACTTGCATCAGGGATTCACTCATGTTTTCGTATCGACTTTTGAGAGTACAGAGGGCATTGCGGAGTATATAGCTCATCCTGCTCATGTTGAATATGCCTCTTCATTCTTGCCTGCGTTGGAAAAAGTCCTTGTCATTGACTACAAGCCCACTACTGTTCGCCTTTAAAAACAAGATGTATACTTCCATTCCTCTGCTTGCTGTTATCCTCTTGGAGAGAAGTTTGCAAGGCTTGGAATTTCGGATTAAGCATTAGTGTGTGGTTGTGATGAACTTCCCAGATGTTTGTTTCTTGTTTTGCTAGGAAGAGCTATTGCAAATAAGTTCAAATGTGACGTTTTTTATTCTTCTTTTTGTGTAACTTACGATGTAATTTTCACATTGTTGAAATCACCAGTTTATCACCAATGATTGTGTAGCCTTGGTAGATGGTTTCAAAATTACATCTTTTCAAATGGAGTTTGGTCAATAGCAAGTACGATAAGGAAGAGAATTTATGGCTGCTTGGGACTAAACCAATTCTCCTTCCAAAACCAAGGATAGATGCTTAGTTCATTCAACTCAAAATCCCACTAGTATTCTACGATATGGATCTCAGTTCATTATTGCAGTGATTGCTCTGATGATGTTTATTGATGACTGGATTGGGAACTCTGAATTCTTTGTAGGTTGGGTTAAGGAAGAGAGTTCTCATCTTAGTCTATGCTTAGTTTTAATCAAATTTGTGTCTTTGCGTGGAATGACTCAACCCTGCAATCTGATAATTTTGAGGACATAGTCCGGATTCCTGAAATGTGTTGGATTTAACAGAAGTGCAGGATCTGTATAGGGAAAGGATATCTCAAACTTAGATCTGAGCAAGTAGTCTGAGTTCATATCTTTGCAGGGCGAAGAAAGATCAAAATTCCCTAGCCAAAAGACAAACCAGGTTAAATATAATGCAGCAAGACACATTAACCTTAGTTCGGCATTTCTGTAATTGAAAAGTTATGACTTAGCTTTTGGTTCATTGAGCTTTGTAGAAACTGGTAAGATAGATAATCTACTATCGTTTTCCAAATCTGAGGTACGTTCTTCTCATATTCATTCTAGTATGAATTACCATATTTTAAACTGGAAGGCAGCAATTGAATAGACATGACCTGTCATATTAATGAGCATTACACGAGAGTGATTCCAGATTCTACCAGATTTGCAAGATTGGAAAAGAATTTCAGGCAGAAAGTGATCGCGCCCTCTTTCTTAACGAAAATTAAAAAGTTTAGAACTGTATTAAGAAAGAAATACAAGCAATAGGACAGAAAGGTTCTTTATAATGTTTATTTATCTGGTTTAGCTCATACATGAAAATTGAACTGCATGCTTTGAAGGGGTTCAGCAGCTTTATACACGCAGTTTAGCAATAACAGCTAAGATGACTCTGCTCAGAGAAATATTGTCTTGATTAAGCTTTGGGAGTTGAGAAGGATCAGATGTTGGCTTATTCAAGTCATCATCACAAGTACTAATGTCATCCAATAGTCCAGATACTTGAGTTTGGGCACTAAAATAGTCACCAGAGCTGATATACCCTTTTGCCTGCTTGACAGATTCTAGTCCGTCTTCATAGGTCTCAGAACATTCCGAGTACCTTTCCTTTAAACTAGGACCACCACCAGGAGGTGGCTTTGGAGAAGCTTGCTTGATGAGTTCCTTGATAACATTTTCAGTTTGTTGGAGGTTGCCGTGTTCTTTATCAATAAGGATATTGGCAACACCTTTAAGATCAGCAGAGACTAGTTTAGGATCTGACTTGAAGACTTGGAAACAATAATCAGGGACTATGGTGTTTGAACAGATGGCTTTGATGTCACCTTGTGAGATGTTTTCTTGATATCCATTTTGATTTGCAAAAGAAGGGGTAATTAGCAGCACTACTAACAAAGTAATGGAGGAGAAACTACAGAAAGAAACCATCTTTGCTTCTTCTCTGAATGCTTGGAACATGAACCGTTCTTGTCTTTGCTCTTTTGTGATCCTTATATAAAATCTCTGGATGGCTTAAAATAGGAAAGGACAAAGTTCTTAATGGTAACCAAATAAAGTTATAATTATCAATTTCAATGCTATTTATGGAGTTTTAATTACCAATTAGGTATTGATTTGGTTTTGAACAGTTGTTGAGGGTTTGAATATACCTCTAAAACTTATCCATTCTTGCCTTGGTTGTGAAAAAAATGGGAGTATTTTCCATATTGTTTCAAAAAAGTTGAGACCTTTCCATTCAAATGCATTTTTTAATTTGCAGAACCAAAAAAAGCATTAGAAAAATAGCTTTATACATTTCTTTCTAAATTTTTGATACAGTTTAATGGTTTTTCTCAATTTGTCTTTGGTAGTTTTTTATTTAGATAATACATTAATTTACAACCATGAATATGAATTTTAAGTTTAGTCAAATTTATATGGTAGCAATTATTACAAAAATTATGACATTCTTCAATTAGAAATTTTCAACTTCAAATTACAGGATATGCATTTTCCTTTTTTCTATATTGATTCTTGGTATTTTCTCGCACATATTTCCTTAACAATTTTCTTGTAGTTACTCCTGACTGTCTCTCTTAGGTTTAAGGCCCATTGGACCCGGTCAAATGTGAATATTTTGGGCCAGCCTAGGCCCATCCATACCCGGCCTATAGACTTGGGGAAAAGAAGATAGGATTTCTTTCTACCTTTATATATTTCAGATCAGCAGCTCCCAAAGCTGTAGCACCCTTGACCTTTGGAGTTAAAGCTAAAGCTGAAGTTATAACCCCATACTGTGAATGTTGCAAAGATAGTAGAAATAGAAACTTCTTCCAAGACAAAGGGGCTTAAACAGGGATAAAAGACGAAGAAAATCCTGCGTCTTCCCTTTTTTCAGAGAAAAAAAAGGAGTACATTATCCATGCAGATGATTAATAACAGCTAAAATGACTCTTGAAAGACGACTAGCATCTATATTATGTCTTGCTAGTGGTGAGGGATCAGGTGCTGGATCTGTCAAGTCATCATCACAAGTAACAATATCATCCAACACAGCTGATGCGTGAATCTGTGCACCAAAGTAGTCATGAGAGATTATAAATTGCTTTGCTTCCAATATATCAGCCAATGCATCTTCGTAGTTCTCAGAACATGATATATACCTCTCCTTTAAACTAGGTCCTCCACCAGGAGGTGGTTTTGGAGAAGCTTTCTTGATGAGTGTCTTGATCAGCTTTTCAGTTCTGTTGAGCTTGTCCTGCCCTTTGACGATTAGGATAGTTGCGATGCTCGGAAGATCTGTAGAGACTAGTCGAGGATCAGATTTGAAGATCTTGAAACAATATGCAGGAATTATGGTGCTTTCGCAGATGGCCTTGATGTCACTTTCTGATGTCTTTTCATGGACACGCATGCTTGCAAACGAAGCAGTAGTCAACAGTAACACTGCTACTCAGAATGAAAAGGATGAGAAACTGCAGAAACATACCATGCTTTGTATTTCTTAGGCAGTGACCTCATCTTGCTGCCTGTCTGTCTTCTGTTAGCTCTACATATACTGCCAAATTCAAGGATTAGCGAGCCATGAAAAGGTTGTTTGCATTAAATATTTTGTCTAGTAAAGACTATATGCTCAGTTATTACAGGTTTATTATAATGTCAGGAGTATCTAGTGCTTAAAGGGCGAGTATCCTGTTCATATTATCTTCAGACTTTCAGTTTGTGATCATACCGTCAAAATAGTCAACTTGTAACTAAAGTGCATAAGATGCTAAAACAGTAATATGTCTAGGAAAGTGTTACATTACCATTGGTTTACAGGGATATATTCTGAATTGTTGGATGGATTCTGTGGAATCAGTGTCTCATCGAAAGAATGAGGACTTTCAAGTCTTCATTCAAACCATCCATTTGATAGGCCGGAAAGTTTCCAACTGATCATCATAGCAGAGATAAGGTATTGACAAGAAAGACCATTAAACAAGATTAGATTCCTCAAAAACTAAAGAAATTATTCTATTTTCCCCCAATTGACAAGTTCAGCATAGAGATTTGGCTTCCTTGTCCCACACAGAAACAAACTTTGGTGGGTGTTTCCGTGCAAGAAAACCTCTCTTTCATCTCACTATTCCTGAAAAAGTATATTATTCAAAAGAATCAGAACAGGATGGTAACAACAATGAAGCCAGAAGCTTGCTGTCTGCTCCTCTTTCTGCTGTAGAAAATGCTGCAGCTGTCGCAACAGGAAGGGTAAAAGTTTAGTTCACAATTTGATGCTACAGAAATGCCACACAAAACATGGTTAGTAAGGTGCATGCAAATGTATAAAATCTGAAGAGCTAACCTTACGAGATAATGATGTCAAAAGACTAACTTATACTCTTGTATCACTGTGTTGGGCGTACACACTACTAAAAACTTGGCAGAAACCCAGAACAAGTTCAATATCTAACCAACAGTTTTATAATATCATAACCTATTGAAATACATAAAGAAATTTGACAGCAAAACTTGGAGAAAAATCAAGTAACTGCACTCATATTGATACATTAGGGCACAAAGGCCCCTGTTCCCACCTGTGCATGCTTACTTCTTCAACTTAGCAAGGATGTCATTGATGCATGAATACAAATGAAATTATTTCTCACTAATAGATATAAGTGATTGAACAGAAAATTTCTATTCAATTATTCCATCTGCTTAAGTGAATGATGAATGGGATGGGAAAAACACGAGTGGACGCCAAGACCAAAATTACAACAACAAATGAAAATCTCTTATATGTGAATGGGCTTGTCATAAGTTGCCATGGCAGCTTCTTTCAATGCCTCACTCATTGTTGGATGTGCATGGCACACACGTGCTATATCCTCACTTGCCGCATCATAAGTAAGGGCGATTGCTGCCTCATGAATAAGCTCCCCAGCATTAGGTGCCATGATGTGGACTCCTAGTACTTTGTCCGTCTCCTTATCAGCCAGTATCTTGACAATCCCTTCAGCATCATCTATGGCCTTGGCACGACTATTTGCCAAGAATGGGAATTTCCCAACACGATAACTAATGCCAAGTGCCTTGACTTGCTCCTCAGTCTTACCAACCGAAGCAACCTCAGGGTGTGTATAAACAACTCCAGGGACCTTATCATAGTCAACGTGCCCATGCTTGCCAGCTATAAATTCTACACATGCAACTCCATCCTCTTCAGCCTTGTGGGCAAGCATTGGACCTGGAATTACATCTCCAATGGCATACACACCAGAAACATTTGTTTGAAACCTATCGTCCACTAAAATTCTCCCACCTTTGTCAGTTTCCACACCTATTTTATCCAAATCAAGTCCAGCAGTGAATGGAATCCTACCAGCTGAGACAAGAACCACATCAGCTTGAAGTGTTGTCTGCTCACCACCAGATGCTGGTTCAATTGTCAACTTCACGCCATGACCGGACGTATCAACTCCTACAACCTTAGTTTTGAGCATAAATTTTATCTTCTGTTTCTCCAGACTACGCTGGAATTGCTTGCGAACTTCCCCATCCATGCTTGGCACGATATCAGGAGCAAACTCTACCACAGTTACTTCTGAACCAAGCCGGTTCCAAACTGAGCCCATCTCTAGCCCAATGTAGCCTGCCCCGATGACCACAAGCTTCTTAGGAATTTCTGACAAGGCTAGAGCACCAGTAGACGATACAATTTTCTTCTCGTCTATCGTAATACCAGGTAGAGACTTGACATCTGAACCAGTAGCAACAATAATATTCTTGCCTTTCACAGTGGCATTCCCACCATCAATGGTGTCCACAGACACCTCAGAGGGGGAAACAAACTTGCCATATCCTTTGACATAGTTCACTTTGTTCTTTTTAAACAAACCTTCAATACCTCGTGTTAGGTTGGCTACAGCTTTGTCTTTTTGAGCCATCATGGCAGCTAAATCGATCCCAACAGAAGAAAACTTCACTCCATGGTTGGCAAATGAATGTTGGGCTTCATGGAACATGTGGGTTGAGTGTAAAAGTGCCTAGATAAAAGTTGACACGAATTTACAAACGTGCAGATGTAAGACCATGAACTTGCATCTCGATGCCTATCATAAGTGGTTAGCCATAACAAAGTTGAATATTGTTTGAAGTAATCACAGAGATCAATAGCACATGTTGAGAATTTGACTTAAAAAGTGTGATCAATAGCTATTATAATTGAATGATAAACACAAAATTTTTTTTGAAAATTAAATACCATTCATTAATCAGTTAATGTACATTACAATGAGGCTTCAATTCTAGGTTAGTACAAAATATCAGATGTTTTGATTAACAAAACACAAAAAAACCTTAAAAAAAGATCTTACTCCTATCTACCCTAATATTCAAGGTGATTCATTCCAATGACCATCTCCTTCTCATGTTTGTGGATAGATTAGTTGGTACCCCTCTAGCTAGTAAAGACAGCCTGATCTTTAGTACAGTTTCTTGAGAGACCTCGTGCTTTTGCTTTCTTGTCTGAATATTCTGCCATTCCTTTCCTTCCATAATTAACTAAACATCTCCATAGCATCAAAAATCTAAGTCTGGCAGCATTATCTTAACTACATATGGCCTATTATTTGGTCGGAAACAAACATTCACTTGAGATGCCGAAGAACGAAACCAAGCTGCTTCTTTTTTCTTTTTGCATACATCATAAAATTGCTTGATCCATTCGTGTAATACATGATATTTCACCAAACAGGTTAAATGATAAGTATTATTTTCCCTAAGATACAACATTCACTAACACAGAAAAACGAAATGGGCAAATTGGCAACAAAAGATGGTACGAACAAACCAAAATGACCCTAGAAACCAACATCAACACCTGTTGAAACTTTAAATGAACGAAACCAGATAAATAGAAGCAGATAAGCAATATCAACAAAACAAACAGTACACAACAATCGGATGAAAAATGAGACAGCGAACCAAGACGCAACCTTGGAAGGGATGCAGCCAACATTGAGGCAAGTGCCACCAAGGGTACCGCGTTTCTCGATATAGGTCGTTTTAAGGCCGAGCTGAGCAGCTTTGATGGCGGCAACGTAGCCACCGGGACCGCCGCCGATGACGACGACATCGTTATCGTCAGATCCGGCGGAGGTAAAGCCACGAGAGAAGAAGTTAACGAGCGCATGCGAATTACGAGCAGCGAGTAGATGATGATACACCTTTCTTACTAAACTTGCCATCGCCATTTTCAATTACGCAAATCACATTCTCTACGACTCGTGGGCCTTTGTTCCTTTGGATTAAAGAGACCAAAGACTGCGCCTTTTTTTCTTAGCCCGTTATGGCTGGTTGGACTGTTCTCTAATAAGTGCTTTGAGATATTCATTTGCTTAATAATTTATTTAAAATTCCAATCATTCAGATTATCAAATAATTAATTTAAATTCACTAATAAATTTCTTTAAAATACATGATAAATTATTTCAAACAAAATAATATCTCCAA
This sequence comes from Erythroxylum mucronatum, assembly GCA_027563825.1. NCBI lineage: Eukaryota > Viridiplantae > Streptophyta > Magnoliopsida > Malpighiales > Erythroxylaceae > Erythroxylum > Erythroxylum mucronatum. Next base: position 43,670,117 of record JAOSBP010000206.1, read on the forward strand.
ATTCATCACCATCTGAGTCCCTTGTAAGGATTTGTGTTTCTTGTAATTAAGGATGACATATCAACTCAACCATCCTATCCAGTGTATTCGAAATGTCATAATATGAGACCCGGAAAAGATTTTCGAGATTGAGAGGTGATGGAAGATTTGGATAATCAGAACTCAAACTTCACCTTTTCCCTCAACTGAGACACATTTCCAGTCTTACATGGAGAGTACGTCCAAAAGTAAAGAAAGAATGGGGACATACAAGTGTACCATTGGAATGCCTAATTAACCAAAACAAGAAGAAGATACTAATCTGCCGCTTCAACTAGGTTACAATACAACCTACCAATATCCTCATCCCCGGTAAGTATTCTCCCTTCTACCCTGCAAAACTTTTGGCCTCTTTTTATATACCATCTGAAGCAGCCAAAAACAGATAAACACCCTCCCTGCCGGCAGCCCCATCAATCTGTTACGAGAAATAATCTGTATCTACATTCAATTGCCTCCTAATAAACTCTTCAACCTGTTCCTGGCCTCCTCGGAAAGACTAAAGCACCTCATCCTTTGCCTCTGAGGGGGGCATGACTCAACGGACTGCGGCAAAGAAAAGCAGATAACTACCACTGTAAGATTATCTGCTGAATGCAGGCGTAATGCTTCCTTGACAAGTTCTCTGGCACAGCGCTCAGGGTCATTGTGGCGTCTGAGAGCACGACGTACAAGGCTGACAGCAGCTTGGCTTGAAATGACGTCCCAAATACCATCACAACCAATGATCAAGAACTCGTCATCTTCTGTTAACACAACCTGTTGGACATCTGGCTCTGCAATTAGAGGTGATGCGGACCCATACGGAAGTTTCAAATGCCAGTCACCAAGAGCCCGAGTGACAGAGAGATCTCCATTAAGATACTCACCTACGACGTATCCGCCTAACAGTTCCACCCTCGTGCGCTCTGGCAAGAATGAAAGCCTGTGATCATGGGACATATCAACAGCCACACCTTTCCTACATAGGACTGCTCGACAGTCACCAGCATTAGCAACAAGTAAATGCCTTCCAAGAACTAGGGCAGTTAGAGCTGTTGTTCCACAAGAACTGCTAATGCTACTCTCAATGGCCAAGGCACTGTCCGCTAGTAAAAATGCTTTGCGATGGGAATCCACCAATGCTTCTAGGAAAATAGAATCAACATCAGATGTCTGTGGTATATCAGCATCTTCAAAAAACAATCTCATTGCATTTCGTTTAACATAAGCAGCTGCATCAGGTCCTCCATGGCCGTCAAAAACAGCATAAAAAGCACTTGGCAACTTGAAAAAAGAACCCAAATGTATAGACAAATCATCGATCCTGATGTGTTCATCATCCATGGAAGGTCTAGATCCAATATCGGCATAGCTACCAGAACGAATGCATGGAAAAGACTTGGAAGTGGAAACCTCAATAAGAGTTTCTTTAATAGTTTCCGAGCAACTCACAAACTACAATGCAAGAAAGGAAAGGGGTAAGTTCATATCCCAAATATATGAACCTGTACATGGACAATGTTGAGTGAAGGAAGAAAAGAGAGCACGACAGACATATTAGGACATAAAGGATTATATTAGGAGGAAAAGCATATGTAACCCACTGTATTAGCTCCACTAAGTGATCAAAGCATATATGTGCAGAGCCATTAATTTCATGTACATCTTAATGGTTTTGGAATCAAAGAACCACAATTTATCAGAGGCAACCCCCAAACTTACAAGACTGGAAGAATAACCATCATGAAGGTCAGATTTCTTTCATTTACAAGCACGCAAAGTATAGAAATCGGTCGAGGGACAACAGTAATAATAATAATAATAAACCATTATATGAGAAGTTCCGCTAAGACTCATATGAAAAGGGAAAACTAAAACAAAAGCCTAAGTCCAAGCATGAGCAGATCAATTCTTAGTATGGCTATTTCAACAGCAAACTTGGGAACTGTAAATTAGTGTAGGTCTTCAAACAATCATCCCCCATATCCAATTACGAGATTCAGACCAGATTTTCAAACAAAATAATCACAAGAAACCCAAGAATCCGTCAAAAAACATCCTTCCAACAAACTAGAAACTCCATTAAAAAGCACGTAAAACTGATCAAATTCGCATATAAAAAAAGAGGAAGAAAAACACAGGAATTCCAAATCTAACCCACAAACAACGAGAAGTTAAAACTATCAATCGAAGTAACCCCAAAATCAAATCTTTAGGTACAATCCACTAAATCCCCATAAAAGAGAAACAAACAGAACAAGGAAAAACACATACGGATTCGAAGCGCGAAACTTCGGAAGAAACGGACTCGAAGATCGGAGTGGAAGGATTGTTAACATCGACCTTCAAGATGGGTTCTTTAACCACACATAGGTCATACTGCACATCCAAAACCGCCGGCATACTCGTTTGACAAATCAACTCCTTTTTCTCCACCATAAAAACCACCACAACCAACAATCTAGGGCTCCGAAAACAGCAACAAAAATCAACAATTTACACTTTTGACGAAAATTGGGTTCTCTCTTTCTTTTTGCTTCGTTCGTTTGCTCTATAATTGACAATCAATCGCTAACAATAATAGTACAATGAATCGAACTAGGGTTTTTTGAGAAAGCACTAGAACAATTGGATCCTTGAAAAATTAATACAGAGAATATTAGGCGTTTCGGTATTTATAGAAAAATTAAATTAAAGAGAAATAAATAGTATGAAACTAAAATAAAAATAACCGGCGGTTACCCGTAACACCGATCAGTTTTACCGCCACGTGCTGGTTGTGGAAGAGTCGGGCACGGAACCAGAGAGAAAAGTCCGTGTGCACAATTATACCCTAATTATATTTTTTTATTTTATTTGAACAATTTAATTTATTTAGAAATATAAGAGCAATATCATCGTATCTTCTTTTTATAAGTTTTATTTTAATTCAAGTCATCCAATTGGTTAATTAATTAATAAAAATTGAAATTATTCTATAAATTTAAATGTAAATTTTTATTTAATTTAAATAATAAAATTATATACAAATAATAATAATATTGTTTGTTTTTAAGTATTTACACTTTTGACCTGCGTCACTATTATCTTATAACATTTGCATATAAATCTACTAGAAACATCCTCTCTATAGTGTAGGGGTAAGGCTGCGTACTATCAGGTCCCCTAAATCCTGTTTTATTGCGGGACTTTGGGGTATGATAATGATGATGATGATGGACAACCCAGTAAAAGTCATACTAATTGGAAGAGGTTCAAAATTACGCAATCTTATTTGTATAATTTTAGAATCAATGAATTAAAAATAAGGACTTTAGTTATTTTTTATTCATGATTAATTTATTATTTTTAAATTATGAAATTATGAACTAATAATTTATTTAATACTCACAATTATAAGTAATTTAACAAAAAAATTATTTTTTTATTTATGATTAATTTTAAATTATGAAATTATGGACTAATAATTTATTTAATACTCACAATTATAAGTAATTTAAGAAAAACACTTCTCTTACTTTACCAAGTGCTTGGTGATCCTATCCACATTACCATACGTAGTGGCCATTGCGAATCTGTCATCTTCTTGTTAAATACTTGAGACAATTGAACGTTTCGTACAATGATTGGTGAAATATGGATATGGACACAGAAATGCTTGTTGCTGTAAGAAATGCTTGTTTTTGTATTTCTTAAATATAATCTTAAAGAGAGAGAGACGTGTGTCTTTTAAGTTATTTGTTCAATGTTTCATTGCTTTTTAACCACACGTCTTAACAATAGCTTGTCTTCTAAGTTTATCCTCAAGTTCATGTCTTTTTTTCAAAGTCAATCCAACTAGAGAACCAGCCGACAGCAAACAGAATTGTGGGTGGAAGTTGGAAACACCGACAGCTTCTAGCTTAGCAAAGGTTAGGTAAACCACAGATAGCCAAAAGTTCTGCTTTTGCCTCTTCTTACTTTCTGTTGTTACCTTAATCTGTAGCAAAAATGCATTCTTTAAGAATGGTAAATACCTGTTACGAATATACAAAATCAATTAAGTTGGCCTCATAACAGCTTAAGCTATTGTGATGAAACAGTCACTTAACAATACGCAAACTTGAAGCTTAAACTTATAAACCTAAAATACGCCTTTTTTTGTATAAATTGGCCGTCGAATTTCAAACTAATAACCTAAATCTGATTCATGGACGATAAACCGAACTGGATCAATGTTTTCTAGTCTTTTTATAAATCTCATAGAAGAGGGACAACTATGTCCAACAATGGCATGTTAACATTTATTGAACCAAGATGATGGTTAGTTGGCAGCTGAAACTTTGACTAGAACAAGGCTTGTTATGTACTATATATGCTTGCAGGAATGAAAAATTCCACCAACATTTACAAATCATTTCTGTTTCCATGTGCAAATTACAATCAGAATACATGGCAAACAAAGCATACGATTTGAAGTTTCAGAAAAAAAAAAAGAAAAAACAAGAGATGGCTAACTGGATTAGCTCAAAGCAACCTGACTTCTCTCAGGAAACCTCAAGATCTCCAACTAGCAGGCCTTCTTGATAGATAAATGGATATTAGAATCTCTCACTCGCAGCAAACAGGCTGATGATCTTTCTGCAACTTCTCCCAGAGGCACAATACCAACCTGGGGCTCTGGTAATGGGCGAGAATGTAGTCCTTTTCACATCCGGCATTGAAGAATCTCTCGTCGTTAATGTAATGAACTTCTTTGCCACTGTTCTTGAATTGTTGAATCCATATGCCCATTGCAACATCTTCTAGTTTAAAGAGCTGAAAGAATCAATCAATCTCAGCCACAGGTAAGAAACCAACAACTACACTTGTGATGCCTCATCAGTTACATGAACTCTTAAAAAAGTTGCGAGAAAGGTTTACCTTAAGCTCTCTTTCGTGATGACCCTGAACGATGTATTTTGCAATGTCTTGAGAGATGATATAGCCTGGTCCGTGTGCCCACGGCGGATAAGAGTCATGTGGCCATTCCTGCACAAAAGAACCACTCTATGAACCAAAGAAATGACAGAATAAAAAGTGTGCAATGAAGTATGTAGTAACACAAATACTGGGAACCTGGGATGGTTACCTCACTACTTATATACCATTTGCTGTCTTTGTCCCTATGAGGGGATGATTCAAAGGATATAAAACCATACAAGAGACCGTCAGGCGGCTTTGCTTTGAGACTCGTAAGAACTTCATCAATTCTGACAAAAGCATCATCGTCTGTTTTCATTATGTACTTAGCTGGAAGAATCTTCGTCTGCTCCAGAATAAAAGGTCCCGGATAAATCACCATAAAGAGAGAAAAAGTAAAAAAGTTAATATAGATGAAGTTACAAACCCCCATGATACAGATGGCAATGGTTTTCAAACTGATCAGGCTGTAATAATCCACAAAGGGCATGAATTGGATATCACCATATGCCTGGGCTTCTTTCCACAGCTCAAAATTGACTTGTCTGTTCTTGTGCTGCAGGAAAGAAACGGTAAAGTAGTTAGTAGACAAAAGTTTCTGATCAGGGCAACAAGAATTAGCCAATTTGTTGATATAGTATATTCACAATATTATGACTAGTTGACAGAAGTAATTAGTCTGGTTTCGAATGAAGTTGTGCCCAACTGCTTAAGGTAGCTAAAAGGTGAATTTTGTCAAGTCATATGCCAGCTTTTGAAAATTGTGCATCTTTGCCATCATAAAATACATTTGAACCAAATATTAAGTTGAAGATGACCAAAGATATAGGAGGATTTAAAGACTCTCCTTGAAACATTCTGTAAATCCAAATCTGTAATTCATCACTTACAAGGCCAATGAAAAACCGGACAGCCACATCCCCGGAGCGTACAGCTTCATATTGCATCCAAGACCTTCTCAGTGCCATTCGACGCTCAAAGTTATTCCCGGTAGAGAAAACCCCAATCAACATAGTTATCCTTTTCCTCTTTACTGGTGGAGCTTTGAGGTGATCAGCGTCAACAATTAAATCATGATCTTCAGAGACTGGCAACCCTTTGGCCAAAGCAGATAAGACCTCCAAACCACCAGCCACTTTGACTCCACTTGCCAACCATGGTTCAAGTTTCTGCATATATGATAAGTATATCCAGAATGATAGTGCCCAGTTCCCTCAGAACGACACATATTTAATGTATAATTTTAGCTTCTTCAACTTGTAATACTGGATGATTCCATACCTTACCTCCCTATAAGCAAATGATGTTTCATGTCTCCCATTCACAGTCATGTGGAATCCCTCCAAACCAACCCATAATGTAGCAGTGAAGGGATTACCCTCAACAAATGGGAAGTTAGAACTTCCATGGCCAGTTCCATGAGAAACATGAACTGATGTATCATTAGTGGGCTGACTTGTATTTGTAGTATATTCCAGAGTGCCTCTGAAACCTTGTTCATTGCAAAGAACAAGTGCGTCCACTGTTGATAATCACAAATACGTTAAATAATATTTACTAGTAATCTTCCTTCAAAAAGAAATCAATATCCTCAAAAGGGCAAGTTGGTGTCATAATAACAGGAAAAAAAACTATACAATATCCAAAAATCCAGAAAACCCATTGTGATTTTCAATATAAATGTAAAGTGCTAAAACCTGTTGATGTACTAACAGATCCAGAGGACGGACATCTTTCCTTTTTGCCCCAACCATCTTTGTTAGTCCATGTATTTTGAACAATAAAGGGCTCCTCAGTCATATTTTCTCCAGGTAGACTGACACTGTAATGCAAGATGATTGCAGGGTTTGGCTCATCCAACGATTGTGAGCCTGCAAGTTCAATTTGGAAGGTTTGATTGCCTCCATCAGGAATGGCAACTATTGTAATGGATGAACCTTCGACTAGGCCACAAGGCAGCTCAAGAATGGATCTGCTGCCTGATATTGTCGTATCAGTGGAACTTACGGAATAAGGACAGTTTTCACTTTCTAGTTTATCAGTGTTGTTGAGCTTGGAGGCCTTGTCTTCCTCAATTGTGGACAACAATCCCTTCCATGCCACAGAAGCTTCTTTAACCCCCTGAGCTGTTTCAGCTAAAGCATCAGCCCTGGACAACAATAAGCGCATATGTGGCCATACAAGTAAGGGCTTTGTCTGTTCCTTGGAAATATTGCTTGGAGCATAAAGATCATGGAGTCCTTCAACATTTGCAAGTTTTGACTTCTTCGGTGATTTAACAAATCTCCTCTCTTCCAATGGAGGAGATACAACAGGGCTGGTGCCATCCTTTAACACGGAACTGTCAGGTACAGGCTGCTTCTTCTGGGGTGGAGCTCCAATAAGGCTATAACTTGAAATCAAAATTACAGCAAGAGCTATAATTAGCAACCCACCAGACCATTTTTTCATTCTGAACAAAGGCAAAACTGATTTGTATAATTTCATTCTAAATCATCATAACCCAAACATGCAGAATCTTCTGATGAGCAGATGAGGCAAGCAAGCATGATGCAACAGAGTTAATGTACTGTTGCCTCCCATTTGAACATGCCCTGAGATAAAAAAAAAAGGATATAAAAAAAAGAGTGAGCAGCCAAGAAATCCAAGTTATTATGAGCAGATTGGCTACAGAAAATTAGCTGAAGCGAACTACAGATCAAGAAAGGAAACAGTAAGAAGCTCCTCTAATGACAAAGTTATAAGCTTTGCAAGCATTTACTGAGATCTACAAACACTTAAACATCAACTCCACTTAAGAAAAGAAGAAAGCAGCAATCTTTAAGCTTGCCACCTAAGTAGCCAAAGTTTCTTGGTGCAAGAAAAGTTGAATGGATTCAAAACTCAAAGCTTTATCTAGCAAACATTTGCAGCACCTACCTCACACATTGTGGGGATAGATCCACCAACTTAAGAAAAACAAAAGAAAGAAATATGTAAGCAAACAGAAGGTTGTTTGTTGGATTTCGGGAAAATGGGTTAATGAAATGGAGATTTAGCGTTTGGATTGGATTGGATTGGATCCTATGTTCCCCGAAACTACGGAGGTGCTGTCGGAAACTTCACTCAATCTTACTTGAGAACATCACAACAGTTGCCTTTGATTAGAAGCTTAAATAAAAATGTCGAATTTTGGTAAGTAAAATAAAAGGCTCAATTAAAAAAGTTTTGGTGGAGTTTTTAACTTTTGAATAATATACTTATTTTAATTTTAAAAATATATAAAAAAATATATTATCAAAAGAGAAAGATTACATTTCTTTTTATTATATTGAATTATAATTAAAGAATTATTCAAATCCATTCATATTATTTAACTTTAGTGATTTTGTTCCATGATCACTTTTAAATAATGAATATAAATAATAATAAATTTTTAATTTTTTTAATACCTAGCTATCTGAACAAAGCGCACCGTTTGGGTGTTCAAGTTTGGACCTTTAAGTCATTGGCTTTCGTTCTCTGTCTCGCTTTGCCTGCAAAGCTGGTCCCGTTCTTTGTGTGCCTGCCGTCTTCTCCGACCCTGAAAGCTTGTTCCTTTTCCTCTCAAGACTCGAGCTTAAGACTAGAATTCGACCGAACAGCGAAAAGGGATTTTCCCGCGGCTTTCTTTCTTTCTCTCTTTCTCTTAAATCTCTCTGAAGAAATCGAATAAAAAAAAAGCACATAAACAATGCCGTCTCTCCAAACTGCATTACCTCCTGAGCTCGCTAACAATGTTATTAGGGTTCCGTTTCTCTTACTTTGCTTTCATTTGTAGTGTTTATGAAATTTTGATTTCTCATATGCTATCCTTTTTTTTTCTTTTCTAATTTATGGTTATGTTTTTGCAGCTTTATCGAGAGTGCCTTAGAAGAGCTAAATACATTGGTCAACAGGTATCTCTCTCTCTCTCTATATATATTTTTCAAATTTGTACTTCTAGTAGAAGTGTATTGCTCTTGGTGTCGAAGAATTGTTATTAATCTTCAAATTGTATAAACAAATTCTACTTTCAGTTTGAATTTGTTGTTCATTGTATTGATCATTGGCTCCGCAATCTCTTACCTGGGAAACAATGTTAAAGGTGTATACAGTTGCGTTATGTTTCAAAGATTTGTTAGTTGTGAGGATGGCTTGTGCAAGCTGACTGCTTTTTGCTTGCAATTCATAGTATTTGAGGACACTTGACTAGAATTCTGAATTGGTTCTTCTTATGTTTTGTTTTTCCTCTGGGACGAGGGGTTCTTCCTACTTTCGGGAATTGTTGTTTATGCAAATGTATCAATGCCGGACTTTGGAGATTAAATTGGAATTTTGATGATTTATTGGCGCAGAAACATAACACAGAATTACTTGTTGGCATCGTAAGGCAGCAGTTTAAAAAGAACATGCACGAGACAGATCCCGAGAAGATTGAAAAGTTGAAAGACGAGTTAGTTTCACTCACCCTTGTGGCTGCGCCTTTGTTTTAATAGATCATTTTCCGGAGAATATCAATGACCATCAATGCCATTATCTGTTTCATAGTGTTTTTTTATTGAAATAACGGTTTATGATGGAGAACACTTGCGCTGTTGCTTAAGTGGAAAAATAGACTGTGATCACGGTATTCATTGCTGAATTTGACATGCTTCCTCATGTTTGCAGTGCGGCAAGAGGACTTATAAACCACTTATTGTATGAGACTGAGAGAATGTCTGGTCGGAAATTCAGCAAGAGTGGTTGATTCGCTGCTATCTCTTGTCCAACATGATAGTCTGTTTGTTAGATGAAGTTTTGCCTGTTAGAACATGAATAAAGGAAGGAGACTCACTGCTGTCATCGACATGTGCTTATAATGATTGGAATTTTCTTATTGGCTCTCTGTATCTTATCTGTTCAATAGAACAAAACTTGGATTAATCAACTTATTGAAGGATGAGTCGCATGATATCATAACTTTCTCTTGCGAAGAAAGCCTACACAGAATCATTTTATCTCATTGATTATATTGCCTTTGGTTTTCTTTCCAACTATGGCGGGCTATTAGGACATAGATTACTTTCTTGTGGTCATCTAACTTAGAAGAATAGCTTGGGGAGGTGGAAAGTTTGTGCTTCAAGGGTCACATTGTCCTCGTCCAGGAAGGATATAAAACACTACATACAGTATGTCTGATCTTGCACTTGAAAGAACGACTCTCGTCAATTGATAAGTGTTTCTTACAAGATCGCCTTGTCTACGTTTTACTACTCAGGAAAATTTTCCGCTGACAAACAAATCACTGACCTATCTATCTCGGCCTTGGTCGTCCTGTTAAAGAAGGAGGAATCGCCAAAAAAGAAAAGTAATTCAGACGTCCGAGTTCTGACTACTCTTTCCTAGATTTGATCGTTTAATTTCTACAGCTCTTGGACTAAATGGTCCTCTTCCACCAAGTCGAGGACTGAAATCCCCTCTACCTTGGCCTTCTCGAGGGCTGTACACCCTGTCTGCAAATCTTGCACTATGGACGGTCCTGAATTCTTTGGCAGGTGAACCTGTGGAGTTTGTTATCAATTTGAGGCTGCACATACGTCGTATTTCACCTCTGCTTCGAGTGATCACCCCATCTAAAACTTCTTTCTCGCCGGCAAATGAAGTTGTTCGACTCATCTCCGCCTCCTGATATCACAATATTATATTAGTAACACGAGTTTTGGCAAGCAGCAAACACTAACTTGAGGACCTTCGTCTATATATGCTAATTTCAACTTAGAAATCGAATGCAAGAAGAGGTAAACATGCATTGCATCTTCACAAATAAAGAACTTGAAAATATCATGACTTAGTACTTAACGCAGTAGAGAGACAGAAAATTGAAAAACTTACAGTTGCAAGGTTGAATGATAAAGCAGGAGCTTCTTCATACTCTGCAGCATCCAAATCCTGGAGGTGTACTCCTTTAAAAAATTTTGGTAAAATGTATTGTCTCACAGGAACCAAAAGCATGATCAACAAAGGAAAGAGAACCCCAGCAATCGGAATCCATGTAATGCCGAAACAGAGAAGCAAGTAAGCAGTCTGGAACATGGTAAACATAGCTATTGTCTTGAATGGTACAGTTTCCACAAAAGTGGCATGGCACTCCTCCAGCACTCTAATGGAGAGAAAAAGAAAAGAATGTTCATTGGCATAGTTGTAAAGATGGATATAGCTTAAGAAATTTCCAAAGTATTAAGGATACAGGAAAAGGCTAGATAAATGGAGAAGAAAAGGCCATGTGTTATTTACTTGTATCTCCTGCTTGGAGCAGTAAAGAGCAGTAAGATTCGCTCCCAGAACTGGTTACCAGGTAAGCTCTCAATGGCCATGAAAGCAAAATAACCCCAAAGAACTGAGGTTGGAATCTTCTTGATTAAAGGCATGGCCGCTACACATCCTCCGACCAGTGTAGCTTGAAGAAAGTTACTAAGCCTCTGTTCTTTCACCTCAACAGGTAATAGATCATCAATTTCCTTCTCAACATCAAAGACCGTCACATCAACAGGTGCATCAACATTCCCTGTGCTTGCAGCTGTCTGAATTGTCGACTCTCTCAATTCTTTCAAACCCTGCATAAGCATAGAAGAGGTCAAGATTATCAGTCATGTACTACACTATCAAACTTATGCAGAAAGGATAGAAGATAACCATAACAGGCTGCACAGAACCATTCATTCAACACCAGAAATTACAATTCCAAAGATTTCAATCCATAGCTAGCTGTTTAACATTAGATTATGTCATCAAGTTATTGTATCATAGTATAAATTCCTGAGCCCTCTGTACCATCAGCAACCTTTTGATTAGTGGAATAACCAGAAATGGAATAAGATGTTGGTATACCAAGGCAGAAGGTTGCTGGTGAACAAGTGGTGACTGCAGCTGTTGATAGGCTTCTTGCATGCTTCCATATACTTGTCCCAAGCTTGCATTCTTACTCATACATTTTCTTGCTGTTTCCACAAGGCGATTACGAAGTAACTGCATCACATGGACATATGTTGGTTTTAGGTACATTGCTTAATGGAATTTATGAGAAAATAGCTAGTGGTAAACATTAAAACTCGAGTCGCATCAGGATTCAGTATTGTACTTGGTGCTTTAGGGTAGCCAAACTCTTAGTGTGCATGGGGGATTGAGGTATGACACCATTTGCAGGAGGTACGCCGATAAGACCACACAATATGACCTGCAACACCATGAAGGAGCTTCAGGAACATTATGAAAAATCATAATTTTCAGTCATGGCGCAAGAGGACAGAATACAATACCATGAATCCTAAAAGAAGCAAGTCATAATGGAAAGAAGGTGGTTTTCGCAAGTTAAATTCTTTCTGCTGAGCAAGCTGTGAAGCAACACTGTGATCGAAATAATAGAGAACTGCAATCATAGTTGCTGGAATGAAAGCTCCAATTATGTACATAATCGGCACATCTAGCATGTCCTGTAGATTCAATACATATGATGTATTAGTACACAGAGGAGAATCAGAATTTGAGAATGTAAAAAACATAAAGTTTCAAGAATCAGTCAGTGCCTTTATCACAGTCCAGTTCTCATATGCACCAGGTGACCACGGATTTGGACTAGAAAGACGCCTTGGGATTCCTTCTGGAGTGCTTCTTGCTGGTATATAGGAAACAGCAGTCCACACTAAAACCATCACCGGCACTCCATAATCCGCTGTGAAGCCTCGAAGCCACTCTGTCAGAAAATTAAAATGAATTCAGAAAAAGTTTGAAGGTGAGTGATTCCTAGTTTTTCATTGAAGGTCAAATCAGACTCACCAGAACCATATCTCCAAGATCTGGCTTTCCTACTTCTTAATGCTGTAAGCAGAAGACCAAATGACAGAACCAAAGCAAACATGCCATTTGCAAATCTCCATGGAAGTTGGAACTCAATAGACCTTGGATTTTCTCTTTCAGGTACCCGGAATTCTTCCACAATCCCCTGGGAAACCCCATTGAGAAAATCAATAAAAGCTAAGAAAAGGGAGTTGTAACTGCAGTATAAAACAGTAGCATAACAATCTTCTTAACAATATGAATTATACTTCGAAATTATATTAGTTTCTACTTCACTGATAAGAAATGGGAACAAAAGTAAAGAGGTTAACGTTCTTACTTTGATTGCTTCCTGCATGAAAAGCATGGCTATTAGCAAGCCAAACAATTCCCCTGCAATACGAGTAAACCTATTGATAATGGAGCAAGCCCCTAAAATAGCCAGCAGAAAGAGCAAGGCTGCAGTCCATACGCACACCCTATCCAACAAAAGAGCCACTTAATTGTTAAAAAGAAATAAAAGTATGAAGCAGTCAAAATGGCTGATGAAACAAAGTGGAGTTATGGGAAATGAACTCAAGAATAGAGATTGCCGAGTTGAGTTAAGTTGCAGAGTCAGCAGAAAAGAGAATACCATCCACTCCACGCCAAGAACAGCTTCGATCCCAAATCAGGTCTATTTTTCGCAAAGTTGAACATGAATGTGTACATTATCACAGTTGGTTCTGCAACTCCAAGTATCAGTAGAGGCTGCCCTCCTATGATAGAATGTATAATTCCACATAATGCAGTAGAAGCCAAGGTTTGAACGGCTGTGAGAACTCCGTCTGTTGGCAATATGTTTCAGAACTTTTGAGTCACTCATTGGTGTACAGATTGCAACATTTAACTGAAGGAGGAGTATGCAAGCTACCTGTATCTCTTCCCAATTGCTCTCCAAACGAAATAACTGGAATTGCTGATGCGAAAAAAATATATGTAGTTGGGGCCAAAATCCTAAGAAAACAAAGGTCAAAAACATCTCAATCAATCACCACTTGTTAAGTAGTATATTTTTATGATATGAAGAATGCACATTTTGATCCTGGACAGACATACCTGAAGCCTGCTTTGAAGCCACCAGTCCAATCTTGCTTATAACACATCAATCTCCCTCTAAGATCATTCTTAATACCTTGTAACGGCACAAAGCTCTCTTCCATAATCTCTTATGTAAGCAGAACAACAATCGAAACTTCTTGTGTGTGCCAGTTAAAGAACCAGAAACAAATTTCTCAACAGAAACAGTCACCTTCACGTTCGTGTTTTGAGCACCAGCGTTGGAGGATTATGAAGCACGGAATCTGTTCCGAAAATAAACAAATAAATAAAGACGCGAGCGCCAAAAAAGAAGAAGAAGAAGAAGAAACTAACTCAAACATTTTACAATGCAGTTATAGATCTAGTGAAAATGATGTCTTTGGTGTAAGGAATAGATTTCTGCCACTAAAGCTCCAAGTATCAAGTCATAAACTCATCGAGTCAGATGTTGGCTTCTTGGGTAAATAAAATTCAACCTCATAAGAAGAATGCCAAGTAAATCTGAAATCTCAAAGCTTTTGACTAGTACTGACCTCCAAACCATGGAGAGGAGACACAAGGGTTTGAAGAAAGACTCCACATTTATAATCCTAAAGAAGGATATAAAGCTAGATTTGATGTTGATTGGGATATGGGTAAAAAGAGGACGAAAGGAACACTAGTAGGGAATGAAAGATAATGGTCCGGTGCCAAGAAGGAAAGATGAAAACTTTACATCTGATACACAAAAGTAAGAGCAAAGGATATGCTAAAAAGAATCAAAGATGTGGAAAGTTAAAGAGATTCAGAGTGTAGAAATGAGAAAATCTCACCAGCTGAACTCAAAGACAACCAAAATGGCAGAGAAAGAAATGGAGGAGGGCTAGGTTATTTCTGTGCAATCTTCTTTGCTTTAAAAGAAACAGAGAAACATAGTTAAGAAACAGCTGCTAAAAGAGGGGGAAGCTCTCCATGACAGCAGGGGAGATTGTAAGAAAGATGCCAGTCCATGACAAGCTGGCTTATAAGGAAGCAAATAGCTTCACTTACACCTGATTAGAACCAAGCGTCCAATGTCTGTAGTGTTTTTTAGGCGTAAGAAGAACATGATTGGTATTTCATAAATAAAACGCGTAGGGAAAGGACAAGACACGACGCGGATTGGAGGGATGTCTTTTTAATTGTCGATTCAGTTTCAGCTCTCCAAGTCCAAAATCCATGCATGAATGTCGCTTATGAGCAATACTTAATAATGTCAACTCAACATAAATAACCAATACCATTATTCTCTTTTATCTTTTCTATTCCTTTTTCACAATCCATTTTAGTTATTATAATTATCAGTGTGAATTTGCACGTGCAATCAGAGCAAAAGTGTTGCACTTCTTTCGGCCGGAGATTCTAAGATATTTTTGTCCCGAGGGACAATTTTGTCTTTTTCCTATTAAGTGGACAATTATTAATTATAATTTTAACTTTTAATAAATTATCAATCAAATTACGTAATTTGATCCAATTAAGGGCTAATAAATGATTTAAATTAATAAGTCAAATTTCGGGTAAAAAATAGATCCCTTTTATTGTAAACAGTGGCGGAGTCAGAAATTTATAATAGGAGGGTCCAAATATTTAATTTTTTTAAATTTTGGGGGGCCCAATACACTGCTAGCCCTCAAATAACTTCATCCTCATATATGTTTATATATATAATATTTAATTTTTTAAAATTTTGAGGAGCCATGTAGCTACGTCCCTGATTGTAAACCTGGTCCATATTAACCTTGTGATGGAAAACCTGATATGAAAACCATATAAAAGTTAAGGTCTCTTATATTCTCTGACCCGTTAAGAGAGCTTGCGTATTGAGGAAATTATAGAAAAGCCTAAATTAAGTGTCAGTGAACAACTTCGTCAACTGTCCGGGGAGGATTCGACGTCAAAAACTGCTTCGGAAGTTAGAATACAACTGAAATTAAGTATTCCACGTTTCTTTCATTTTTACCCTTTCATTTATAATCATGGGTACGTAATAGAGTCTGTATTACATATTACACATGAATAACTTGAGTTTGGCAAGTCTTTGTTGTAAGAGTGCACATTTGTCATGTAAATTTCGGGCTGAGATTGTCTTATCCTCTTTCTCTGTTCCTACCGCACCATATCACAGATTTCTAATTAAAGACGATAAGTTGTAAGATCTTGTCTGTAAATTTTGAAGACATAGTTTCCATTAGATATCACATATCTATTTGCTTGGTTGTCATTGCTTGTCATCACAAGGAAGAACAAACACCAATTAAAAAGGACAATACAAGTTAGATGTACAGAATCCCAAAGGAGATTTTTAGAATAACAACAAAAAAGTCTTAGTCAACCATGTTAATTGCAAATCACAAAAGGAAATTCTTTATATCTTCCAGTAAAAAGGATGGAATTGAAAACATTACATTGTATTCCCACTTGATTCCTCCCCCGGGGAAGCCCCCAATCAATCCTAGAAATGAATTTGTATTCAAAATATCTTCAACTGGTCTGGCAGTGGGTTTGCAAAACAATTTAAGGCCAATTTCACCAACAGCCTAATTTGTTAAACCACAAATGATGAGAGCATGGCCTGCTCATGTTTTACAAAGTTCCACAATGTCAAAACTAACCATGTAAGATTATGCTCCAGGACCAAACAAAAACGCAGCTAAGAACCAAAACCTTCACGGCTACAGCACTTTTAAAGTGCATGTTTAGAGACCTCATCACCTTTTTCAACCTGGATTGCCCTGGGATCAAGCTGAATGGTGCCAACTGTTAGAAATCGGGAAGATTCTGCAAACCCATTAACCTTAACTGGGACAGATCCAACTGTCACTACATCTGAAGGTACAGTATTGCTAGCAACAGGGGCACCAGTATTGGGTACAGGCTTGGTATTTATATTGAGCGAACCGATTTTTAAAGCAGATGCAATGTCCTCATTATTGACAACAGTCTCTTGAGAATTTTTGTTCTTAGCCAAATCTGGAGCCTCAATACTTGAAGAAGCCTGTTTATTGATACAAGACTCTGTTTCCTTCAACAAGTTCGAATCACTATGCTTCATGCTTTTCTCATCTCTATTTGGATGAAGCTCTGGACAAGTTATCTTATGGTTGGGATCTAATACAGCAGCTGAGAGTGGAGCACCAAAACTTTTCAAAATAAACCTGCCCTTCTCTTCCTGCATAATTTTTTGTCGGTTCTCGTAGTACATAAAGTCATCAAGTAAAGAAGTCTTTAAAGGATAGTTTTTGAATATTTTCAACATCTCCAGCCCTTGCCTGTACATTATCTGCATATAAACAACGCTAGTATGACCACACGGCATTTAATTCGGTAATCCACGATGGAATATAACTCAAACACAATCAGAATTCACAACATTAAGTTCAACAGTCAATACCATACGTTTGAGCCACACACTTTTAAAAGTCAACATCAAATGAGCTTGTTTCACAAGGCTAAACAGCAAATTCATACCTATAAGGAATATATGAGTTTGACATAAAATGTTGCTAGTAAAGGTACCAGTTATCTTCTATACAGTGCAAGATAAGGGATCACTCTTAGTGATAAAAAGAAGAGAAAAAGCCCTTGTTGAATCATGTTTGTAAGGAACGAGTTTATCATCCATTGGGCATAAAACACATTGCAAATTAACAGGGCACAAAAGAATAGCAGACTTACCTCTTGAGTATCTCTGCTATTAGTTACTGGCTTATTCTCGTTGTTCTCCAATATAATGTGCCTAAAGCTGGTATTTGGCACATCTTTAATAATATGCCACTTCACAGGGAAGCTACCACTCCATTTATCTTGCTGCCAGAAATCCATATCCTTATGGAAATCAACTGGACCAATCATTTCCGCAATACCACAGAACTGACCGCTAGCATTAACCTGTACGTAGAGAAGACGATAATGTCTCAAGTTAACAAATCAATGTAATGAATTATAAAGTCAACTTCATTCTCGATAAGAAACTCACTGAAAAGAACAAAAAGATGGGACAGCCTTTTGATTTCTCTGCAGCTACTTTCTGTGCATCTTCATATGCACCCTGCAGTTTCTTGTTTCCGTGGGGTGTTGAAGACCAGACATTATATTTAATGCTCTTATGCACATCATCCTCACTATACGATTTGATAACGAAAAATTTTGCATCAGCATAGTCAATATGGAAGTCATCCTTGTTATACTGTTCAGTGCACACAATAATATGCCCTTGCGCATTACTGTTTCCCACTTTGTTAGTGTAGGCTTTAACAGCAAATTGACTTTTCATTTTGTTTGTTCTAGGTCCACGGTTCTGCTCACTGATACCATCTGGGGTTCCATTTAAGTCACTTGAAATTCTCCCACTAGGCACTTTAGATCTAAACTTATCCACTAGTGTACCCCCATGAGCACTAGATTCAAAACCAGAAAAACCTTTGTTGACTGGAAGAGCAACTTTTAAGTGATTAGAATGAGACAGAATTTTCCCACTTGAAGTATTATCCATAGGTTGTACAGATCCATAAGCATTTCTAGCCTGCAAAGTAGAACAGTTGAGCTTTCATTAAAATACAAAAAATATCTGCTCCAAATAACATTTGGATGTACATATAACCAATAGCAGGTACACAACTCAGGAATGATGCAGATTTTGGACATCATAAAATTCTACAGCTTAATCAAATTCTTGAATTAGTAAACGGAACATGGCAAAACACTGTGTTAATAATTCCTACCTCAAGGAAACCAGAGGAAACACTGCCATTCACTAAGGGCTGTTGGCCCTGCCCAACATTAGCTCTTGATGCTTCCGATATCCTTGCCAATGTATTAGTCTGATCTGCAACATGTTTTGGAAGTTTTTTTGGAAAAGCTGCAGATGTTGAAGCAGGACCATGTTTGATATTTTTTGCTACACCTGTTTCCATCGACAAGTCTGCTGAACTAGTTGGATTAATGTCTGATTGAACAATAACCGGGATATAGCCATGTGAAGATACGGGGTCTTGATAAGGAGATAGCGTATAATACTGCTGTGCCCCTACATAAGAGCTATCAGCTCCAATCATTGCACCAGGGATGTAAGGATTGTACGGATTATATGGAGACTGTGCATATCCATAAGTAGGTGTATAATATACATAAGGCAAACTTTCAGTTTGTGCACCCTACACCACAGCAAGAAGTGTAAATTACTAGTGAGAAGTTACAAAAATTTTAAAAAAAGGGGATGCTGCTAAAAGAAAACCACTCACCGCATATTGGACATCTGGACCATCTACACCGAAAATTCTTTGGTGGTCCTCCCATTCACCGGGTGATTCAAATCCTAACCACATTCAATCGTGGCAAGTATAAGAATGCAATATAGATTTACTGCTTGACAATATTCAAACAGGCTAGTAAATTACCTGTACAGTAGTAACCATAGTTGGCGGGAATAGGATAATACAAACCCTGATCCACAAAAAACTCAGGGGCTCCTTCATTATACATGGCTTCAACTTGATCTAGAAGTGGACTTGTCAGCTGAGGGTTTGACTCTGTAACTTGAATCTAAAAAAGCAAGAGAACAGACATTTCAACTCAAGAAACCAGAGGACACTATAATGCTTTAAGAATTTTATCAAATCTCAACCAAAAAAATAAACTGATTGCATTAGACGTATGGCATAATACAAAACAAAACCTAGACAACAACAAGAAAGCATCAAATAAGGTTCTCCATTTCCATGTCCAGAAACATTATTTATTTCCATTCAAGCACAGCCACTCCTGCATAAATGGGTGAGAAATAATTTGAGGATGCAAAGAATCGTCTACGTTCAACTTTCTACACGCGAGCTTTATCTCTCCATCTTTTGAAAATAAAGCTTACAAATTCATGAATTCCAACACTCAAATAGAGAGCCCAATCGAAGGGCACAATCCAAATTACAAATGCTAAAAAAAAAAGGCAACAATTTCTTCCAGAAATCCTGGCAGGGACCCACAAATCTCCCACGGCTCTCTGGTCTATACATATGCCTCTTTTTTTTAAAAAAAAAAGCAAGCAAAACGATGGCTTTGTATTTACGTATACAATACAGCAAACTCATTCACTTACAAATCAACATACCCGTTAGTCAAACAAAGAAATCAAATCCAGAAATGAAACAGTATCTCACGATGAGCTCCAAAAGAATCCACAAATCTCAACTCACAACAGGATAAAAAAGAAAAAGCGTAAACCCAATAGAATAATCAGTAAGAGCGGAGAGTCGACAGCGAGTAAATTACCAGATGGAAAGGGCAGAATCAAAACATGTTATAGACCTAGGAAGGCAGAGATTTGAAGTGAGGATAAGAATAAGGACAGTTAATGACAAATTCAAATTGGATAAGTATGGAAATAGAGAAACCCTAACCCTAGTCAGGCCTGGGAAACAAATGAGAGAGAGAGTAGAGAATGGAGACTTGAAAAGGGCGGTTTGGTTAAGAAAGCGAAGCGACGAGAAAAGAAGGATTCGCAGAGTTTTCTTCATCATAAATGCCCGAATTGCCCCTACCCAAAGTTTTACTTTTAATTTAATAGTAATATTGGGGTCGAAAGAAACGACATCGTTTAGCTGAGACCAATTCTAAATTAAAAGACGGGAATTTATTTGAAATTCAATTGAGATTGGAAGGAAAGGAAGTAACAGCTAAATGAGAGAATAAAGCAAAAGCGATGAGCTTCGGGAATCTTATCATCTTAGACACAACTTTCTTAGATATGACCAAATCTTAAAATTAACAAATCAAAGTTAGATTTTGATCTAATTCGGTTCGAAATATGTTTTAACCGCTAATGTCTCCGTCACTAACGCTGAATGTGACCATCAAACAAACCAGAAACTGCATGTTAAAAGAGACCTTCAAGGTTCTCAATGATAAAACCAAACCAGATGTTCCCATACTCTGAAATCTTGCCTGTCGGCGAAAAGATGCCATTCATCCAAGCTATCTGCTGCACATTATTTGAATTGTAGCCAAACAGGAAAAGGCAAAAGTCCCATAAACACATAAATGATTTTCAGAATTGGTTGGGCGAATCATGTGATATCATCAATCAATAAAATGCAACACAGTATACTAGCAAGTAAATTCACCAAATCATCCATTAACAAATGCTCAACAAAAACTAAGGAAAACAAGAGGAATCCCCATCATTATCTTAATTAATGGATTGGATGCCTTGTTGAGTTCTCATCCATAATGCAAAAATCAGCAAATAAATAAATAAAAATCTCTATGCCAATCAGATTACATATATATATATATATCTGTGCTTTAATGACTTCACAGGCACGAGTGGCTTATCAAATTTCATTTTAAGAAAATCATGATCACTTGGGACTACCCGTCCTCTCCTCTTACCCACTTGGACTTGTCTATCTTATCATAGCCTTTGCTTCGCAACCTAAGTTTCAGCTACCGAATCCACAGCTGAAGGTGCAGCATCGTCTTTCATGACCATTGGTAACTGTTCAACCTCTGGAAAAAATCCATCACCTTGTGCAATAGGTGGCATAGGAGATGACCCTTTTTCAGACTCCCTTATTTCTGGGTTTATAACAACATCCTTCTTCTCACTCATGTTCTTCTCATGCGGACTTCCAAATCTGTCATAGTTGCGACTGCCACTGCCGCTACGTCTAGGACTACGACTGTAACTGCGACTGTAACTCCGGCTACGAGGGCTGCGGTTGTAGCTTTGACTGCGCCGTGGGCTACGGCTGTAACTTCGGCTCCGGTCCCTTGACCAACTCCGACTCCTACTCCTACTACGGCTCCAGCTCCGACTCCGGCTCCGACTCCGACTCCAGCTCCTACTTTTACTGCGCCAAGTCCGCACCGCTTCAGGGCTACGACTGTAACTTCTTCCCCTACTCCTCTCAGCAATATTCCTTCTGCCATCAAATCGTCCCCGTCCCCAACCTCGCCCACGGCCATCCGAACTATTGAAACGATCATGTGGACCTCGTTCATTCCTACCCCAACCAAGATGGCCACCACCAGGGCCACCATATCCCCGTCCTCTGTTTCCACGCCCACCAAACGAGTCATTTCTCCCACCGCGTCCACCAAAGGGACGATCCCCACCACGTCCACCGAAGCCACCATCCCTCATACGTCCACCGAAGCCACCACGTCCACCGAAGCCACCATCCCTCATGCCACCACGGCCTCCAAATCCATCATCCCTCATGCCACCACGGCCACCAAACCCATCCCTCATACCACGACCACCAAACCCGTCCCTCATACCACCGCGACCTCCAGTGTCCCATCGACCACCACCACCAGAATCAAAGCGATTCATCCCACCTCTATCCTTGTTAGGAATAGGACCTCCACGCAAAGCAATGTCTCGCACTTCAGGAGGCACATGCTGGTTAGCTCCCTCCAGCACTTTAACCAAGTCGGCAGCATATTTCCAGTCTTGCTCAGAGAAAAAGGTGTACGACACACCAGTTGCGCCGGCTCTTCCTGTTCTACCAATTCGGTGAACATAGTCCTCAATCCCGGTAGGGAAATCATAGTTGATCACCACCCTGTGACATTAAGAGACAGTGTAAACATATAGTAGGTGTGTCCAAATTATTTGCACAACTTCCGAGTAAACTAAAATTTGATTAGGGTCAGCCAAACCCAAACATTGCGCTCTACATCTTCTTCCTACAGGTACTTCCACAGACATTTTTCTATGTTTTTAATTATGATGCAGGAATAAAAGCTGACCTTATATCTTTGATATCAAGACCACGGGCAGCAACATCAGTAGCAACTAAAATAGGCGACTTTCCACTCCTAAACTGATTTAGAACCCAGTCTCTTTCATTTTGAGATTTGTCACCATGGATTGCTGCAGCACCAAAGTTGTGACCTATACTGCGTGCAAGCTGGTCACATAATCTCTTTGTGGAACAGAAGATAATTACTTTGGAACCTCTCTCTTGTGCTCTGAGGATTTGCTCCAAGCGCCTCTCCTTTTCCATCTGCGGTACTACTTCAACATACTGCATATTGTACCATCCAATTCAGTCTTCGGCGCATTAAACAGTAAGTTAAGTAAAAAACCAGTAATGAAGATGATACCTGTGTGATAGACTTGTTTGCAGCAAGCTCATCAACACTTCCAATATTCACTTGAACAGGATTAACAAGAAGATCACTTGCTATTTTCCTAACTTCTTTTGGCCATGTTGCGGTATACATAAGCGTTTGCCTTCGCGGGGGTATCTCATTCACAATCTTACGGATTTGAGGTTCAAAACCCATGTCAAGCATTCGATCCGCTTCATCAAGCACAAGTAAAGAAATCTGCTGAAAGTCAATCTTTTTCATTTCAAGAATATCATTAAGTCGACCAGGAGTTGCTACAACTATATCTGCTCCTCGATCTAATTCTTTCAGCTGAGGACCCTTTGGAGCTCCACCATACAAGCACTGAAATAAAAGACTCATTAATCTGAAAGATCAGTATTCTGATAAACGATAATATGTATCACTAACAGTCGTGCAAAATGGGGAACCCACCGTGCAAGAGACTCTTGAAGAGCGACCAAACTTTATCACCTCATCTTGAATTTGTGTGGCAAGCTCTCTTGTTGGAGCCAACACCAAGACAGTTGGGCCATTTTGAGGATTATTACGGCGTTGTCTCAGAAGCATGAAGGCAGGGATCAAGTAGCCTAGTGTTTTGCCAGAACCAGTTTTTGCAATTGCCACAATATCCCTGCTTTGGATTGCAATTGGCCATGTTTGAGCCTGGATTGGGGTTGGAGTCAAGAACCCAGCAGAATGTATCTGAAACAAAGAGATGAATAACAGTTTTGAGGACTGAAGGGAACTAATTTTGTACAACATATACCACAAATGGAACTGGGATCTACAAAGTTTCAATGGATGGAGAAAAATAAAAAACTAAAATTCCATAGGAATACAGTTGCTTACAGAAGCAACTCGATCCAACTAAAAGAGGCCAATAAAGACATAAGAGGCGGAGCCAATAAGCAAGTAACGGCAGTCACATCAGGCGTGAATTGGACAAAAGCCAATCACTCCTTCTAGAAGATGCACAAGAAAGGCTCCAACTGTCCATTTTGCAGCCTCCAAAAATCAGAATACTTGTTGGATGTTAAGTGTGCCAATATCAGGCAGCGTACGACATATGCTCCTCCTCCGGAGCAGATATCGCACCTGCGACAAGTGAAAACTAATGAGTTTAAAACAAATCTAAAATTAACACAAGAACAGGAAGAAAGTATCTGTCTTTCTAAATCTGATGCAATGAGACACAAAATAAAGTAAGAAAAACTTACATCTCTAAGTATCTCTGGAGGGAAACCAGTAGCTTCAAATGTCATAAATGGGGGCGGAATATTGTCACCCTACACAATGTGAGAAAGAAAAGGTCATGACTGTTGCACTTAATCAAATATGTTATTAACACATACATGAAACAGTGGTTTATCTAGACTTTCATTGTGGTACCACAGTCAGTTATCTGGTATAAAAGTCACAGCAAATGGAGCTCTAAGCCACACATGTGCATTATTCTAAGCCTCAGAGCCATCAACCAAGTGCAATCAAGCAACCAATGAGTACAACTAGGTTGGCGAAATCTCATTTAATTTATTTGAAACACCCAATATTCAAGTACATCACCACTTATTCTTTGAACACAAATAAGAAAGACATGTTGAATATCAGAACCATTTGGAATGAATTGAAAGGCATAATCATCAAATTATCAGTCAAGACACGAACCATAGCTGTGACTTCATGCTCCTGACGGTAAACTTCAGCAGGTGAAAGATTGCCAAGATTTGGGGGTCCAACAAAAGGCGGCCTCATAAAAGAATTATTTGTAAATGGAGGACCAGCAGTTGCATGGTTATACATGTTATTCATTGAATGCCCAGAACCAAATCCACTAGAATAACCTGGTGTAACATTTTGGAAAGGAGCACCACCCATCCTTGACTCCTGAAAATTTAAATGACAAGTAACATCCTCCATGGTAAGAAACCCAAAAAATATAAGAATGTAAGGTTAAGGTTCTATCCTCAAGGATGTCAACTCCAACTCAATCATGAAAACACTAACTTGGAACAAGATATACCTGATTTCTTGGCATTGGTATGGGCGCGAGATTGGGCTGACCAGACAATGCAGGAGGTCCTTCCACTTTAGCATTGAAAAAGTGATCATTCCCAACCCCACCTTGTGCATTCTTTTCATAACCCACAGTTACCCCAGCAGGTGCATTAGACTGCTGATTATGCACCATTGATGGGCCCATCTGATTCTGAAACCTACGATCATGTTCTCGGGGAACAATATCAATTCCATTCTCTGACAACTGGGCTACAGAGGAGCGTTGTAGCACATTAGTTGCAGGCATGCCAAATTGTTGAGTTTGACCAACATGAGCACCAGCGGAAACTGAATTGTGTCCAGCAGGCAGGTTATGCGACGATGTCATATTAGCATGTTGAAACTGAGCTGGAGAAGATCTCACTGAACTCCCTTGTTGGAAATCAACTTCCTCCCTAGTAGGAATTGTTACCTTGTGCTCATTCTGATTGGGGAAAGAGCCCCCTTGTGCACCAAGCTGACTCTGATGCTGTGTGCTTTGCTGGCCATGTGGAAGCATAGCTTGTTGATACGACATATACTGCATCTGCTGATATGTATACTGCTGACCATGTAGTGGTGGCATCTGACCAGTTTGATGCTGCATCATTTGTTGTCCTATCTGCTGGCTAGCTTGTGGCTGCGTCGACTGTCCTGGCTTCTGTAGCAACTGCTGAGCTCCCTGTTGAGGCACCTGCTGGCCCATGTATGATGGCATTGGCTGGTCAGGATGCTGCATCATCTGCGGTCCCAATTTCCCTGACGGTTGCACTGGTTGTCCCAGTTGTGACCCTTGTTGCTGTTCAGAAACCTGCGCTATTGTAGGACCCCGATGCTGCGATATAGGCTGGCTAAGCTGTTGAGGTGAGTTGCTAATGTGTTGGCCCTGTTGTTGTGTTATGAACCCATTTGGTTGAGGTGTAGGAGGTAGACCAGGAGGCACCGGTGGAGTCAAAGACGCAGGCTTCTCATACTGAGTGACATTAGTTTCAGGGTTCCAGTAGTAAAGAAGACCCGTGCTTCCATCAATCAAACCCATCCACGGTTTCGGAAGAGTGGGATCATCCGGGGCATACCGCGGTCCAAGAGAAGCTGCTGAATCAGCAGTTGCCATGTCTACTGCACCAACAAACGTAGAATGCAAGCTTAAAACAAATTCGGCAGACTTTAATCAAAAAAATTTTAAAAATAATGACGATCGAAGGAGGTGATAATCATCCAAACATAAACCCAAATTCGAGCACCTCAAAGAGCATGAAAGAAATAGGGGCTAACACAGTAATCGAAGACAATTGATATCAAAGAGATAAAATAAAATAAACTCGACATCGAAATCGAATAATCGAAAATGAGGGCGTCCAGTCAACCATACCTTGTCCGGAGATATACGAAATCGATAAATTGGAAGAGAGCAAAACTAAGCAGATGGCTAGGGTTAGACGAGGAAGAAGAGGAGGGTGAGGCGCAAAAGCGCCATCAAAGCTTAATTTATTAGTCAGGGGGTAGAAATCTGGATCGTCCACTTGTCATCAGACGGTTGTCCGATTTTCTAATTAAACAAAAGAAGACGCAAACGGTGCCGTACCATAGTGACATTCAAAATTGCTCGAGCCCAAGCGGAACCCGAGTCGGATAGGACTGGATAGTTCAAACTCGATCAGGCCTGAAATTAACAATCTGAATCCGAATCAATTAGCATGATTATTTTTATAAAATTTAAAATTTTAAAATAACATTATTTTATTTTATATATTTTAATTTTAAAGTGACTAAATTAGCATGTATGAGTATTAATTTCACTTCAAATCAGACCAAATTAGAAGTGTTGTCTCTAAAATTGACAGAAGTGCTCAAATCTAATACGAGATGAATGATTTTTTTTTTTGTTACAAAGAAAAAAAAAAACAAAGACTAACTTCTAGAGATGAATCCCCCACGAAAGGATCTCGGATAAAGGATTCCTTGCACATCTCGGTGAAGTGCATCTAAAAGACTCCAGGGCGGCTCCCGAAGAATATGCAATCCCGGCGGTAAAGCCGAAGCGAGATATGCCAAGTGATCCGCACACTGGTTGCCTTCGCAAGGCGTATGTTTAAGGTGAACTGTCCACTCCCAATGAAATAACTCGCGGATACCTGCCACAAAAGCAGAATGCTCAGTTAAATCTTGAAATGAAGATGAAAGAATATTAATAACCTCAAAGGAGTCCACCCTTAATTACACGCAACGATAATCCCACCCCAAGCCAACATCAACCCAGAGAATGAACATAATTTAACTTACTTAGTTCGAACTCAAATTTAAAAGACAGGTTTCATGTAAAGTTTTTAATTTGAAAAACTGGCCCAAGCCTATCTAAGCCCAAATTTCAGTTGAAAATCTATAAAATTTGAGATCGTGAAGTTTAACTGAATCAAACTCGATTCAAATTGGTTCGGATTTGGAGATGGATTCGATTTTCGGGCCGGTCAGGCCTTTCCTAGACAAAGCAAAAACAAACTGGAAGTTTCGAAAACAGTTATTCGTAGCTAGGCGGTGGTGGATAAGTCCAGATCTTCTATCTAATATTATGGTGTCTTATTGTGTCCAATAAATCTCAGTCATTTATTTATATAGGTTCCGCATAGAGCCCTCGTAGATCCCGCAAAATAAATAGCTGAGATTTTATGAGACAGAATAAGATATAATAATATTTCGATATAAAATCTGGGCTTGCAATGGTTGGTTACATGAATTGGTGAGACATGGAAGTGCAGTAGTTAGTTAGTAGAGCAATGGATGTCGACACTGGAGCTCCCACCGCCGCTTCGAACTTAGCTCTTGCGGACACCGACATCAACTGGGCCAGGTTTCGACGCAATTCATTTCCGATCATCGGTAGTCTAGTGTTGCTTGCATGGAAAGATTCGTGTTTGTGTGTGCGTGTCTTTGTGATGTAGGTTGGACAAGACGAGGTTTCACGTCATCGGAGCTCTTCTCTTCACTGCTCAGCAAGCGTTAATACATCCGACTGCGCTTCTCAAGACGAGGATGCAAGTCGCTGATTCTGGACTCTCTCACATGTCAGGGACCGCTGTCTTCAAGCACGTCTTGAGGAACGAGGGTGTTCGAGGTAACTGTCATTACTCAGTCCCCTGCGTCTGCACTTTGGTGGGGTGCCTATGGAGCTGCCCAACACATCATTTGGAGGTTAGGTTCTGCATTGCTCAAAACATTAACCTGAATTCTGAAATCACAATCATCTTTACTCCATCATATTCAGGAGTCTCGGGTATAGGGATAATATGGATACCTAACCATCTCGTATGGATTAGCATAAAGATAAGCTGATTGGTTTCATTAATCTACCTAAAACTCACCATAACAAGCCTTGCATGTTATGTCAAAGTAATATACTTTGCACATAACAAGTGTGTCCTATTTTGCTTCTCTTCTTCTGCTTTTCCTACGGCTACCAGAGAGATTATCGATAAAGCAAGTGCGAAACCGGAAGCTCAATCTGCACAATAGGTAGATATGCCGAGGAATTTTTTCAAGTCTCCAATTTAGTATTTCCCGTAAATGATAGCATCATATTCTAATGAAACTGTGGTCCTACTTTTAGTATTCATCATCCCTTTAGGGAAGGACGATATTTACTTCAGACTTAGTTACCTCTCCTCCTTGTCTTTTATAACGTGAAAAGAATAAGAGATTCTAATCTCTGACTATTGAATAAAAAAGAGCATGTTCATGCGTGTAAATTGATGTATAAGAAAAGAAAAAAAGACTTCATACGTCTCATAGTTGATAAATAGGCCCAAGTTTTTGTGCATTATACAAACAAATTCCAACCGGAATGATTACAAATCAAAATAATGATATCCAACATCTACACGCCTTTGTACACTTAATTTGTCACTGAAAATTTTTCAAATCCCATATCATGAAAAGAAAACCTCACACTCTGGAAACGTATTCAAGAACCTTGATCTGATTTCTGATGGCAATATTTGTCCTCCTACTATGTCAGAATGGAACCTCTGGATCAATGAGAAAACTAGTCTCTGTTCATCTATTTCTCCCAAAAATCCTATAAACCCAAACAATGATGTCAGCTGATCAGTCCAGACAGCATCCGTTACAGTATAAATGAAATAGCTATTAGCTAGACACACGATCACATATAAAATTTGACGATCCTAATCGTGGCCGTCCTGCAAATATACAAGAAGCACACGGATATAGCAGAAATGTACCGTACATATTGTCGGTCTGTGTATAAATATGTTTCCACAGATTGTATATATTTCGTCTTTTTCCCGTTAGCTGTTATATATATATACACGAAAGATGATAGTCGGACCAACTTTGGGCTTAATAATCTAAGTTCTAATTGCAGCCAGGTTTAATCTATTGAAATCGATGTGGTATGCACTTTAGACACATTATTCTCTAACTACAGGAATGCCAGAGGTTTAAAATCTAAAGGGATACCAAGCAAATCAGATAATCACTTATCAATTGAGGGAAGTATCATCGCTTAACTATCTTCTATAAATAAATAAAAAATGTTAGATTTTTGGTAAATACTACGTGAGAAGTGTCGAGTGATTTCTGGTTAATAATGTCAAAAACATACCCAATTCAATTTCCTGTTCCTGGTCATCTACATCTCCCTCGTCAACAGTGATCCCGTTGTCTAAGGCAGCAGCAGTTTCTGCATACCTTTCAAGAAACTGTTCTTCGGTTTCTTCAAGTTCATCACCCTCAGAATCCTAAGGAAAAATAACATCACATGCCATCAAGTGACACGGAAAAGGAATTCAAGACAGTACAGTAGGCTGATCCTTGGGAATTGTCATTTTACATAATCATGATACTATCAACTTTCATTAACTAAAGGTGGAAAATTGACGGTCTCACCTCATCGTCACTATCATCATAATCATCATTGTCATCTTCGTCATCCTCTTCAAGCTCTCCATCCTCATCTTGATCTTCCTCCATGTCTTCCTGCAACTCTTTCAACCTAATTGATCCCTCTATCAATGAATTAAAGCAATCCCTTAACAGATCCCTGCTGGAACTGTTTTGACCCAACTGTCGTTCAATTAACTTGGCCAGTGTCATAACTGAGAACAGACAATCAGTATTCACTTAGGCTTTCAGCTTAACAGGCATATTTTATAGCCAACAATAGCAGTAAACACTAGATATATCTAGGCCTCCAAAGACAACCTGATGAGCAGCCTTTGACATTTTTCGCATGATCGTAACTAAGGTACAATAATGTCAAGTACAGAAGGAAAATGTTTTAGCGAAAGTTCCATGAGTCAGAAAGAACACTGGGCATCTGCTTCAGTCAGGCTGTCCAGTGTCATCATGTCTGAAAGTAAAATTCTAGAGGCATGGAAATTTTTGTTCATCATGCATTCCGTAAACACAGAAAGCGGAATCCCAGCATCTTAGCAAAGCATCAAAGAGCATTATAATTGATACAAGGTGAAATGCATGAATTTTGCAATTGCACATAAATAAAAATGATAGTGATGCCTATATAACAGAAACTATCGGTAGAGATTTTCAAGCATAACATTGTTTGACAGCTCTGAAGATTACAAGAAGTTCTAACCTGTTAAGGTAAATTCAGACTTTGCTGACAGACCAGGTTCAAAAGAGCTAGTGCAAGTAAAAGCCAATGCAGATGCCCATATTTTGAAGCCTCCTACATCCTTCTCTAATATCACCTCCACTCTATCAGGATAACAGCAATAAGATGAAGATATGGCAAGCAACAAAGGCTTCCACAGCGGGCAAGGATTGCTTTGCATTTGTTTGAAACGAGACCAAGCTGCTCGAGTAAAGGCAATTACCAATGACTCTCTGACATCATTGACTTCAGGTGGGTAAATTGGGGAATAAAGTAGCATAGGCACGCATGAGCAAGCCCTCCATGTTGCAGATGGATATTGTGAAATGGCCTCACTGATAAATGTGCCAATTCCTTCAATTATAGATTTTTTAGGCACGGGTGGAGCAGGTGCCGATGGCATCAGTTGAACAACAAAACTCTTTAGTCCATATTTTTTGTGTAGGTTAACAACTTCCTTGATGCAGTCGAAAATTGATAAATCTTCAGATTCTTCCCAAGAATCCCAATCAGCAATCAATCCAGCCCAAGCCAATAAAAGCTCAGAGAGCTTAAGCTCTGAAATTGCATTGCATCCAGAAACAGATAGCATAACAAATCGTAGAAGTGTTGATGAGTCATCTATGCAAGTGGGACTTTGAGAAACCTCACCTTCTTGTTCCTTTCCAATATGCAAGCAAAGCAAAGTCTATATCAATACCGAAGTAAATAAGTACATAGAACCAATAGAAAATGAGAACCTAGTCCTATAAGAAATATCTGTCAAAGCAGAAGCAAGAAGCATGATATTAGATTTGCATCGAATTTCCTAATCTGCTTGCAAGAACATGTCAAAGGGTAACTGCTTTCAGTTGGACCCAAAGAAAACATCACGAGGCCCTACTTCAAATAGCCGCGTTCAGATATACCATCTAGAAACACGTCAAAACCATCAAGCATGTGAAATGTGCTAAGACACAGCTGGAGGGAGCCGTAATTAGTGCTCACAAAACCAATCGTGTGTTAAAAAGATATAGTGAATCCAATCAAGCTCTCCAGAATATGAGAAAATGACATGACTAACCTCTGGATGCATGGATGAAAGCCAAGCTTGCTGCAAAAGAGATGACAAAGCTCTACCTATGGCCACTAGTCCAGATGCCCACTTGCCAGTAGATTTGATCTGCTCATCTTCTTCCGGCATGAGATTTTCCCACGATTTTGCCATCACTGCTAATGCTGAAAAGCCACTCTCAACAACCTGTAATATCCAGAGCAGTTCAAGAAGGTAAAGACTTTAAATTGTCTGGGGAAAAAGGAGAAACTTCAAGATTTTGACATCTTCATACCATTGATTTAAACAATTTGAGCAGGGATCAGAATTTGAAGGCATAAACATCTAGCAAAGATAAAGACGACTTTCACATCAACATCCAAACTTAACCGTTTCATGTTCTTGTCATGGAACTAAAAGCAACGAACAACTAACATGCGCAAAATTGAATGGTAGAAGCAATCGTCTGATAGGTGATAAGACAAGCATTTTGATATGAAACCATGTCCTCTCTCTAAGATGTAATTAAGAATGGGATCTCTTCACAGAAGCTAGTCGTAAGTTTCAAAGAATAATCTTGGCAAACCCAAACAGAAACTGTAATTGGTTGATCAGATATCCTGTATCACCTAAAACAAGATTAGTTCAGGTATTTCCTGGTTCAATAAAAACTCTCTGAACCATGAGATAAATAACTATTTGTAGCAGCTACTTCATGCAAAAAATGTACATGATATGAACACAACTAGTGAATCCCTCCTTGGCTAAGATTAGGCAGAACAATGAACATATCATTCGGTAAGTGCCATCATATTGTTGAATTAAGTATAAGAACTAAAAACAGTTTGTTGGAAGAGATGATTATACTTCTTTCCTTTTGATTCATTCCAAATAACTGCAAACCCAATTTTGAATTAATAAAACAGTTTCATACCCTGGGTAAGACAATAGTTGAAGCACCAACATGTAACTAAACAAAACAACTGGTCCTAGGAATACGTACTTGAGGCCATGAGTCCCTGTCAGAATATGCAAATTTTGACAGAGCTTCGACTAATGATGAGACCATATAAGGGATGTGATCAGCAATATTTTCATCAGCCGCCTCCACCACAGAACTCAAAAGCTGAAATAGGACAGATGTCTCTTCATCTTCAATATTTATCCTACCAATTATGACCTGAAGAAGTGGCAACCACTCAGGTGGTTGATAGCCATTCTGTAGAAGACAAACATAATGCAGGTGAGAAACTAGAAAGACGCTATGAAAACCAAATTGCATAATCAATATGGTGTCAAATGGAAGCCTACTTCAAGAAGTTCTGCAATTGCCCCAGCTGCGGAAACTCGCACAGGATAACAAGAAATATCCCCTTTATTGGGCATTGCTAGTGCCTTAAGTAATGAGGAATATACATCTGCACTCATCTCCTGAGAACATGGTGAAAACTCAAAAAGGGATGTCTACGAGTGTCAGACTGAAAAATCTAGGGTACTGAATTGAGAAACACACAAGAAAAAATAATCACACAAGATTTTGCAGCTTTGCACAGATAACAATGACCAAATGGAATAATGACACAAAAAAGTGAAAAAATTAAGAGCATGAGCCGGAAGAAGTCTCACTTGAGGTAGACATGATGCAAGCTCCCCAAGAACCCAGTTTGCTGTGGCAATTAGGTATGGCGAGCTGATAGATAATGTGTATAATGGTAGCACACGACTGCAAATGAGAACATTTATATATGTAGGTTGTTGCTCCCTGAGGAACTGTTCACAAAATTCAAAAACAGAAAATGATAAGACTCTGATTGAACAGTAGTTAACTGACTGACTATCATATCATAGTTCCTTACATCTTGCAGGCCACCATATGCCATGAGGACACCAGAATAACTGCCACAGTCAATAAACAAATTGGTTGAGGAAAAGCATTACAGTCAAGAAAATAAACTGAGATACAGTGTGCATCAAGCATTATTGCATAAAGATAAAAATTAAACCAAGATAGGCATACATCCATGTGGATTGAACAGACAATAAATGATAGGACATAAAGTACAATATTATAAGACAATGACGATATTCTAGCTCAAAACAGTATATGGTCATAGGCTAGCCACAAGAATTACTTTTACGAGCTTGTGGTTTCTTGAATGTCAGAGTGTTGTTTGCTTTGGAAAAAAAAGGCAGAGGCAGAAATGATTTTTCAGTCACAGATCAACGAGTATGTATGAGTACTTCACTGAAAAACAGCAGGCATAACTGAATAAATGCAGACCACTAGCAAGAAGCACAAAATAAAATATTTTCCCAAGAACAAACTTGCAAAATGTCTGGACAGAGACAATTAATTATGCACATTGCAAATCGGCCTTAAAATTTACAGAAAAAGAAGCTAGCTGACTATATTTTAGCCAAAATTTTACACACTAGCAGCTGGAAACTGTTGCTACGCATTCCAGATACTAACTACCAAGATAATAATTATGACGTCAACCAGATTATGTGCATCAAAAGCCAAGGTATTCTTCAAGGACATCAAGAGACATTTTAAGGAAGTTCATATATTACCATCAGTTATCCTTGCAAGGTTTCCATTTGGCATCTTGAAAGAAGAAAATGAAACCAAGCCAACAAGGGGATGGTGAAAAAGCTAGCTATATATCCCCAAAAAAAACACTCTTTCATACACATACTCTGTCTCTGTGTGTGTGTGTGTAGGAAGTGAAAGAGAACAAACTTGTGAACAGTAGTGATGTATCTCCAAATATCCAGTTTAGAGGACTTGATAACACCGCAGAAGCATGAAGTTATTTGGTATAGTTATGATGAACTTACTCGTTTAAAATTCTATCTTCAGCTGAATTATAATCGGAAGGCATGGCATACTTAGACAAAAAAGGAATCACCAACAGCTCCCCCATAGAACTGCGTTGATTATGCTTCTTGTTCTTTTCACCCTTTTTACGTTTGGATGAAGCTAAAGAGACATTGCTAGAACTCCCAACTGGAGGCCCCTATAGGCATTAAGGAGCAGGATAAACTGTTGTTATAGCTGTTGTTTAAATGGAGAAATTAGAGAGACAAATCAAGGATTTTGAGTACAAACCTTTAATCCTGAAATTACACCGAGTAGGTTTATCGCACTTTTCCTGGCTGTAAACAGATCCTCCCTCCATCCAGAAATGTCTCCCTGTAAATGGATTAAAACCAATGAACTTATAGCAACAAAATTGTTGACTAACCACTTAAAAGGACGATTGTTAACTTCCATACAAGTTCAGATGGAAGATTTTTCTGTATGTATTCATCTGCATCTTCTTCCCATTCCAAAATATCCTACAATGTCTCAAGCAAGAATAGGAGTACATTAATCCAATTAACATGTAAATCAAACAAGCAATTGGAATTGCTCTTCACTTCAACTTCTGTACCTTCTTGTTCAGGACAAGTGCTGGGAAGATTGCAGACTCCAGCAGAAATGAAAAACGGGGTGAAACTAATCTCCATCCCTGTTACCAGTGAAACATTACCTTAAAAAGAGAAGTATTATCAAAATAGGAATGCCAGGTGGTCAAATCCAACCAGATACTACCAGACCTTATCAACTAAATTTTATTCTTAATGCAAACGCATATATAATAATCATAACAAGGTATCTAGACAATAATAAAAACAACCACAATAACTAAATAAAAGAAGTGTAAGTAAACTTACTGGGCCTGTCTCCAGAACATGTGATACCAAATCAAATGCTAATGAAATGATCCTCTCTGACAGAAAATCGAGGCTCTGCATGCAAAAATCCACTTTAAGAGTTCTAATTTGACGAAAAAAGTAATAAATGGCAGGAACACAGGCTATTAATCAGCTACATTCAGGATAGACAATAGTGCATAGTGCATACTGCTTCTATAATATATTAAGGCAACTACCCACCAATTACATTTAGGTAAAACATAAAAGAAAAGTGAAATTACAGCTATATTCTTGCTATGTCCCACAATCTTAAGAGCACAGTTTACAATTTCTGGCATTAACCTGTAGAAAATAAGACAATGACCATCAATAGAGGTTCTGCTTTCCATATAAAAATCAAACAGAAACTAGCTCCTACTTGTCAGAATAATTGCCATTTTTTCTATCCCAAATAAAAATCAAACAGACTAGTGGCTTACTTGTCAGAATACTTGCGGTGGCGGGTGACCAGTACAGAGAAAATGAGTAAACTCCTTTTTCCAGCCTTCATTCGCAAAGCATATTCATCTTCCATGTCAACAGTATCAAAGTTCAAGGAGCCCAGAAGTCCAATCAAGGCATGGCAAAATGAAGGCAGAACCGGGACTAATGCTGAAGGCATATGAGACCTCACCTATAAAACTAAGTGAAATTCAAAAAGAATGGAAGATAATATGATTTTGGAAAAAAAAATATCATAGATCGGGATATATTTTCACAAAAATGCGCTATCATTCCTCCACATGGCGTATGCAACGGTGTTTGAGGAAGATCTGAACTAAAAAATACTTGCAGCCATAATGTCTATGGTTTAGCACTGAAGTTCTGCATGTACAAATAGATACTGATGGTGGATCCCTTTCACTTCTCAAAACCGTAATAGAAAGAGTTACTTACAGCAAAATATACACATTTGCATACAACGAGAAGGATCTTCTCTATTTCCGATTCCATTCTACCGTGGGTGGATAAAACCTGTCCCATGCACCATACAACCAGTCACTAAAGAAGCGACAAGGAATATAATACACACAAAAAGAAGAGATAGAACAACAACCTTTTCAACAAGTTGATGGAATACAGCTAACATGGGCACAAGAATATCCTTTGCTATTAGCTCTAGTTGTGGTGGCACAGGTTCCTTAGCAACTTTAGGATTTAAAAAGTACTGCCAAATCCAAAAAAAAAAAAAAGACGTTAGTAGAGTATTAAGTATCATCAGATTAATCTTTAAAGTTCTGCATGAAGAATTTTGAATATGAACGACCATTTGTTGGTAGCTTGTCGACGTGAAATTGGGAAAGAAGGATAGTAGCTAATTATCCGAGCGAAACAAAGCAAACCTGGAAAGGTCTTATGAGTGTCTGAAGGACAGTGAGAGCATTGACAGCTTTTAATCCTGAAATTGCAGGTTGGGAATTTAAAGTACTAATGTGAATAGCACGCTGGACGTCGGAAACAAGTTCCGGCCAAGAATTCTTCTCAACAAATTCAGCTACAACAACGATCCGAAACTGACGAAAAACAAAACACACTAGCCAGTAAATAAGAACAACAAAAAGAAACAAAAATGGTATCAAAATGAGGAAGGACATGAAAAGGCGAGTTATATATGTAAAAAGAGGAGTACCGCTTCAACTAAGACTTTAAGAAGCACAGAATCAACTTGCAGCAAAGTTCTCAAGAGCGCATCCTTAAACTCCTTACTGACTTGAGAGTTGACGATATTCCGGCGAGTGAAGTTCTTAAGGTATGTGGCGGCGGCAACTTTCTGACCCGGAGTCTCTCCTCCTGAGAAGTCAAACAATCGATTAAGAACCAAAAAGAAAAAGGAAAAAAAAAGAGACATGAAAATGAATTGAGTAGGAGAGTGGAAATGGTACCGACCGGCGACGATGGAGAGAAGAGAGAAGGGGAAGTTAGGGAGGAGAGAGAGACGATCGAGAGCCTGGGTTGAGCAGCGGACGACATTGCCATCGGGGTTGAGAGTGTCGTTTAGGAGTTGAGCGATCTGAGCAGCCTCCAAATCCATTGGGAGAGCTTTTTGGTGAGGATGGTATGAGAGAACCCTAAAATTTTGCTTTCTCGAGAACAACGGAAAGGAGAGCGAGCGATTGAAGATATGTTGGCGGGAAAGAAGAAATGAGTCAACGACGTCTGTTACTTTTTGTTTTGGGCTCAATAGAGACGGTAACAACTCATATCAAGTTCAGGTCCCCAACTGAAAAAACCATATTCAAACTTGGGTCTAAGTTGAAGCTTGATCACGGCCGAAACTTCAGACTCAAACTTTGAGCATGATTGGCTTGGGCGACTCGGAATTTGATAGCACTTAAATATATATTTTCATTTTTTATTTTATCCAAAAATTTCAAATCTCACGTTAGACCTAGTTAAATAACTTAAACTTATATTCGATCCAAAACTAAGTCAGAATGACCTTTAGAATCAATTCAACAAATATTTAAGAACTTTATTGTGCATCCTATAAAAATGACCTTCATAATGATGTAAAATTTATGTCATTCTTTTCATATCTTGCTTGCCACAACAATGATAAAAAGATTAAAGAATATTTTGGTCCAACTAAATTTGAAGTTGATAAATTGAAGTTTTGCATGGGCTATTTGAATTTTCATATTAGAATGATTTCATTTTGGTTTAATTTTTCAAAATAATATTATAAAGTAAACCTTTATAAGAGCTTAAAAATAAACAAAGATAATTATAGCTAAAACCTTAAATATACTAACCAGGACAAAAGCCCTTCATCTTTTAGCGGACATCAACTATCAAGGCCTACTTTTTTTAAAATCTAAGCTAATCAATCTTCTCTGTATAACTTAAAACTCAAACAGGATTATGGGTTTGATACTTTCTGATGCACAGGATCCTTATATGAAGGCAAGTGCAAAGAATATTCATATCTCTATGTGACAAAAGTAAATCTATTGAAGATTCAAGCTTTCAAGGAGAGATAGAGTTCCAAGAGAAGTCACATGAAAACATGCAACTTTTATTTAATGGAAAGGGTTAATAGCAAAAAAAAAATCTCAAGCTCTGCTCAATTTTTTAATTATAGCCCGAACTTTAAAATGTGACAATTAAATACTCACTTTCATTTTTTTCAATTATAGCATGACATAAGTGCCTACTTTAAGTTTACTCACATAACACATATTCCAATAACTCTAAATACTTATGCACATCTGACCTAAGATTGATAACGATATGAGAAATAAGAAGGAGACGGCTATTGGCTTGCAGGAGGGGAAGGAAAGTTGGAAATAGAGGTTACACCACAAAAAAGCAATTAGATAACATGGAGGAAATCATAAGTGTCTTAAGCCATATAGAGGAACAAAATTCTTCAGGAATAATGACCATGGACACTTGAAAAGAATTTTATAGAATTATAGAATTATAATTGCAAAGCCATATATAACATAATTTAGTTATGTTTAATCAGTTAGTTTAATTAAACGATGTAGTTTAGTTAAACTTAATTAGTTAGTTTAATTAGGCCCGACATGTAAATGTTTAGGGCTTCTGAAACACATGGCAAGCTATGTCAACAAACTTAAAAGAAACACTAATGTCAGGATATAATTGAAACAAATTAAAAGTTTGAGTATTTAATTGTCATTTTTTAAAGTCGGACGATAATTGTGAAATTGAGCAAAGTTTGAGATTTTTTTATAATTAACCCAATGAAAATGTTTATTGAATAAAATGGAAGAAATCCTTTGCTTATACAGGCAAAAGAGCTTACAAAAGACAAATAGCTCTAGATAAGAAAAATGTCACATTGACAATTTTAGATAAAAATATTGCCACACCATACAATAAATGGGTAAGAACAAAGTCATATCATAAAAGACAAGTTGAAATGCTTAAATATAAAGACAAATGGTTTAAAATATTAGGGCCCACAAGGACAATATTAAAAGGAATTTTAATCATCCCGTCCCTGATAGGTTTTTGCTATGAATACAAATTTGATGGTGAAGCTCCTCCACTCATGTTGTTATTATTGTTGTCTCTTCTCCTCCTTTTACTAGGAATCACTTCATATGTGTTTAATTTTTTCAAAAATTTATCCAACTCCTCTTCATTAATGATGAGAACATCATCATCTATATTTTGGACACCCGAAAATATGGAGGCCTAGGATAGAAATGGTCTGACGATGTCTAAACCCAAGTTGATAAGGTCGTTTGGAATCCCAAAGTCTAACATTTAATAAGGTTCTCTAAGAATGAACTCTCCTAATTAAGGTCCAACAAATGTAGAGACAGTTGGTGGTGCATACTTAGAAAAATGATTTAGGTCTCTAAGAAAGTCTCTAAGGCTCTTACAGACATTTTATTTGTACCTTGGCCATTGAAGTGATGTGTGCTAGAAATACACTTGCTTTTCAAAGTGGATGAATCCATCGTGTTTTGTGATATAAGGTAAATGGAGGACAAAGAAGCACTAAGTGGTTTGCTTCACTAATGGAGTCTCCTATAGCCTGAGATGCTCAATAACTTGTGAGAGTTAAGTTCTCCATCTCTCGAGTAGTTGGTATACTGAAAGAAAGTCCACAAGAGGGAAGCTTCATTTTTTATCACATTAATGTTGATATAAATGTAAAGGAGGAAGAGAAATAGCATAGACGTATAGTGTAGAGAATGCCCATAAGTACCATAATGTATTTTTCAAGAGTGGGCCATTAATAAAGAACATAGTATGCTATGGTCTCTAAATGTTAAAGAGAGATGGGCAACAATATAAGCCTAATTGTTTAAGAAAAAGGTGAAGGTGATAAAAGAGGCTAATTCAGGCTAGATAAGTTATTTGAGGAATGTTGGTGTGTGTTCTTCTAATGGGAGGAAAGGACTTCTTTATCTTAGCAATATTAGGTAGGTCAGCCATCGAAAGGATGAAAGGAATAATAATTA
This sequence comes from Erythroxylum mucronatum, assembly GCA_027563825.1. Taxonomy (NCBI): domain Eukaryota; kingdom Viridiplantae; phylum Streptophyta; class Magnoliopsida; order Malpighiales; family Erythroxylaceae; genus Erythroxylum; species Erythroxylum mucronatum. The sequence goes on from JAOSBP010000206.1 coordinate 43,710,489, forward strand.
AAGGAGTAACGAGGTTAATGTGGGCTAATGTGTTTTTTTAGGCCAACTGAGGAAATCAACTAAGATGTTCTGATGGCCTTTGAGATGTTTAACTGTGAATTTATAACAATATAACCAATCTTTCTAACGAAGCAATTGACTATGTGACAAAAGTCTTTTATTAAGATCCAATATCTTTGACAAGGAGGTGTTGTCTACTTCTACTATAAAGAGAAAAGGGTTGAGGTAGAAATTAAAATTTTCTATACCTCTTTTTATTGTCAAAATCTCTTTGTATATTGCGTGATGGTGCTTTTCAGAGGATTTAAATTGGTCACTAGCATGTCCACAGTAAAGCTTATTTCCTTTTATTTTCTCTATTAATATTGCTCTTTAAAAATCCCCACTTGCATTAGTTTGTAATGGTTGTTTTTCTTTTGTCAGGTTAACGGAGGTAGATGCTGACTGGCCTGCTTTAATTGCTTCACTTTTTTTTTTATCTATTTTGGGCCTCATGGTGATGGTTTTTTCTTTAACAACTTCAATAATTGGCTGACATGCTTAGCTATATGTGGGCCAAGCTAGTATAAACCATCATGAAACTTCATTCTCATAAATTATATGGACCAATCCAATCTGGCTTTTGTGGGCTTAGACCATGATCTCATACTTCTTTTGTAAGGTCTAAAAATTATTGTAATAGGGCTTAATACTCTTCTTGAGTATAAAAATAAAGCAGGATATTATTAATGTAAATCAAAGTAGTCAAAATCCTTGTCATGGCTATTTAAAATAATGATGAGACGACTTTTAACCTAAACAGCATTACTGAATGATTTGATATTCGTTCGTTACAATTTAAAGTTTCGAAAAAGGTATGTTATTATTATTATTAATTTCGATATAATTTCTTATAATTTTATAATAATTAAAATTTATTGTTTATTAGGAGTCTTAATAGCACAAGTAGTTCAACAAATCAAATTCTATTGATAATATCGATCTTTTAGTGGATTGATTTTCTGAGGAACCGAATTTGATATATGTGAATGACTTAAAAGATAATCTTGATTGGGAAAGCATTGACATGTCATTTAGTGCATTGAATTTAAATGATAATGATGATGAGAATTTTGTACTAAATAATAACTAACGTTAGTGTAGTTATAGCAGGTGTCCTCCCGTAGACGATTTAATGAAGTTAAAGGCCTTTGTTTTTCTTCTTCTTTTAATTTTACTTATATTTGATATATATGTTAAATTCTATATATGTAACGTAACTGTAAATGTTTTTGTTACAAGTTTCACTTTTACTTGGTTGGTTCCTCATCACGAACTCTTGTCGTAAATTGTAATAGTTTCAGAGTTAAGGATATTTATTATTCTTTTTTTATTGGATGTTTTTGAATCTTTTGATGTAATTATTATTTATTATATGATGAAATTGTAATATTTTAAATACTTTGTATTTTTCTTAATTTTATATTTGCATGATAATTTTACCCTTTTTCATATTAATTGTTGTTATTATTTATATGTGAAATATCTAAAAATTATTGCTATTTCATATTAATCTTGGTTATTATTTATTATTATGATTTTTAGGAACATGGTTGATGTAAACTTATAAAGTATACAATGTAATTGTATAATATAACAATAAACTATTTTGCAATTTCTAAAAAAATGTAGGTACTATTTCATAAATTTAAAAAAAATCGAAGTTGTACTTGATATTAACCGATATCGGTACAGTACCATACTAGGCCTGGTACAATATTCGCAACATTGGCGTATATATATTGGAAATAGTTGTGGTTGCCATATGTATAAATATATAGGAAAATAGTTAGGTAACTATGTACTTGTGTATATGTATATGACAAAGAATACTTGCTTTTATATATACACTTCTGACTAGTTGAGAGATTATTTTCTTTAGGAAAAAAATAGTTAGATAACTATGTACGTTGTGTATATGTATATAAGAAAGACTATTTGCTTTTATATATATACTTCTGACTAGTTGAGAAATTATTTTCTTTAGGAAATAGTTATGGCTATGAGTGTATTTAGGAAAAAAAAATCCGTGGCCACATATGAGTATATATACGCATGTATATATAGGAAGAAGATTTATGTGAGCTTATCGAAAACAACCTCTTTATTAAATAGGAATAAAGCTGCATACTATTAAACTTTCCTAAGCCCCATGCCTCAACGGACTTCAACTGAATGTTGATTATGATATATAGGAAAGAGATTTGGTGGGCACGAGTGTGTGTGTGTGTGTGTGTGTGTATACACGTAGAAAAAAAGTTTGTTATATATATTGAAAAAATATTTCATGACCATGTGTATTTATGTGTGTCTATATATCTATATAAATGAGAAAACAATTTGGTAACCTTGTGAGTACAAACATATACACACACACACACATATATATATATACACACGTTTTTGGCAATGTGTGTGTGTATAAATATAGTAAAAACTTGTGGTGGTTATGCGTGTGTGTATATTGGAAAAGATTTTTTTTAGCCATAAGTATAAATATATATGAAGAGTTTGGTAGCCACAAGTATGTATAAAGGGAAAAAAAAAAGATCATGTTTGTATATTTAGGAAAATGAATTGATAGTCACGAACTATATATATATATAGTTCGATGAGCACACGCAACTATGTCGAAGCAAAAAAGTTTAGTGGTCATATACGTGTATATATAGGATAAAAATATAGTTTTCATGTGTGTAAATATATATGAAAAATTTTTGTTAATCATGTGTGTAAATATATAGGAAAAATATTTGATAACTATGTTTGTATATGTAAACCTACTTACTTGATTAGAAATCATTAGAATGTTATTAGAAGATATCATTTAGGCATGTAACAAAATACACGATATGAATTATATGTAGATTAGTAAAATATTACTAACGTAATAACTTACCTCTACTCTTATACTCATTATGAACTAATTTAACTCGACTTTATTGTTACATTTGTCCTTTGTTCTTTAGGGGAAGACAAAATGTAATTACATTGTATTAATAATTTAAGAAAATAAAAGTAATTATTATTTTAGGTCAAATTTAATTAGTTAAATTTGAGTTTAAGAATTCAATTAGATTGTTATGTCAACAATATTTGATTGGTGCGTATGTAATATTCATTCTAACTGTGTTTTATCGTTATTTATAATTAGAATCTAAAAGAGAGGGATTTAATAAAAAAGTGAAAATCATAAATTTTTTTTAGAAGTTTAATGAGTAAATAATATTTTTAAAGTTTTATAAACTTTATAAATGTTTCTCTTACTTAAAAATGAAAAAAGGCGAAATCTTTTTTTATTTATTTTTACTTTTTTTAACCCTATTCCTGTTCAAATAGAAAAGAAAGGAACATATGTGTAATTTATCACTATTCTTCTAGTTAATTAGGGTTGATAATATGTGCTCGATTAAATTCAGCTTATAAATTTAAAATCTTAAAAACCAAAATGATATTATTTTATTTTTTAACTCAAAACTTTTCCTTTTTAGTAAGATTGACCGAGATTTGAACAATGTTGGATCGAAGCAAAGGAGGAGGAGGAGGCGAAGGCGGGAGACACAGTTCAAGAACTGCAACGTCATCGGACGTAGGGGCCCAAACATTCTGGGTTGCATCTCAGTGGGCCTGCCATGGCGTGGCCCCTCCTTAATTGCTTCGATCCAACATTGTTCAAATTTCAGAGCGGTCGGGCGGGAAGTGTTCCAATCTTCTATTCAAAAGCAGAAAACCCATTTCTTCTCTGCCATCGTTCGATCGATCAATTAATGGATAGTTTAGATAGATAGATCGTAGTTACCACTTGAATCCGTCCTTCACTTTCCTTTTATTGATACATATGTCTCAAGAAGTCTCCGCCTCCGCCTCCTCCTCCTCCTCCTCCTTCCCTTATGTTGGCAGCGAGAACCAGTTTGAATCGGCGGTCCCATACGCGTTCCCTCCGCCAAGGACGCCTCTCAATTCTATTCCAGATCCTTCTCAGTGCTCCAACGACCCTAGACTGTCCGAGAACAAGCTCAAATTAGATGGGATTGGGACTACCAGACACAATGCTGCTTCTGCTGCTGCTGCAACTCCCAAGACTAAGACTGCGCACTCGGAACCCGCCTCAGCTCACAACACGCCGGCCAAGAGATCTTCTCTTTACAGTACCACTCCCCTGCATAGAACCGGTACCAAAACCAGACAACAACACATCTCCTCTTCTTTCACTCCTACCACATCAATTTCTGCTGATGCTCCGCAATTTGAGCTCCACCAAGACCCTTCCTTCTGGAAGGATCACAATGTTCAGGTTGTTTCCCTCTTCTTTTACTGTTACTTGTTTCTGCTCATACTATACTGCTTCTCAGAGATTGAAACATGCTTTTAATTTATTACTTTCTTGATTTTATTATCAAAAGGAAGAACAAATTTGAAAAAAGAGTCTTTTTTTTCACCCCACTTTTTGGTTAGATCAGGTTCTGATAAGAGTTCGACCATTGAATAACATGGAAAGGGTTTCCCAAGGTTACGGTCGGTGTTTGCGGCAGGAGAGTGCGCAGTCATTGTTATGGCTAGGCCATCCTGAGACCAGATTCACCTTTGATCATGTTGCTTCCGAGACTATATCACAGGTTCTTGCTTTTTATCAATTCACACATTCCCTACCCACTACATGCGCAAACATCACTCCGGAGAAAGACAAACCGGCGTAGAATTGAAGTATTGAATATGTAAATTAGTCCGATCTTTTGCAGGAACAACCTGTAATAATGGACTTTCAGAGTGAATCATAACGCTGAAATGTTAAATGCAGGAAAAGCTATTCAGGATTGCTGGACTGCCTATGGTGGAGAACTGCATATCTGGGTATAATAGCTGTATGTTTGCTTACGGCCAGGTGTGTTTCCTGCGTTCATAAATGACACTAAAACCAAAACACAGTCTAATGTGCTTAAGATGCCACATTGCAGACAGGCAGTGGCAAAACGTATACCATGATGGGTGACATAAGTCAAGTGGATGGTACACTTGGTGACAACTGTGGGATAACGCCTCGCATATTCCACTACTTATTTTCAAGGATTAAGGAGGTTTGCTGATGCATTTTTTCTTCTTTCACCGTCAGAAAATATGCATATTCAGTACATTCTTCCACAATTTTTTCTTTTTTGGTTTCTGGGTTTGTAGGAAGAAGAAAGCAGAAGGGCTGAAAACCTGAAGTTCAGTTGTAAATGTTCTTTTCTGGAAATATACAACGAGCAGATAACAGATCTCTTGGAGCCTTCATCAACAAATTTACAAGTATTTCAACAGATTTTTTTACTTAATCCATCAAGAGACATGTTCTATATACAGGAACTTATATATACGTATGTATATATACATTGTTATTCGGGTAAATCCTAAGCCTGTCGTTTCATACTGTAGCTCCGAGAGGACATGAAAAAGGGTGTTTATGTAGAAAATCTTACAGAATATAATGTCACAACTGTTGATGATGTCACAAAGCTTTTGTTACAGGTGAGTAAAATATTTTCTTTGTTGGCATCTAGTTATATTGCTTGAACATCTTGGTCATATTCCACATATACAGGGGGCTGCAAATAGGAAAATCTCAGCAACTTACATGAACAGTGAAAGTAGTCGTTCTCACAGCGTTTTTACTTGTACAATTGAGAGCTGGTGGGAGAAGGATTCCATGAATCATTTTAGGTTTGCAAGGTTAAATTTGGTTGACTTGGCTGGTTCTGAGAGGTAATCGGTCTTCTTCTGTGGCCATTTTCCAATTATCTTCTTCACAGCCGGACTGAGTTCCATATTTATTAGGCAGAAAAGCTCTGGAGCAGAAGGAGATCGTCTGAAAGAAGCTGCAAACATAAATAAATCCTTATCGACTTTAGGGTAACTGGACCAACAGGCCTTTTTCTCAATCGCATTTTGTAGGACAGTACTGCAATATTGTTTCTCTTTATCTTAAAGTTGCTATTTTCTTGTTGCGGATTGCGGACGTAAATTCTGATCACTAGTTGGTACTATTGTTGCTGTTGATACTTGTTTACTTGTACCAAGTTATCGTGTTGCATTGCATTGTTCTCCATTTTATCACATTGAAATGTATGTTTCACTGATCTAATATTTGTTGATTGCCCACTTTTTGCTTATAGATTGGTGATAATGTCTTTGGTTGATCTCGCCCACGGAAAACAAAGGCATGTTCCCTACAGAGATTCTCGGCTAACTTTTCTTCTTCAGGTTTGAATAATTGATGCCCTTCATCCTTGAATATGGATGGTCCTATCAATTTCTATATTTGCTAGTTTTTTGGTCCATAGCTTCGTAGTAAGAAGGTTTTGTGTTCGTGTGTTTTGTAGGACTCATTGGGTGGAAATTCAAAAACCACAATTATTGCAAATGTCAGCCCTTCTACATGGTCTCTGTAAAAATGCATATATTTTCTCGCTACGTTCCTATGCTTTTATTAGTTTTTTGTTTATCTCATAAATTCATTTCTTGCAGCTCTGCGCATGAAACGTTAAGCACTCTGAAGTTTGCTCAGCGTGCAAAACTCATCCAGAATAATGTAACAGCACCCAACTTCCAAAAATTGTCATATTTAATAAAAAAATTGAACATTTTTTATCTTGCTTTCATTGTTTTACAGGCTAAAGTGAATGAAGATGCATCGGGTGATGTTGATGCGCTTCAGCAGCAAATACAGCAGCTAAAGGTATGAACTCGGGGGATATTTCAGCTGTTCTAATTTTTCCTTACCAATTTGCCATTGTAATTTATTATCTTAGCAAATTTTCATAAACATGCAGGATCAGTTGTCCTCTATAATGAAGCATAATGGCCTCCCTAGGTCACTCTCCACCTGTATGCCAAGATTTGGACAATCCAGATTGGCTGACGTGTCTGAAATATACAATTTCTCTGAAGATGGAGCAGCAACTATCAACCAGGATGCTTTGGACCTGGGAAATAAGAGGGTAGGATTCCACGTTAGCAGAAGGATTATTTGTTCTTTTATAGCAATTGTGTGACAAATGTTAGTGATCAGTATCTCTGATATCCAAAAAGCAGATGAAACAAATGGAAGCCGCATTGGTTGGTGCACTTAGGAGAGAAAAGATGGCTGAAAATGTGATTCATGAGTTGGAGGCAGAAATTGAGAAGATGAATCAATTTGTACGTCTATCTCTAGCTGTACCTTTCTATCTTCCTGTGAAGAATAATCCCCTCACAATCAGGAAATAATTTGTCAAATACATTTACATTTCAACCGGTAGACATAAAAAGTAAAAGCAATCTTTGACTATGCCAATGTTTATAATTGAGGATGCTTTGCAGGCTTGCCAGAGGGAGGAGGAAATGCAGCATACCAATATGATGTTAACTGTCCAACTGGAGAAGATTAAACAGATGGAGAAGTTGTCAAATGTTTCATGGCCTTCTGACCATTGTCTCCTAGAGCAAAATAGAACTTTGAAGGAAGAAATTCAACTACTCCGTGCAAGGATTGAGAAAATTCCGGAGCTGACAGATTTTGCTTTGGAAAACGCTAGGCTTCATGAGCAACTTCAATTGTAAACATTGCAATTCACATTTATGCTTTAGATGGTATCTGTATATTCCAATTGTAATGGACTTCTCCACATATTTTATTGTCAGATTTCAAAGTTTTTACGAGCAAGGGGAGCGAGAAAAATTGCTAGGTGAAATTTCACAATTACGGGATCAGGTATTAGGATATCTTCATATTATTTCTTCTCATGGTTCACCCAAAAAAATTATAAAGAATTATGTCCATGGTAACTATGCTTACTGTGCGTTTTTATGTTTTCTTTTTCCCACTGAGAGTTCCAGTTACTAGAAATGCATGAAAGAAATCCCTTTGCTTCAAGATATGACAATCAGGTAGAATATTATCGTCAACCATCTATGTAACTTGTGCCTTTTGATCAGCAATCCTGGTTTCTAATCTGTAGCTTCTGAAAATGCAGGAGCATGACACTAGAAAGGACTTGGAAGCTTGCAGGAAATTGAATTCCCAATTGTTTAGGTACTGTCTTAGACTTGTTTGCCAATTTTAGTGCTTGTCGCCTATCAACTGCTTGGCCATTAAAGACTTGGGAAACAATATATAGGTTAGGCTTTCTGTTTGCATCCACAATTTCTGTTTAATTGATTTGGCAATCTTTAGAAATCGTCTATAATTTCTGAAAGATCATGCAATGGCCTAGGATGTCGTTGAAGGATGAAAGATTGTTTTCCATCTATGTAAAACCATTCAAGTCGTCGGGTGAGGGAACAGGATAGATCCTACATAATCCTAACACACTCCATTACGGAGAAGTTTGTTAGGCTGAAAGCATAATCCAATTACAATCAATTTGCATCTATGGAATCGTATTATGGTTATAGCTTGATCATCTGATTTGCCATGCCAACTGGAGTTTAGATTGGGCATCTTTCTAGTTTTCTTTGTTCTATTATTGCACTTTTATTTAGAAATCAGTTTGAGGGAGAGTTTTGGAGCAATTGGGTCCAAATCACAAAAATAGAACCCTTGGATACAAAGTACATTGACAGTTTTTTTTTTTTGGACGGCTTTTCCTCTCTGCATGAATTGTAAATGATTTCTTTTCAATGCATTTGACTTTTAGATGGTGCTGTTATGATCTAGATAGAAAGAAGTTAATTTAGTTTTCAAATAGAGTTATCGAGCTTATTCCTTAATGTAAACTCTGGTTTCTTTTTCAGAGAAATTGATGAATTGCGAGAACAAGTGATAATGTACGTGAAGCGTAGTGGTCAGACTGCATTTGAGAATGTAAGGACTGGTTCCAGGTATCGGGATAAAGAATTAGTTAAAGCAACTGAAGCCTGTGTTATAGGCAGCCTATAATCGTACTTCCTTGCAGGTGACTGATTCTTGCCCATTGGACCCCGAAGAGTTTAGGCACACTGATAAGTATTCATTGGTAAGCAATACCGGAGTATACATTTAATGGTTATTTGTTGATTGATACTCACCTACCCATTTTACAGGTTGAAACAGTTTCTACTGGAAGTGATTCAGGGGATGAGGTGGATTCTCATATCCAGGAATATGATGCAGCTCTGCTATACAAACATGGTTCAGATGTGGTCGCAAATTCTAGCTCTATTGTTCAGCCCAGAAATAGTCAAAAGAAGTTGATTAAAGCTAGGGTGCTAGGTAGAGCTGTGGAATCTGAGCAAATTGATCCTCTGGAATTAGAAAATTTAAGAAAGCCAGTTAGTAGCTCAGTCATGAATGGCAGTGATGATTTGAAGATAAAATCTTTGCAAGCCAAGTTAGACATGATTACAAAAGATCTCGAGGAGACCAGTTTACTTAATTGTCAATATCAAGAGGTTCAAGAATCACAATTAGCTCATCAACGTGAAAATGAGCTGGTGCGCAAAGAGGTTGAGATGGAGACTAGTAGGACAATTATTGATTTGCAGGAGGAAGTTATGAGCCTTAAGTGGGAACTTAATGAAAAATTATGTTGCATGGATGAAGAAAACATGAGATTAAGAAACGCAATGGCTGCTAAAGAGGAAGAACTGATGATGCTTCGCAAGGAGTGGGAAAGAGCGACCTTGGAACTAACAAACTTCCTTGTTGAAGGGGGCAAATCCCTCAAAGATGCTTCTAGTCAGATTGAAAGTATTGCCTGTTCATTTCCTCAAGGTAATATTTGGATTAGTGAAAAGGTTGTGAAGGCTGCCAGAGCTTGCATTGACAAGGAAGAAACGATAATGCAGCTTCATGAAAGCTTAGCGGATGCACAACAGATGGTTGTGGACATGGACATGAAGGTGAATTCCTTGAAGGAAGCAACAATGGCTTTGAATGATTTTCCTCAAGCAGATAGGGATGACAACACAGAAGAGGCAGTTCACCTGCGGGCTTTGTTAAATGAAAAGAATAATATGGTGAAGTTGCTAGAAAGTGAAGTTAAAGACAAGGAGGACCATATTCATGAAGCAGAAAAACGTGCTGATGCTGCATTCCTGCTTGTAAAATGGCTTTCTGATCAATACAAGGTTTCTTACCATAACAACACTGAGAGAAGTACTCGGATCTCAGAACTGGTTTCTAGTACTGGCGGTCAAAAGCCTTTTGAGGGGAGCATTGATGCACATACTTGGGATGCTGAAGCTACTGAGGCTCAAAATGAGTTGAAAAATTTAATTTTCGAATCCTATAATGCTATTAAAACATGTTATAGGGATGTGGAAGTGCACATGGCAACTGCCCAAGCAGACATTCTTGAAGTTTCTACAACCTATATGAGTTTGGTGCAGGAATTAGTTGAAGAAACTCACGAATTGAGGTGTAAAACTGCAGCAGTGAAAGACCACATGTCTTCCCATCCTTCTACGGTTAAAATGCAAGGATTAAAACCACCTAATTATATAGAGCCTGGCTCTCTACATTTAATAAGAGATGAAGTTGCTAAGGTGAATGAAAGACTTAAGATCATACATGATTCCTTTGACACAAAAGCAAGAGCAGATTGCTGCATATCGACGGATGAATATCTAACAGAGACAGATAGCTGGAGTGCTGATAGTTCTACATCAAGTTATTCCACATTAGGACATGGTATTCCATCCAAAAATAATTTTTCTGGTGATATGTTGGACAAATTCTTATATACCTGCCACTCAAAGTTCTCTAGCAACATATCGAAGCAGATGGTTAAACCAAAATTTCAGAAAAGCTCAGTGGTTGAATCTGAAAAGTTTCAGAAACATGACGAAGTTATGCCATTCTCTCTCAGAAATGAGTTGGATATGACATTTACTGCTTTCAACAAGTTATATAATCGTTTGACCAGAGTGTTCAATTGGAATGATGTAGTGGATAATAGTGGCTCCCAAGGTACATATCTTTGTGAACTGTTTTGTTGTGATAATTACGACAAATTTGTACTAGATGTGGAGTTAAAACAACTAACATATGTCACTGGCAGATTCCATGGATATGGTTCGGTCTTGTGTGTTGAGGCAGGAGATTGCTGACGCATATTGCCATAGTGCTGGGCAGGTACACTTGAATATTGAAATCTCACCTGTATTGTTTACAGAATTAGGCCATATTTTATTATTGTTGCAAAATAATACATTTATAGCTTTAAAAATCTACCAAATGTCACAAAAAAAAAAGAAACGTCACTGTAACCTTTTCCACTGGATATTTGGATTGTGCAGGTAGTAGCTGATAAAAAGGATAGCCATGCTAGTGTTTTCTTAAGCAACTGTGAAGAAGCCCATGCAACCATGAAAGAAGCTGATCATATGTTGAATGTATTAATGAAAGCAAATGAAATTGCAAAACAACTGACTGCTGTGTGGAAGAAAACCAGTGAGGAACTGATGTCAGAAAGATCACTCTTAATTGAAGAAAATTGGCAACTCAGGTCTTCATTAGATTTGAAAGAAGGAGAGAACAAATTACTCTTTGATGAAATGTCTCTGGGTCTTACAGAACTAACAAACTCCATTTCTTTGCTGGAAGGATATTTCCTAGAAATGCAAAAAGAAACGGAGGACGGTTACAGAATGTTATATTCAGATCTTTTGTCCATGGGAAGAGAGATGCTCCATATCGTTTGCAATTCAAGATCATTACTGGTAGATGTTTGTTCAGAGATCCTAGAGAAAGGATTCACTTGTTTTGTCTTCTACCAATGCCTTGCAGCAGGGATTATCCATAGAATATCAAGCTCTAATGTGCAACCTCATCTCTATCCATTCAGGCCGTCAGAACACGCGATGGAATCAAACACTTTGCAACATAGTTGTTCGAGTGTTCAAGATAGAGTCTTGTTTGAAAGGGATCAGAATGAATTCATAAATTTGGATCAGAAAGAACTGAATCCATTACAGCATGATTTAGTAAATGAAAATTTGTCTCTTAGGAGAGAACTGGAAAGGAAAGATGTTTTGTTGAAGGGTTTGTTTTTCGATTTTAGTTTGTTGCAAGAAACAGCCTCCAATAGGAAGGATAGGACAGATGAAACTCAAAAGTTAGTTCTGGCATTGAACAGTGCTCGACATGACCTAGATCAGAAAACAAACCAGCTAGAGGACCTGCAGTTTCAACTTAGACAAGTTGAATGTCAATTACTAGACACTGAAAATGCTTTGTCCATATCAAATTCCAATCTTGAGCAAGCTCAAGAAACAGCAACCTCTCTGTCGGAACAAAATGCCGAGTTGAGAATGCTTCTGAAAGACATCTATCTCAAAAATTCTGAAGCTGAAGAACAGTTGGAAGAATATAAGCAGGTTGTTAAGGGGTTGGAAGAAGAAATTATTCACTTGACAACCTTTGCTGACAGAAACTCGCATGCCTCTGCTGAAACTATTGAGAAAGAATTAGCAAAGGTTACAAATGAAAGAGATCAATTCTGTAGAGAAGTATGCTCTTTGAATGATAAACTGGAAATGGCCAACGTATTGGCTGATGAAAAAGAAGCTATTGCCGTTGAAGCTCGACAGGTTTTTTACTCAAGAACTATTTCTTTTTTAGTTGAGGCCCATCGTTACAGGTGGATTTTAATTTGTGCGTTAATTTCCAGGAGTCAGAGGCAAGTAAACTATATGCCGAACAGAAAGAAGAGGAAGTAAAGATTTTAGAGAATTCTGTTGAAGAGCTCGAGTATACAGTAAATGTGCTGGAGAAAAAGGTATGCTTCTTGGCTCTGATAAGTCTAGATCATATTAACTGCAAAAAGTTCTGGCCTTGGTTAAACTAATTGAAGTTTATTTGTGTTACTTACCACTTCCTAGTTCTTCTTCCTAAATATTTCTGTATGTTTTCCATATTTAGGTCTGTGAAATGAGTGAAGAGGTTGAAAGACATTGGCTGATGAGAGATTCATTAGAAATGGAGCTTCGATGTTTGAGACACAGATTATCAACTGTTGAAAATCTCTCTGATGTTATGGATTCAGAAAATAGAGATTTTTCCAACAATGAACATCATATATCCAGGTTGGATAACTTATCTCATTCCTGATACTTGACTCGTTCGTTTTCCTTTTCTGGTTCTAGACAATATATTGACCTGCGCAAACTGCACGGTAGGTTGTTAGAGCTGCACGAGGCACATAATCAGATAAGGCTTCTCAAGAATGACATTGCAGACAAGGAGAAAGAGGTATGGCTTGATTTGGTGCCGAGTGATAGGCTTCAATTAGGAGTTTCAGAATTTGTGGTTATATGCTTTACATGCTCTCTGGTCTACTCTACGTTCTAAAACAAAATGTTCAAATATTTGAAGATCAAGCAAAGCAAAGAGTACATCTCCGAACTTGTGTTGCATTCTGAGGCCCAAGCGTCACAGTATCAAGAGAAGGTAGTATTCCCGTGCTTGAACCACCTATATCGAGTCATCAATTTGTATCGTGCGTAAACCTTTGGAACAAGAATTCATGTGGATGCTCCATGCACGAATCTGATATTTGATTTACAGGTCTCAGAGTTGAATTTGATTTCAACAAGAAGCAGAATTTTGGCATCCATTACAACCAGGATTTTTTTTGCCACATTATCTTAGGCTGTAACAAGAAATGCAGTTTGTTATGTATCACGTGTAATAGTTCTGTTATTACATTCTGAACAGTATAAGACTCTGGAAGCTATGATTCGTGAAGTACAAACCAAGTTATCGAACTCAGAACCAGCAACATCAACATGGGAAAAAAGTGTGAAAAGTTCAACGAGAGTAAGGGGTTCAAGTTCACCACTTAGATGCATTACGAATTTGGTTCAGCAGATAAATTTGGAGAAGGATGAGGAACTGACAGTGGCAAAGCTTCGTATAAAAGAGCTAGAGACAGCATTGACTGATCGGCAAAAGGAGGTTTAGTATCTTTTATCACTTCTAACAGTTTGCGTCAAATGCATTAATATACATGTCAAATTTCAACTTCAGCCATCTTTTATTTTTAAAGTTCAAATTGTAATTCTGAAAAACCCTTTGTTTACGTCTTTCTGTCTCCCTGTCTCGATCTCACTTATTTACTCCCTCTCCCACGCACAAACAATGGCGCATTTGTAAGCAAGAAAGGAATACTCTCGCAAAGAGTAGAAACATTGATGTAACTACATAGTCCTGAAGAATACTTTCAATGTGTTAAGTGAATTTGATCCACATCTTATCCTGCATCAGGTATGCATGCTAAACGCAAGGCTGGCAGCTGCAGAAAACATGACGCATGATGTCATTCGTGATTTACTTGGCGTGAGATTGGACATGACAAACTATGCAGTAATTTTTGAACTTTTTAACTTCAAACAATGAAGATTTATAATGCATTGCACAATTTGATGCATCTTTCTTTATTTTGTGTTCTAGAACTTGATTGACCAGCACCAGCTTCAAAAATTAGTTGAGGATAGTCATCAGCAAATAGAGGAGCTCAGAGAAAAGGTATAATTTCTATGCAATACATATATATATATATTTGATATTTTGTCTATAGATGTGTCTCTGATCCCTTCTTTTCCTATTGCGTAAGGAGCAAGAAATACTGAACCTAAAGAATCAGATTAATGACCTCACAAAGGAAAGAGACAGGTCAGAATCCTTCATCCTAATCCGAGGCTAGAGTATTCTATATCTTTCAAACAATTAGTTTAATGTAATAGTTGCAGCCCTGAATTTGAAAAAGAGAAGAGAGCAGTTAATTGCAAGTCTTGCACCTACAAGCTTTTAATTATGTTTGCATTTCGTCATTTCAGTTGTATGTGTGAGATAAATGAAAAAGCAACAGAGATTCTAGCTGCCCACGTGACCATAGAGCAGCTTAAAGAGCGGGATCAGTTGCTTTCAGCACATAATGGAATGTTGAAGGTATGGACTACAAAAAGAACAGCCTTCCTCGAATTCTGGTTGCAGCCTGTGTTGTTTCGTCATGTTTTGTTTTTCACTTAATGTTTTCCTGCTACAGATGGATAAAAGTAATCTACTAAGAAGAAATGCCGAACTGGATGAAATGGCAAAAGCCCTTCTTGGACCACACGGTAACCAAAAGCAGATTCAAAAGGCGTCAAAGGACGAGGCATGTTTCAATTCTGCCTTAGTTTTTCTATAAATGTCTTGATTTAGTCTCACTCACGGCTTGAGTTTGGTTGATATTATAGGGAAAGAGTGTACTGAAATTGGGTGGT
Source organism: Erythroxylum mucronatum (assembly GCA_027563825.1). Taxonomy (NCBI): domain Eukaryota; kingdom Viridiplantae; phylum Streptophyta; class Magnoliopsida; order Malpighiales; family Erythroxylaceae; genus Erythroxylum; species Erythroxylum mucronatum. Next base: position 43,725,729 of record JAOSBP010000206.1, read on the forward strand.
TTTGATTTAGCTCAGAAGTTATCTCATTCTGAGAGGCTCCTTTCTCGTGCGAATAATGAACTTGTTCAGTATCGCAGAGCGAGTGCTAGTCATGCGCATGTCAAGACCAATGCACGTCACAGAATTCAGACACAGGTAATTGAGCTTTGCATGAATATACACGGTGTATCGACCAAAGCTGGATATAGTACAATTTTCATACCACGAATGTTTATGGTTACAGAAAGTAGAAAGCTTGACATGAACAAAAGCCTTCGATCTCTTACACTTGGCTCCCTACAACCACACCTCGCCTACTAGAATGCTAATGCCCGAGGCTTACTGTTTGATGAAAGGTACAATATTGTTATCCTTTCTTAAGCTTCATTGAAGATTGTGTTGGTGATTTTGGTGTGCTGTCATAGTTGGACTGCAAACGATTGAGTAGGTTCCTTGGTTTCCGGGGAGATTGGCGTAACTTTTAAAATTGCCTTGTGACTGCCACTTGAGTTCTGCAAATATGTATAGTTGCCGCTTGTAATGATTATGCAAATCATCTTGTTGCTGTTGTGAACTTTTGAATCTGGAGATGCCAACATAAAGTTGATAATTGATTGGGGTGTTTGTTCAATCTACTCTTCCTTTTTACTTGTCATAAATCATGATAATACTTTTCAATGTTCCTGGCATTTTAGATAGGTTTGATAAAAAAGGCAGACCAGTACAAAGTTTAATTTGATTGAACTTAAGCTCAAATAGGTCTTATAACCGGTCCATTGTCAACCTTACTGTTAAACTAGTGACATTCAAAATTAAAAAGCCATCACATTGTGGCTAAAAATCCATTACCTCTTCATTTATCTTCGTTTCATTACATATTTTGTAGACATGTTAGTTGAAATTCCATATAACTAAGAAGACCAGAGAACTATACAGGCTGCTTGATTGCTCATAATTGACCATAGACAATGAGATGTAACTCTTCTTAGACCACACTGTATTGCCCTGCTGTCACACACACCTTAGTCCCTTTCATACTCAGCTGTTGAATTCAGAGAGCTGTGAACAAAATTAGTAGTGAATTTCTAGACACCAGGCAATGAAGAGGGGTGATTGAACAAGTAAAAGAATACAAAAAGTATTTAAAAGTAACATCCTAAGAATTCATCAGAAAATGTGCAAGCATCGACTTGGAAAAGCTAATCTCCTAATTCTTTTACCCATCTGAGCTTCTAAAATGAACCCTGGCTTCCATCGCAAGGGGGTAACATTGCAGGCAGCCAAACTTCTGTACAATGAGCTAACTGAACAAGTTTTGAGATTGATTAATGTAGTAAACAATGAGATGTTACCTTTAGATTTTCAAATTTTGTTACTAGTCTCATGTATTGGTCACGTGCTTCTGGGTAACGAACCATGGATTTGACTCTTGCAAGTGCATTTTCAACTCCAGCAACTTTCTGTTTACGGCTAACTCTCAGGAAGTCGTATTCATCGTTTTTATCAGTTTCTGATATGGCCTTTCCAGTAGTAGGTTTTTCTGCCCTAAAACCTCGTAAACCAGCTCCTTTTCGCCTCCAACGTAATATTGCCTTTTCAACAATACCAACAGACCAAACAACCCTTTTATATCGCTTACGAACTTGATGTGCCCTCACATGAGCCTGCAAATAAGAGCAGACACAAATAAGCATTTAAATGCAATAAGCTTTTTGCCATTTAACAGGGCAAGTAGCAAAGACCAAGACTTTTCAATGGAAGAACAAATAAAGTCATGACAAGCGCTTAAATGTGAAGACATCCAGTTGTGAAATTATGGGACTGATAATGGATGGATTTGATATCCTGCAAATCAAGCGACACTCCAAAAAATTGACACAAGTAATTTAGGTAATGCCTTTTGATTCATTTATAGTTAACTGCGTTGGACTCACACTTCATCAATTCAAATCCTCTCGAACAGCTATTTGCACTTCTTTGCCTCAGTGGAGCAGTGTGACTCTGATCATGTCAAAAGTTTCTGAAAAAATAAGTGGCCACCAAATATGCAGAAATTTACCTGGATTTTTACAATTCGATCACGTATCTTTATAAATTCTTTCCTGCCCTTCCAGCCACGATACTTTTGTTGGATTTTTACTGCTGCAAAATGCAAATAATCTTGAAAATGGCTCTTTTGAGCTTTGTACAGAGGACCAAGAGCAGCCAGGTCAAGTGCAAGTTCAGAAGTATCATTGCCTAGAGTGTTGCTCTTATGTAATTGTCTATGACAAAATGAATTGGCCCGGTAGACCGATTGGATAAGAGCTGCAGCATGAGCAGATTTCCGAACAGCAGCAAGAGATCCTCTCAAGGACAGCTGTCCATCCAACTGCTTACTTGATGGACTAGCAGCTTCAGCTGCAACCTCAGCTACTTCTTCTGCCGAAGTTGCTGCATCAACACTATCCATCACATTTTCTGTCATATTTAACAAGGAAAGATGCCTCGCTAGAAATGCTTCAGCGAGATATGCAGCAATTCCTTTATGCCCCTGACTTGATGCTAAATCTGCAGCAGATTTCCCCGCAGGAAATGTTGAGGTTGGATCGTCAACAGCTGTTGGATCCACTCCCAATTTAACAAGCTCAACCACTGTCTGCTCTCTGGAGGAAGGGGCAAAATTAACGAATATATACTCAGTAAAGAAAAAAAACTTGTAATTGGCACGAGAATCAACTTCCCCTCCATCACATGAATTGAAACAGAACATCAAAGGAAACTGGAAGTGAATAAGCAACAATTTATCCAATAAAAGGATGTAAAATCACTTAAGTGAAAACATTTTCTCTGAAGACATGGTAGGAGTTCTTTACAACATCAGTAACGAAGTTTTCTGGAAATCATCGTGCTATGGATAGAGTAAGAAATCACACAACATTGGAACAAGAAAACTCTTACTTGATTAGAATGAAATGAGAAGAAAACTGAATTATAGCAATTTAACCTGCCAAAATACGACGCCCAATGAAGTGCTGTTCTTCCTTGTGAATCTCTAAAGTTTGGATTGCCTCTAGCATTGATTATAAGACTCAAAGCCCAGTTGTAACCAAGACCAGCAGCCAAGTGTATAACCCCTTGTCCTTCTTCATCTAAAATATCTGGACCTTTACCACCGTTATGAATTCTATAGACAAGCCACTCACACAGTTTATCCTTCAACAGTTTTTGGGTTAGTTTATCTCTGGAGTCCATGCAACCACCTTCATACATTCTGCAACTCGTGTTATCCTTTTCGCAGTCATTTTCCTCTGAAGTTTGCTTTGACTGCATGGTACTTCTTAGCTTGCATCCATTGCACTCATTGTTGGAACAGTCCAACCACTTCTTCTCTTGATCCAAAGTTAACAATTTTGCCAAACGAACCTGAAAGCGTACTTCTTCCTCCACAGTGCTTCTGAACAGCAGATGCATACTTTTTGATGGAATTTCACGATATTCAAACTCCCTCACCTCACTGCATGCTAATCTGTTCCGGCAAGTGACATAAAATGGAACGCGCCCAGCAGCATGTGGAGGGGCATAACATCTTATGGAACTATCAGTCAAAATTTCAGCAAGAACTTCGACTTCACCAAACATACAACCCCACTTAATTTTATCTGAAAGTTTCTTGCTTCCCAAAAATGCACCAATGATTATAACCTGATGAGAAAAGCAACCATTGAACATCACCAAAAAGTTATACTTCTGTTGAAATCTTAATTCAAAGAGAATGAGAAGGTCTTAAGCTCAGGAGACATACTTTTGTTTTGACACCACAGCATGCCCACTCTGGAGAAAAATTAGATATACTAAATAGCTGTTCCTGGGAGAGAGATGGACCAAGCGAATCAATATCTAGTTGCATATGCTGGGAGAAGCTGGACACTTCCTTCTCATCATTCTCAGTGTCAAGTGTGCTCCAGTATTTGCCAGAGTCAGAAGCCATCAAAGATCCATCACAATCTCCACCAATTTGTTCATCCATCCACTTTCCAAAGCTATCAAGTCTTTTGAATTCTCCTTTATCATCATTATTTGAATTCCCTTCTCTGCAATTGTTCTCCTCTTGTAAGGTAGAAGCAGCAATTGCATCAGAGCCAGTATGATTGTGAAGATGGGGAGGAATCAAATTGAAGTCATACTCCTGCCAGGACAATAACACGGCACAGGATTAACTAGGTGATCGTTAATAAAATAATTATTAACTAAAGTACTTATCACACGGTATTCATATTCTATCTCAAGAAAACACATTGAAATATAATGTTTCCCATGCATATTTTATTGCAGAAAATTCCAAATAAAAGACTATCAAATGAAGACAAATATGCAAATTAAAAACATGCTGCAAAATGCAAAGAACGGACCTGAATTACTCCCTGAGATTTTGCCTTCACATCTTGGTTATCCAGAAGAGTTATCAACCCATCTTCACTAACTGTGCTATCTGTTATTGGACCATCTACCCTAGCATCAATTACGTTATGCAAAACATAATCCGCAACCCCAGATTGCCCTTCTGCAAAATTCTGGTTAGGTATACCACATAAATTCTGGCAAGTTGCAAGCTGAAAAGATAAATCTCTGCCTTCATCCACTCCTTTACCCCATGATCCATTAGAATTCTTTGACAAGACACATAATCCTGCTAGGCAAATAAAATGATCTTCAACACTTCAGGTTGATCAATGTTTTATATACAAGATAAGGTAGATGATCTATTAAAAAATTTGAACAAGACTTCAAATGAATTATGGGAGATCATGCAACATGGCTACCTTCAACATATGATCCAGATAAAGGATCATTAGAGTTGTGATTGTAAGCTGATTCATTGAGAGAAAAGTCCTTTAGACAATTCCTCATGTTGACATTTTCAAACTCCGAAGATAATGCTGCTTCTCTGTTCCAGTCAATTCTGTTTGTAGTTGATGTATCTGATGTCAGAGATATAGAAGTAGGTGATGCTACTTCGGCTAATGAAGGAATAGTAATAGGTTGAGAGCTTTCAATCTGTGCGAGTGAATCCGTTAACAAAGGTGACACACCAGATTTGAAACCCTGTGTCACAGCAATAGTTAAGAGCTCAACACACATTAATCTTAGTCATAAGAAAAGAACTTATTTAGGCAATCTGCATCCAGTTCAGCCACAACTTTCAATCCAAGTTGAAAACAGAGATTTATAGAAAATTCATATCTAATTCTGCCACAAATTAAAAGACTTCATAGGTCCAAATCAATTGAATATCTGTGTCTGCAATATACAAAGCAGACCAGGAACAAAAACTGTTACCAGAACTTTTATGCTCACCGGATGCTGAAATACATGCATAAACGTAGAGTGAAAAGCAGATTAGTGTCAAGAAGTACCTCTCTCACTTCTAAGTAGTGCACAAGAACAATGTGATCTAAACCCCTGGAAAGCAAACAAAATAGTTAACAAAAGATATTCAAGATGAAAACTCATAATAACAACAGTGGCACTTACTCAGCAAGCATCCAGTAACATCGTCGCTGAAAGTTGTTATTATCCTCCCCATGGGCGTAATAACAATGGAGAACATCCACGCTGCCAGCCTATAGAATCAGTGCATAACAAATTATTAATTTGCCTAAGAAAACAGGGATTAACATACTACACTACTTTTTCATTTACTCAAGAACAAAAACAAAATCCAAGTGAACCACTGAAATGTAGCTGTATAGAGAAGAACTACAAGTCTCTTGGACAGTAAATACACACAAAATGGCATGACCAATTTCTCTGATTGTAGGGATGAGGCATCACACAATCTAATCTAAAGATGCAAGGCCTGACTATATCCAAAGTAGTACAACTTCATGCCCAAGGTTTTAGGTCCTAGAATGGTTGTCTATTTTTAACCCCCTCCAAGGGGAGTCAAAGGATCTTCAGTGCTTTGATTGACCACCTAAGTGGAGGTTCACCAAGAGTGGCTTAATGAAGTTTTGGGTGAAAACTCATAATTTTGAAGAAATAGAAGTAAACAACAACATGCTCTGGCTGTAGTTTGGTGGTGTAGGACAAACTAACCAAGACAAAAGGTGAACTTACAAATAATAAATTCAACTGCACACCTTCAACTTTTCGTGAGCTTCTCTGACAGTTTTTCCATCTTTTTTCTTCCTCCATCGATGACCGTCTTTACGAAAATATCGAAGCGACTTTCGATCAAATAGAAACAAAGAACCAGCTGAACATTAAGAAACAGAAAATCAGTTACAATCAGCATCAAGAGGAAGGACTACAGGGGAATAATAATCAACTAGAACTTTTGTCATCAAGTAACAGGTTCTGAAGTAAAATATATAGGTTGTTCGAAGATGTCCCTCTAAAAAATGGAATTTCAAGTTAATATTGGTTCGTAGGACATGGCACCTTAAACAAGAAAGTCTCATAAAATTAGATATAAACTTTAGAAACCTAATGAAGCATTATGTTGAAGAAGTCACAAACGAGAAACAACAAATGTGTGACATGTTTATCCAATAAATATATATAATAACTGTACTAAAAAGAAAAATCACAACCTGGGGGCCTGAGAGGTGGCTCTGGGGTCAACGGGAACAACCGATAGTTAGAAAGGATTTCCAAAATCTCAGTCGGTCGAAGCCACCGGTGTTTAGCTTCCTGTAGTATCTTCTCTAGGTCTGCCAAATTTGCAGAGATAAATTACAAAAAGATCTTCAAGGTTTCAATGTTATAATAACATAAAAGTCAATAAAGAATGTAAAAGATACATGAAGTTGAAGTTTATCTTCAAGAAGTATCCATAACTCGGAATGGAACATGAATAGTTTTCCGTTTACCCAGCCAAAAGATACCCTTTTTTTATGAATTTGCACATTGTCTACTGAACAACTAAAATGCAGGAAACAACCAAGACAATAACTTTTAAACAGTAGAAGGGAAAGAATCAGTATGATGAACAGTTGCGATAAAAGACAATAACTTTATTGTAAATACAGACTAAAATAATCAGGAGGACAAGAAGGAAATCAAAGGAGCAAGAGGAAGAGACCTAGAGGTTGTTTGGGGAGGTATCGTCTACTAGTCTCAGCCATTTACAGCAAACAAACAAACGAGCGAACAAAGCTTCATATACCCATCACACGCAATCTCTCAATTTATAATCTTGAGTACATGAAAACAGAAACGGAAATGAACCCAAATGGCAAAAACGAAAGCAGTGAAAGAGGCGGGGACATGGGTGAAGGAGAGAGGGAAAAAACGTGTGAAAGCCAAATAAAAAAGGTAAAAAAAAAGAAGAAAGAGTGAAAATGTGATGAAAGTCAACATGGAACAGATTTGTGTCCACACTGTCATGCCAAATATAGAAACAGCAACATATATCTACGGCTCCTTCCTATTCCTACGTGGCATTTTCGTGTACTTGAAGCTTCGTACATGGTGGGTGGTGGGCCTGTACGAGAATCTACTCTCTTTTGTTTTTTTAATAATAAAAATTTATTAGTAAAGTTCTTTCCTTCGGAAAAATATGATTTACGCTCGGGCTGGGGTTTCTTCTATTTTGTCAGGTGATTTTTGTGAGAAAAGAGTTCGTTGGAGTTAACTGATTCAGTGGGTGGAGCGAAAGATCCATTAGAGGGAAGAAGGTTTTCTTCTTCAAAAGATCACATCTTGCGCTAATTCAGGTATGGGTTTAAACTCTTTCTTCTTCTCCTTCTCCTTCAAAGATCACATCTTTCATTCGTGTATATGATTGTAATACGATCGAGATTCAGCAAAATCATTTCTTTCTTTTACTAGCATAGCGTACCTTCGCGTATTCCAGTTAGGAGGAGCTGGGATTTTGTGTAGTTTATTTTTGGATTTGGATGTGTTTTTCTGCTTCGTCTAAGCACTGAATCGAATAAAATTGGGTTTCCCTGCTTCAGATGGATATCATATCACAATTACAAGAACAAGTGGATACAATTGCTTCCCTAACCTTTAATATGATTGGGACCCTACAAAGAGATGCTCCTCCTGTTCGTCTTTCTCCTGATTATCCTCAACCAACAGCTAACCCTCCTCCTGAGGACTTTGCAGACCAACCTAAGTTAATGAGTGCTGCTCTTGTCAAGGCTGCTAAGCAGGTACTTTTATTGTTTCTTAACATAGATTCAGAGTTACTAAATGAAATCACAATTGTCTCCAAACTCATCTTTTTGTTTATGTAGCTAGTTGTAATGCGTAGGATTTATCAGGAACTTCGGTTCTGTGCAAGGTTTTGGCTTGTTGAATTGGTCCCAAATTCCTAGGAATGAACTTTCAATTTTTCAGTGTTATAGTTAGATCCTCCAAGCAAGCAAGCAACTATTTGTTTTGCATTCTTTTCTTTTAGTTTGATGCTCTTTTGACTGCACTTCCATTGGCTGAGGGAGGTGAAGAAGCTCAGATGAAGAGGATTGCAGAACTACAGGTATAGAGTCCACAGCTTCACTTAAACCTCAGGATTCCTGAACGTTAATGTATCCAATTTTCTCATCCTCCATCCAAATTCTTCAGGCTGAAAATGATGTTGTCGGGCAGGAGCTCCAGAGGCAACTTGAAGCAGCAGGTAAATCCTTTACAACCATTTGTGGTACTTCAGCTCATGAAGACTTGTGTTCTGTACAGAATTTAGCATGCCGTGTGTGAAAATTCTTCTAATGACTCACTGCACATTGTTCTTGGTGAGATTCTTAAAAAGTAAATCTTTTGTCTGCTTTATGATTGCAGAGAAAGAACTAAAGCAGGTCCGGGAGCTGTTTAGCCAAGCAACAGATAATTGCTTGAACTTGAAGAAGCCTGATTGAGGTTTACATACACCTGAAGTTAGGAAGGATTGATTGGTGCAGAAAATAGCTGCAGAGAACCTACTCCAAGGACTACTTGTCTAATAACATTTCCAGAGACTGAAGAAGGGTTTTAGGATCAGAATTTGTAGTTGTTTGTGTATTAAATGCTGGTTCATCTTACAGGAACCACCTGTCATAATAGATTCTTTTGAATGATATTTTCAATTGTTCCTTCGCTTTTTCTTTTTCTATTATCAAATCGAATGAACTGATGATCTTCAAAATTGTATTGTGGATTCAAAAGGGTAGTTTAGGATCAAGTCTGTTCATCACGTTCACAGTACACAAAGTACTTGTTCACATTTGCAGGATCCAGTCTCTTCCATCACTCTGCGTTCGAACATTTAAAATCTTGAAGAAAATGATCAATCGAATAAGATGAAGATGCGTTAAAAGTTAAAACTTGTGAGTAATACTCGAATCAATTTCAGGTTTATTCAATTAAAAGTTTTAAAAATTTATGTAAATTAATTAAATAATGATTTCTTTAGTTTGAGTAAAATTAACAACAAAAAAGGAAAAAAAATAAATCAAAAGTGAAAGAAGAAGAGGAGCGAAGGAAACGGAAGTTGGAACTTGGTAGGAAGAAGTATCTTCACCTAACGATCAAACTTAGCTTCCGTAGCTTCATCTAGTTCGTTTCAAGAAAGAAAGATTCGAAAGCTTCAATCTTTATCATTAGTTTAATGAAAAATGTGGAATCTTTGCTTCGGTTGCCTTCAACGATGCATCAATTCCGATTTCTCCGACCACCGCCTTCTATTTTCTTATGGCCTCTCCGATTCTCCTCTCCCCTTCGGCTACTCCGCGGTTGTCCAGGTCACTCGTCTCACTGCGTCCCTTCTCTCTCGTTCTTTCTTATCAATACTATCGCTGCTCATGTGACTCTTCTGTTTTATGAATTGGATCAGATTTCCACTGGCAACGCAGAGAATTCGGCTTCATCTTCATCTTCATCTTCTCAATTTATATTGGTTCAGCTTCCTGCTTATCAAAGCAACTGTTTTACCAACTACGTGTAAGATCTTCTTCAGCTGCTTTTACTTTTAAGACTTCAGTTTTCAGCGGATGTCTGATCCTACTAGAACTTCATAGAAGACAAACCATTTTGGTTCTTTTTTGTAAAATCACTGAAATGTTGTTCTACTGTTTTACCTGTTGTATTAATCACAGACCACCGATTTTGGATTTTGATGCCTACGGAGTGCAGTTTGCTTGCTTCTTCTTCTTTTTTTTTTTTCTCTAATAAGAATCTATGATTATAGAGTTAGATGAATGAATGCTCTGTTCTTCTCAAATTTACCTTTCTCAACTGAGCTTCGGTCATTCTTTGTTGCAGTAAACAATGTATGCCACAACATATTGAAAATGGTGACAATCAGGGAACACATGATGAAAACCAAGATCTGGTTGGGGCCAGAGATTTGAGTGCCTGCAAAAGTACAACAGTTCTTTCTTTGGACCAGCCTTCTCATTTGATTAACGACAACAGTAAATCAACTGTAAATTGGACGGGATCTGAGAGTTCGCTGTGTACGCTTTCTAGTAGGTTCTCTGGCTTCAGAATCATTTCTGCATTGGCCCCATTTGCCCGTGTTGATGTTTGCTCCTACCATTTCTTTGAGAAACTTGTTTCTGAATTTTCCTCTGGGTGCCTAGAAGATCAAGTGTTGTGCTCACTTAATCTACTTACCGAAGGAAAAGCTTCAGGGAGAGAAAGTGTAAATTTTCTTCACCTTGTTGGCATACCATCATTCAGCACTAGTGCTATGCCAGGTAGCTTAAGGCATCCAAATATGGCTCCTATTCTTGGCTTGCTTAAATCTTCTGATTATGTTTATTCAGTGGTTCCCAAAACGCCATATACCTTAGAAGGCATTCTGCACTATTGCCCCAATGCCCTTAAGTCTGAATGGCATGCAAGGTTTTTGATATATCAGCTGCTGTCTGCCCTTGCTTACTTACATGGTTTGGGTGTTTCCCATGGCAATATATGCCCATCTAGTATAATGCTTACTCATTTATTCTGGGCCTGGCTCCCTATTTCTAACAAGCCTATATCACAACCTATTTTAAGTTTAAGAGACATTGAATTCAACATTCCTGCTACTTCTGCAAAGTTGGGTTGCTGTGCTGACCGGTGCCCTTCCCAAGGACTCTATGCTGATCTGAGTCTTTCCCCATATACAGATTGGGATTCTCAATTTGAAAAGTGGTGGAAGGGAGAATTGAGTAATTTTGAGTATCTACTCATCTTGAATAGATTAGCCGGGAGAAGGTGGGGGGATCACACATTTCACACAGTAATGCCATGGGTTATTGACTTTAGCACAAAACCAGAGGAAAGTTCTGATGCAGGGTGGCGTGATCTAAGCAAAAGCAAATGGCGGTTGGCTAAAGGAGATGAACAATTAGATTTTACCTATTCGTCATCTGAAATTCCACATCATATTTCAGATGAATGCCTTTCTGAATTAGCTGTCTGTAGTTACAAAGCTAGGAGGCTACCATTGAGTGTTCTTCGCATGGCTGTTAGATCAGTTTATGAACCTAATGAGTATCCCTCTAGTATGCAAAGGCTGTACCAATGGACTCCTGATGAGTGCATCCCTGAGTTCTATTGCGACCCTCAAATCTTTTACTCTCTGCACTCTGGTATGACTGATTTGGCAGTACCATCATGGGTAGGAAGTCCAGAGGAGTTCATTAAATTACATCGAGATGCTTTAGAAAGTAAACGGGTCTCAGGTCAAATCCATAGTTGGATAGACATCACCTTTGGCTTCAAGATGTCGGGGCAGGCAGCTGTTGAGGCCAAGAACGTTATGCTAGCATCATCAGAGGCCACAATCCCAAGATCAACAGGACGTCGTCAACTCTTCACTCGTCCACATCCTGTTCGTCGAGGTGCTAAATCAGAAAAACACTATACCTCCTCTATTATGAATGAATGCCAAGTAAGTGAAGTACATGGCACAAAACCCTTCCTACTTGAAACTGGTTTTCTGCAAGAATTGGAAGAAGCATCTGCATTCACTCAGCATGCCAAGCATTTGAGCCCTCGCTATTCCTATGATTTGGATGAACTTGTGAAGGACATCAGTTCTTTGCAAGATTCAGTGAGTAGGTATTCTGAGGAAAGCTTAGTCAGTCCCTTGGAAATAAGCAGAAATTATGGGTTGCCATGTTATATTAATTCAAGCAATCTTCTTGAGAACATGGAAACAGAGGTTGAAGGTTCAATGGAATATCAAGAGTTATTATGTTGGATGCAGAAATCATGTAATTCGGGGACCCGCTCCTATGATATTTCGCAGGATATATTTTCTATTGGCTGTGTCTTAGCAGAACTTTATTTGAAGAAGCCACTTTTCAATTCGTCCTCATTGGATACATATCTTGACCATGGCATCTTGCCTAGTTCAATACATGAACTTCCTCCTCAAACCAAACTACTTGTTGAGGCCTGCATTCAGAAGGATTGGACAAGGTATTGCCTTTACTTATTATGTGATTTGAGATAATTTGGTTGAAGAATGTGTTATGCAACACTTTCAATGAACTTCATTTCACAGCAATGTTACGGGCTATCCCATATTTTTTGTTTATGTCTGAACTATTTCTTTCCTTATCTCCTCCCCCTTTCCTATTGAATTCTCTGTCCCTTACCTTTTTCTGGATAATTAGGAGGCCATCCACCAAAAGCATTTTGGAATCTTGCTTTTTCCCCACAACAGTGAAGTCTTCCTACTTGTATGTTGCTCCACTCCAGCTTCTCGCAAAAGATGGATCTCGGCTCACTTATGCTGCAAATTTTGCAAAACAAGGTGCATTAAAAGCAATGGGGACATTTGCAGCTGAAATGTGTGCCCCTTATTGTTTGCCCCTTGTAGTGAGACCTCAGTCAGATTCTGAAGCTGAATGTGCATATATCTTACTGAAAGAATTTATAAAATGTTTAACGCCCAAAGCAGTGAGGACATTAATCTTGCCTGCTATCCAGAAGATTCTACAGGCTAGTTATGAACCTTTTTATTTGCAGCTGCAGTATGTGCAACTTCATTTGTTTGTTTCCTACTTACTAAAATATTTAATTCAGACTACAGGCTACTCACATCTTAAGGTATCACTCCTCCAAGTCTCGTTTGTACAAGAGATATGGAACCTCATTGGTAAACAAGCATATTTGGAAAAGTTGCATCCTTTAGTGATATCAAATCTACATGGAGCTCCTCATAAGACTTCGGCAATTGCTGCTTCTGTGCTGCTAATTGGCACAAGTGAAGAGCTTGGTATACCAATCACAGTGAATCAGGTTATCTCTTCTTTTTGTCATCGTGATTTGCTTATAGAATGCATGATCTCAAGAGGAACACACATATGCATACACAAATCAACCTCATTTTAGTTTCTTGCGGTTTAACAAACAGATACTGTGTTCTGATCCAGACAATTTCACCATTGATTCGATGCTTTGGGAAAGGACTTTGCTCTGATGGAATTGATGCGCTGGTTAGAATTGGTATTCTCATTTTTTGATTTGTTGGGATTAATGTCCATTTCTATATTGATGATCAGCTTACAAGCTACCTTTATGTCCATATTTCAGGTGGTCTTTTAGGGCAGAATTTTATTGTCAAACATATACTACCATTGCTTAAACAAGTTGTCCGTTCTTGCACCAGTGTTTCATATATGAATAAGCCCGAGCCAGTTCAGAGCTGGAGTGGGTTAGCTTTGATTGATTGTCTAACAACATTGGATGGTCTAGTTGCCTTCTTGCCATTGGAGGTGGTTGTAAAAGAGTTGATTGAAGTATGGACATTGACCATGATTCCTATTTCAATTTTGTTGTCGGTTCTTTTGTAATCAAGCATGTATCTATTTTTTATTCATGCAGGATAAAGGTTGCTTATATGTCATGGTTCTCATGCAGACCAACCTGGAAATTCCCGTGCTTCAGGTGGTCTAAATTCTTGAGTAGTTACTCATGAATTCAATTGTGAATGTCATTACCTGTATCTTGTTCTGCTTTGAGATGGAACTTCCCTTTTTAATTGATCAGAAATGGTTGAAGAGGCAACATACTTGTGTAAATGACCCACTAGACCTCGCTCAGGCTTACAAAAAGAGAGAGAGAGAGTACAATAAGGGTAAAAGAAAGAATGAATCTTTTCATATCTAAACTTGTGAATCTGCAGCTTCCACATGCATAATCCTCATTTGCATGGCATCGTTATTCATAGTTCATAAGTTGTTGCATGATGTCTGATTGTTCAGCATTGCTGACATTTCAGATCAGAGGCTTTTTAAACGTCCACAAACTTCACATTGTTAAGTTGGTGAACTTTATTTCATCTTTTGTAGCAAGTTTTTTTCTCTTTATTTGACACAAGTTGGATTGCCCTTATTTTTATTGATGCCTCTGGCAAGCCAATTAATTAGTTTACATAAGACCTGTAACCAATGATGTTCTATTGACCAGGTTGCTGCTACTACTCTGATGGCAATTTGTCATAGAATTGGACCAGATTTGACAGCGTTACATGTTTTGCCACAACTTAAAGACCTTTTCGACGAGCTTGCGTTCTCTCAGGAAACTGCAAGTGGCTCTGGTTCCTTTGACAAAAACTTGAAGATCTCAAAGCCAAGGATGGACGGGGAGGTTCAAATTGAAAGCCGTATGGACCTTGTGTGGGTGCTAGTCATATTTATTCTTAAAACCCAACCTGAAACTTATCCTATCTTACGTATACTTATAATTTTCACTATCTTTTCTTTTTCTACTTTCAGGGTGCTTCTTTATCCCTCTTTTGCATCTCTTCTTGGTATAGAGAAACTTCGTCAGTGTTGTGCCACTTGGTTGCTTCTTGAACAATTTCTTTTACGGCATCATAATTGGAAGGTATGCTGTCATTTTACTCCCAACACAAGCATAAACTAAGTTGTCTTTGCACCACTTGCATTTGGATACATACACATTTTTTGACTCGATGTTTCTACACTTGTTATCATTCAGTGGGAATATACAGGAGAATCATCTCGAAGTGGATCAGACAATGTCAGTGCAAAAAAGCCTGCTCTTAATAAGGCATCTTCATCCGAGTACAATCCTGCTAAGCTTTTACTTAATGGGGTTGGTTGGTCAATTCCACAATCTCAACTGACTAGAGGTTCCAAAAACATGATGCCTCAGGGACGTTCCAACTCCTTTCACCAGAGTCCTGTTGAGAGCCACTTAGTGAGTTCAAATCTTTCAAATAGAGAACCCTGGTTTTGGTTCCCTAGTTCTGCCCCGAGCTGGGATGGACCTGATTTTATTGGGCGTATTGGGAGTCTGAAAGATGAACCACCTTGGAAGATTAAAGCTTCCATCATATACTCGATTCGTGCACATCATGGAGCTTTAAGGTCTTTAGCCATTACCCAAGATGAGTGTACATTGTTCACTGCAGGTGTAGGACCAGGTTTCAAAGGAACTGTTCAAAAGTGGGAGCTCTCAAGAATAAATTGTACATCTGGCTATCATGGTCATGAGGAGGTTGGTGTCTCCTAATATTTCCAACTGCTTCCACATATTTATTAACTATGATATAGAAGCGCATGTGTTAATGCACAATGCATCACAGGCTTTGGTTAAATGTGTAACGTGGTGGTAAAAATTGAAGGAGAGCTCTTGTTGTTCCTAATGTATACATGTGACTGGCTCATTTTAAGACTGATTCAGTGGTTATGCCTGATGAAAAACTTGATCTTTAAAGCATTTGTTTATTGTAGGTGTCACTTTGGAATTAGAAAAACTAGTAAACAACATTTTCTGGCCACCTTTTCAAATATAGCTGTTTTCTATTGCAGGCTAGGGGACTAATTCAAGTCCTAGATTTTCTATTTCCAGAGTACTGAAATTGTTACTTGGACATTCATAGTTAAATTGATTGTAAAGGTCTTTATTTTCACTAGGTATTTATTGGTGATAAATAGGCCTCTAATTGCTCACCAAATTTTCAGGCTGTAAACGACATTTGTGTATTATCATCTACTGGAAGGATAGCATCTTGTGATGGTACTATTCATGTTTGGAATAGCAGAACAGGAAAAGTAATATCAGTTTTTTCTGAACCCTCAGTTGATATTACGCATCTTGTGAGTCCTTCATCTTTTGCATCAAGGACTAGTATGGAACATCCTAACATGCTGAATGCTAACTCGTTATCCAGTGGATTGTTAACTAGTGGTTTTGATGGAAGCTTATACACTTGTATGCACCACTTAGAGTTTGTTGAAAGGCTTGTTGTTGGTACTGGAAATGGTTCTCTCAGGTGAATGTCCACAAACCTGACATAATGTAGCAAAATGAGGGGGAGGTACAGTGTTTAAACTGGAAAATTTTCTTTCAGGTTTATTGATGTTGCCCGAGGTGAAAAACTTCATCTATGGAAGGGTGAATCTTTTGAATCTACTTTCACTTCTCTTGTCTCTGCCATATGCTCTTGTGGATCTGACTCAACTACAGCAGATGGAGCTTTTGCTTCACCATCTTGGATTGCAGCTGGACTTAGTTCTGGTCACTGCAGGTTGTTTGATTCAAGAAGTGGGAATGTTGTTGCCTTCTGGAGAGCTCATGATGGATATGTGACAAAGGTATCATTAAATTGCCAAACAGAATAACTGCATTAAATTTGATGGGGCATCCTTCTAACATTTCATGTGTACAGTTGGCTGCACCAGAGGAGCATTTGCTTGTTTCCAGCTCTCATGACAGGACTTTACGAATTTGGGACCTGAGAAGGTATTGTTAGGAAAACTTTAATTTGCGTGTATAGTCTCCCTTTAAGGGCAAGTAGTCTAGCATCTCAATTTTGCTTAATTACTACTTTCAGATTTCATTCTTACAACAATTGAAGCATCATTTGAATTGGATAAGTGGCTAACAATGTTTGCTTGTTTGTGGTTAATTGCTTGTTTCCCTACAAAACGATTCGTCAAGAGTATTTCACCTTAGTCAGCTTGGACAATTTCCTAACATCCTTTTCACCTTAGACATCAAACCTTGCTTCTTTCATAAAAGGACTTATACGAGTTGTCTATCAATATAGTCTTTCCTCATGTTCTGATTTGCCTAGAATTTACAATCTAAAGTGCCAGGTTATATTATCTTTGCAGGAATTTCCCCCGACAGCCAATTGTCTACAAAGGTCATACAGATGCTATATCTGGTTTCTCTGTATGGGGTCAAGATGTGATTTCAATTTCCAGAAATAAGATTGGGCTTTCCACTCTGTCTTGGTCTTCAGAAGAGGTATGTTGTGCAACATTTTTCTTCGTACATGTCCAACTCGTGACTTGCATCAAAGACATGAAATTTTTACCACACGCTCTTACCCTATCTATGATTTCCAGTGACATGCTTAACACGAGTTTTTTTTCTTCCATGTACATTTATTATGTTTCTGTTCTGTTAAAGGGGCACAAGTACACTACAAATGAAGTGGAATTTGACATTGAATGTTTGATGCCTTTGTCCAATGTGGATATACGAGTTCATGATATTTTTTGATGTGTGGCAGGAAGGGCAGGGACAGATAAAACCACAGAAGCTGTACATGGCCGATCATGGAGGGAAGAACTTATCAATATTATCTACCATAAGCATTCTGCCCTTCTCAAGGCTCTTTGTGGTTGGAAGTGAAGATGGTTACTTGAGAATTTGTTGTTAGACGATTGTGTATGGTTGAATATGATTTGTGGTGATGCTTTTGTTGTGATTTTTGTAGCTCTTAGTTTATTCTTATTGTCTGCTTAGCAGAGATTTATGAGGATAGAAAGACGCTGATGAGCTCTGAAGTTGATGTAAGATTTGTAACAACAGACTCATGGTTGAGACATGGTAGGAAAATGTTCTGCAAAGCTAGTTAGGAATCGTTGTTTTTCTTTTCTTTGCATGCGTGATGCGTAAACCTCTGTAGAAGAACATTAGCTCAGGCTTGTCCTTGTAACACGAAAACGGGATGATAGTACGTGTATATATTTACTAGTTTGCTTTTCTTAAGCAAAACTAACGTGATTGGTTGCGAGTTCCAAGGCTTAAGGAATCGATATCTGCTGTTCCTTGCGGATCCAGTGACAAAATGTCAAACTTTTTATATTACTATTCTAGCATTTATTTCTGGCCTTTTTTGTTGGAACTCGTGTATATGATATGACGAACTATCTGCACATGAAAAACCATTCACCTGTTATCGTATGCATCTTAACTAGCTTTTTTCCTTCTTTTTATCTTAAAAACAAGTATGGTTCAGGGTGGTGTGTTCATGCTTTCCTCTTGCAGCTACTTGATGGTACAGTGCTTCAAGCTAACAACAAGGAATGCGAAGGTTTGTGTAAAGACATTTACTCGTTGTGATGCCGGAAGTCAGGTGCTAGAAAAGACCGGTTGTTCTGGCATGAGGTAAGGTTTAATTTGTCCTAGAATAGAGATTTTGTTGTAACGATAACAAAATTCACGACATTGCAGAAATGTGTTGCACAATCTCTGGTCAACTTTTCTCAGGATGCCAATTGCATTTGCAGCTTTTAAGGTTAATGGTTAGTGTTTTGCAGATGATAAAAATGGTCTTTTTCCAATCGTAAAATCTCTACACTTGCATGAATCTGCAGTCTATATTTCAACACTTGCAACTTTTTCTTTAGAATCAGATGACAAATTTATTATTGACAATTAAATGCTCAAAACAGGCATTGCTTGAGCATCTATCTGTTTGTCTGCTAACAATTCCAGTAAGATTAAGTTACAGGTGTTCACATGATAGAAAACACCATAGAGAGATTACATGGACAGTGGTAAGCCAGACAGATGTCCACGTAAACAACTGTACAGTAGAATGAAGGTAGACGTCAGAGAGTCGGGATAAAGAATGATACAGACTAACCAAAGGTTTTCTCGGTGCTGTAGCACATGTAGAGAAATCCGTCATCGTCCTTGTAAGATTCATAAATCGAGTCCATTTGACTTGCTGAGATAAACGTGAAATGCGAGTTTGAGAGCTACGAAATCTATCAAGGAAACTGTTTGTTTGAACTGCATTCCAAGGTTAGAGGAACTGGAAAAGTATGCGTACCTGTTTGAGGCAAAGTGTTTTTCACAAATACAAACAAAGCTTTTCCAGGAGTCAAATGCAGCCTGCTACTTAGCATATGGATGAATTGTCCTACTGTCATGTCTCGGGGAACAAGGTATCTGTGTGTAATACAGGAAATTCACAGTAAAGATGGCATCCTCTTAACCGGAAGAGAAAGGAAAAAAGAAGGCATGTCTCAGAGCAATCATCAGTAATTTGATTTTCAAACACCAATTAAGTCATTGATGTCTCAAGTACCCAACAATACCTAACCACTAGAAACAATGGAAGTTCTTCACACAAGTCCCCTCAATGTAAAAAAGTCTTCTCAATCTAATAACAACTGATACTCTGATGACTAGTATGGATAAGAACCAGAGAGATAGATAAGTAATAACCGAAAAAAGCATCATCATAGCTGAACAAGGCATCAGACGCGCGATTAGAATCATTGAGATCAGAAACAAAGATGTGCTACTTTAAGAAGGAAGGTTACGCTGATTATAAATTTTAGAAGAAGAAAATTTTGCATTGGATAATGAGACTAGGACCTACTTTTTCTTCTCCATTTCTGGCAGGTCTGCTTTCGAATATCTTTCAAGAATAACCTGAAAAGAGCAATAAAAAGGAATCAGATTTAGTTCTCATGAGCCAGAGAAGGTTTACAGAGACAAATTGTTTCATAACTGGGTGTAAACATCTAGTATTTGGCCTCCCAAAACCTTTAACTTAAAACCGATGTTTTGAAGCGAAAACAGGTTGTAACAGGAGTCTGATCCAACGGCTTAAGTGATACAGTGCATCTGTTGCCCTCCATTTTGAGTTTGAACAGTAACATTCATCAATAATGATAGTTGTCTGTTGGCCGCAGCAACCACGAGTTCTTTATTCAACTTATACACATACTATCATTTTGATTCCCAAGAAAAAAATAATTCCAGGCATAAAAACTTCGTCTTTCCAACTTATGTGCCACTAAGAGAATCGATGGACATTTAGAAAGTTATCTTTTGACACAGAATATACATGAAAAAGTGATGTATTAATTGATTTTCAAGTTTCAACAGTTGCATTCAATAGGTAAGAGATGACTCCTAATTGTAATAGCCTGAACATCAAACCAGACCTGATGAACATCGTGTTTCAGGCATGATCACTGCATATGCTTAATTAAAAGTTGAAACACTCGACCAGAGACAGATTCTTGCAAACTCTTTTTCTTTATACAGAGACATTTCATATTATGCACAAAACAGGAGCTCCGGAATCTAATAAATGCAAGTGTAAATGAAGAACTTACAAAAAGAGAAAGCTTGATTCTTTAAGAAAACAAAGAAACCCACGTTCAATAACTTACCTGTGTAGCTAATATTTCTAGTATATGTTGACACTTCGAGGGAAACGAAGAACAACCGAGATCTGCATAATTCTTCTTATTTTATAAAGGTTCTGTTATTTTGCATGTGAGACACATGAGCATTACGTGGAGATTGGCATGTTTTACAAGTAGCAGCACAAAGAATGAACGCATGTCACCATATATTATTATTTTATTACAAAATATTCTTTTAAATAACTTATGATTCTAATGACAAACAAATACCCAGAATGTCCAGACAACTTCCGAAAATTTACCAAAATTCCGTCATAAAATATTGACTCTAAAAATAAATTTTCAACTCAA